>VMBQ01000070.1:471352-504829 GCA_007657795.1 Dreissena rostriformis | reverse complement strand
TAATAATAATAATAATAATTATAATAGTAATAATAATAATAAGTATAATTATAATAATTATAATAATACTTATAATATGATTAGTAGTAGTATTTTTTTGTATTATTATTAATTTTGTATTATTTAGTTTTTTATTACATTTTAATAGCAGGGTTGATGTGATGTTAACATACATGTGTGTATGAGCAAGAGTTTCCGGTTCTATTTAACAGAAAGTACATTTGTCTGAGTTACTTATTTTCATTTTCCTTAACAAATTATTTGTAGTAAGTATATTGTGAGTCAGTCGTACATGTACTTGGAACCATTGGTTGTAGGAATCTTTTGGGTTTTAATACCAATGCATGAAGACTTTCCCATTCTGAGCTTTCAGTACTGAATAGGCTGCTCCATTTTACTTGGCCTGTTGGTATTCCATTGTTTTGTATTAATATGTTATATATACGTGAGTTATTTTTGTTGTGCAACATTATAGGCTTAACATATCCCGGAATGAATGGGAAACAATAATCATCATTTATTCTTGTGATGTTATCGAATCTAAGCAATCCTACGTATTGTGTAATCGGTTTTTGTATTCCTTCAAATTGTAAAAACATTACACAAGTGTTTGTTCAAATTCCGCCCTGGTTAAAAATGTTCCGTTGTAATTCATGATATTTTTAACAAATCGTGTTCCTTTGGTATACCAATTAGAAACATGAAAAGGTCAGTGTCCAATCGAAAACTTATGATTAAAGAATAATGGAAAACCTGAAATTTAGTGATATTGTCTATTTAAAAACGGTCGATAACATCTGCGAATGCTTCTGAGACGTATTTCAATAATGGATTAAACATCTTTCTCACACACGGCTCAATACAGTATTTTCCGAAGTAGGCTATTTTTTCTAATACAAGTATATTTGTACGTGCAAATCCATAGCATTTACTACTATAACCTATAATACGTCTGTGCACCAATATAATTGTTTAAGTTTTTGACATNAACCCAGATAAACATGGACATGTACATGGCTCTTGCGTTTGCCATCCAGGTAATTCATGTACTCATAGTTTGATGTTCATTTCGTCTTGAAAGTTATTCAGCAAAATGCAGCAGATTTCTAGAATATTACATTAATGTCTTTTGCGAGTCGGATAATTTTTTTGTAAAAAACGGAACTAATCTCTTCTGTGTATTCTATTGCACATATTTGTAATTGTTACTAGTAATATGCACACTATAAGCGATGTTTATGTCATTCAAAATAGCCCTTAACAATTCCACGCAAAAACAGATTTACCAGAAAAAAATAAAGCTAAACGCCCACATTCATATTTAATTCAATAGCAAATGGTTATTACTCCATTAACAAAAAGGAGTTTTTTTTAGACATAAATAATGGTTTCACCCAAACTTGTCAATAACAAAATAATGTAAAGCCAATCGATTTCGATTCTAACATAAATTGTCAATACATGATGGATCTTTTGATTTGTTTTAAGAACAAATGTATGAGTGTCATGCAAAAATGGGTTTTATGCCATATGTGTCAAGCTAAGCTTCAGACCAGAATGCACAGTCTAGTCAGGAGCTACGCTGTCCGCTTTAAAGTCACGCAAAGTTTAGTGGTCCCATTAGCTGAAAGGGTAGCTCCTGACCTGACTGTGCAAAATCGCAGGCTTGTCTGGGGCTACCCTTGCCAAATATTGTATAAGAACTATTTTCGCATATAACTGAAGTTATATGGAGAAACCGATATATAAAACATAATGGCAAATGCCTTATTTTCGAANCTTCTAAATTTTAAATGAAATGTGTTGGTTTTTCTGCATTTTCTATCCAATCAGCTCTTGAACAAATTATATTTTCTTTATTCTTTTCTTCTCTAATTAATTAAATTCAGTTTTGGGAGTGATCAATAACTCTTCCTTATCCTGATTCAAATTATTCTCAATAACTTCTTTTTTTAATTAACTCATTTTCTCTATTAATTTAGCATTTCTTTTTAAAAGATGAACATGCAATTGTTGAGCCTCTGATTTCCATCAATAGTGTTTCTAAAAAAACTTGTCATCAATTTGAAATTCTAAATTTACATTACAGACTAAAGTACTATTTTAGAAAGTATACACTGAAAGAGCATATTTTATTTTAATTTGTTCTTTTTTAGCTATTCCGTAACAAACTGAAAGTATCTACTTATTTGTTAAGGCAATAACGTTAACCAAGCTTGTATCACATCTTTCCATAGGTTACATTAACGTTTTTAATCTATACATGTTTACTTATATACATATTATATGATGTAGACCTAGTATACTCTTCTAGTTTGTTTAATATTATGTATGAAAGTGTATGAATATGTTAAGTGTCTGTTTTCTGCACACAGTGATTATCATTTTAAACGCGTTGAGATCAACCTAAAATGTAAAAGTCGTATTTTAAAGTTTATTAAAAATAGTTGCAAAAATTGTTGAGCATAAACAATCGATTTGCTTAAAAATGTGATTGTGTCATTTTATTTGAATATATAAATGTTTTTACTTTGACTTAATGTATATCAAATAAGCTAGATGGGCCGTATTTTGTTGATGTTTTTTTATGTGTTAACGTCATGTTTTGTCAAAAGAACAATAGTTGTCACAAAGGTGTTATCATATATACATCGAAACATGTATCATTAGGCATTTGCCCGAATAGTGACGTTTGTATTACCGGTAAAATAATACCGAAAGTATAAACGTTTTGTCGTTGTATTAATAATGGCAAATGTTAAAATAATTTCAAATGGTTATACAGTTACAATATGTTATTTAATGTTATTTCGTTTTAAACTAAAAGAAGCAACAACATGAAACTTTTGCAGAAATCTAATCACATATAACCGAATCAGACGACACCCAAAAACTGGTACAAATGACAAAGCGTTAACGTTTTGGAGACTTTAAACCTTATTGTAGCATATCCTCTACTGTACACAATGCATAAAAAGCTCTGATATGAACTTAGACAAGCATAGTAAAATAAAAGCCGTATATCAAATGTTTTTTTTTAAATAATAAATCATGTCAGAATCAAAATCTACATTTTTAATTGTCATTAATTGTGAAACAATAAAAAAGGTTATGTGGTCCAAGTTTTTGTTTATTGAATCAATGATTTTCCAGTGATAAACGATAACATTATATCTTACCTTGAATCTATCACGCTTAAATACTTTTCAAGTTGAATAATGGTAATACCTTTAGTCGCTTTAGTCCTCAACTACTCATTATTGTGCATTTTTAGGGGCGCTCTTGTGGGTCAGGTGTGATATCAATATAGTAATAAAGAAACTCCAAAAACATTATCATGAGAGTAATTCCTGTAAACGTTAGCTAGTATTATACGATAAAAGAAATTCATCAACCAACACACTTGTTATAAGACTAAAGGTGGGATCGCCGCCTTGGAACGGTCAATGCAAAGGATTTGCAGCTAAAACCAGTTTGAAGGATTTACAACTTATAATCGACAAAAAAATAACCTATATTCGGGGAGTTTACATTTTAGCTTACTTAATCAATTATACTATTTATATTTAAGGGACTTTGTCAATTTTGAACTCAACGCAAATCGTTACAACTGTTTTATTAATATGAAGATATCCTTACACATATACCATTATCGTAGTTAAACAACATTTCGGGAGCTTTCAATGTATAAAAAGTATTTGTTAATGAGTGTCAAACAAATATCCGCTCAATTTACTTGTTCATTCTGGGCCAAAAGGTCCAGTTTCTCGAATGCCAGTCGTGAGCTTGTATATATCTATAATGAATTGAGTATGTAAACAGACAGGTGTTGCTAACATAAATCGGCAATCTGTTGCTTAATTTGACAATAATTGTCTAATCACTTATGAAGTACACGTAATGTGATATGAAACATTACCGTGCTTTATTTCATTTATTTTCCATCATAAGATAGCTAGTGAATGTATATTGCAAAATAGGATTGATTTTCATGGCTATCTTAAATCCTACTTTTATAATATAAATGAGTGTGTGCATTTCCATTATAAACAATTCTTTTTAATGCTAGATCCGTGTACTCGCCATGTCCTAAATATATTTAAAATAGTAATATACTGGTGTGTTATGGTTGTGTTTCTTTGTGTTGTACAAACACAAGTCGGGGCAAGTTAAAAAAGTATTTACTTAGAAGAATTGTTGGTGATGTAGAATTATAATTTATATTTCTACATATTTCTTTTTAAATCTGGATTGTTTTTAAACCAATGCCATTGTTTGTAATGATACGATTTGTATGTAAATTGAAAACTGCTTTCTTGAATTGTTTTAGTCATCATGATAAGTAATTAACATGAGTGAATACACAATAATCTCAATGTGTGATAATACATATTAGGTATACATGCATATAATAGTCTCATATCTTATTTATAATAATGGTAATGTTCTGTGTTATTATGTGGACATTATCAGCAGAAGTCAGTCTGTCAAAAACAAACTTTGCTGAAGTAAGATAAAACAGATTGGCATTATTCATTTACAATAAAATTTATTTGACTAATTTATTTAATTGATGTTTGTATAAATCAATATTTACTTATCTAAGCTATGTGTAACTTGTTTAAGTGCATGCTTGCTTGTTTTAAATACTTGCATTAACTTAATTTGTCACAATTCAAATGTGTTGGAGAAGTTATTGTGTAAGAAAATGAACATGCCAGAGAATCGAAACTGTCTACATTGATTATATTAGCACAAAGATGGAAACGAAACATTTATAAGAAAAACGTTTCATGTTTTGTTTTATTATTGATACAACGAAAGACGCTATAAAGACATCTGTTTGGTTTTCCGTATATCGTTTTTGTTTTGGTGATCTGAATATCGGAATACTTATTATTATGTGTTTATTTCCGTGTTTCGTTTAGTCGAGAGCAAAACGAAAAACGAAGGACGGTATACTCAAGGACCTAACTCACGTGCATTTTTATATATATATGTGTACCAAACGGGTCGATTTTAATAATATTCATTCACCGGAAAATTGATTTAAATAAAGGTTAGCATTCTCAACTCTATGATTTCACATTATATAGTATACACTATAGTTTTGCGAAAAACAAATGGCAAGGGACGGTTATGATGGTAGTTTTGTGTATGGGGTGAGTATTTTGTTAATTGTGGGTAATATGTGGGTATATACAAGTACGTTGCTAGCCAGTTTGCATGTGTACATTAACAATCGTATATAGTTGCGCAATAGTATGATTGCAAATATTTTTCTGCGTAACTGTCTAAGTTAAATGGTCAAATATTATGCGATGCAAAACTTGCAACAACGGTGTATGGTAT
The DNA here is from genome assembly GCA_007657795.1 of Dreissena rostriformis. Taxonomy (NCBI): domain Eukaryota; kingdom Metazoa; phylum Mollusca; class Bivalvia; order Myida; family Dreissenidae; genus Dreissena; species Dreissena rostriformis. The sequence continues at coordinate 499,477 of VMBQ01000070.1, read as the reverse complement.
CATAATACATATTAGAGATACAAATCAATGGCATTGTTTCAATTACCAATCAAAATAAAGTTAAGATATGGTATCGAAATACCGTCTAAAACTGAACATATTTATACACAATTTAATGGATTGTATGTTGTGATCAAAATTCTTAATGCGCACAGAAAGAAATATTTTGTTTATTCAGCCAACAAAACACGTAAGTTACCACTTTCGCGGTTTTACATTTTCAGTTTACAAATATGGTAAAATTTAAAAACAGAGGCAGATACTGCTTTTGTGTTCAAATAAATAAGTACAATACAAATAAAATTAAAATTGATTAAATTTATATTTCCTACAATCATTGTGTCACAATAGAATTGAATTTGTATCAGACTTACCGACCGTGACTTTATTCTAGATAAGAGTAAAAATCCTCAAAAAGAGAGTTTCGTTCTAAAACTAGCATGCTCCTGTCTTTAAGTAACTTAATTAGGAATCATTAAGCCAAATATATTAAATTTAATGGAAAATAAATAATCATACATTTACTGTTTGTGCTAATGTATTGTTAAATTGTGTTCGTATTGTACAACGTATTACGAGTGTTTTTTTAATTGCACGTTTGTAATAACTTATCCAGTAGATATTATTTAATATGGAATTTTTGTCGTCTATGAATAGCTTGTGCGGACTGCAAAGGCTTATATAGGACGACACTTGACGGGATTAAACCCTGTTTTCCCGTACACAGAGCGCGGCGCTTTTGGCGGCATCTGCAATGTGATATTTGTGCATTTAACGACAGGAGCATAAATTGGGGGAAATTTATAAACTATATTTTGTACATTATACAACTTTTTAATTAAGGGAATGGCAATAAATAACTAAATCGTACTTAAATGCATATCTCTCCAACCGGCGGATATGATGTGGGTTCATATACTTTTTTCGTTTGCTTTCGTGTCATAATTGACGCCTTATTCGCATATCATACGTGTACAGGAACGGAATATCGTGTCAGACACATATTTCAACCTCAATCTCAAAGTGTTCCGGCAAAATTCTCACAAATTGATTCTATATGAATATATGTTTAATGTTGTATGATATTCTATGTATAATTGATGTTTATTTGTTTTTATAAATATGTTTAAACTAAATAATGTTACATTGTACACGGAACACAAGGCACACGTTATTTCACATTGTAAGTCAATATACTCCAATATTGAGCGTTAAACAATACGGTTACCCAATCCAGGGCAGCTATTTTCGAAACGGTTTATTCGAAAAGCATTTCTTCTTTTGTCTGTCGACCTGTATCTCGGAGAGACAAAAGTTATTAACATGACTCGCCCGATTATTGATATATTAAGAATAATCGTACCCGCTATTGTTTGAATCGGACCACTGCTATATAATTTATGGACCATTGTGAAGTCGTTATTGGGATAAAAGGGCTTATTACATAACCTCATCAGTTATTTCAATAATGTTTAACAAATAATGTCTCAAAACGTAGTATTACGTATGCTTAGTAATACATCCATAAACAACTGGTGAATCAATTATAAACAATTAAAAAGTAAATTCTACCGATTACTTAAACATAGATTTCTTAGAAAGTGCAATATTAATGTTTCATGAAATGAATGATTAAAAACGACATATGACCATATAAAGCACTTTAGAACGGTAATGTCTTACATTCTGATTTACAATTATACACAGTTGTGATTAAAATTTTATGTCATTTCGGATGCGCTTGATGATAAACAAAACGCATTACTGAAAAGGGAGACACATTAAATCTTACCTTAAGGTTCCGCACCTGTGATGGGCACATTTCCAAATATAATCTAATGTATTCTTTTCTTAATCAACATCATTTCACTAAACTACATGTAAATTATTAGATAGGCTTTCCGTGCTTAAAAAAATATATATACTGATTTTTTCAAAACCACCCCATGCTCGGCTTTTGTCCAGTTTATTTGCACCCCTGGGGTAGATGAAAGTTCCATAATTCATCTAGATTTCCAAATATGGGCATGCAGTTGGTGTGTTCAGCTTTAGTAAAGGTGTTTAAAGTTTAAACAAGATGAAAAAAGTATTTTTTTAACGACATTTATTTTTTATAACTTGTTATCTATGGAAGAGCGCCATGAAATGTAAGTGGTTTCAGTATGATATGGAAATTACTGGCACCTTATTGATCTGTTACAATCGTTTTAAGAGAATATCTTTAAGGATTAATTTTATTTCATGTATTTATATGTATGCCTGTTAATTCATTCTATTAAAAAGACGTATCAACAATAACAGGATAAATCTGCAAGTATTTAATTTTTATTTGACATGTTGCGTTTTTTAAACGCAATGAAAGTTTCTATTATTAACACATATGTGTATTTGAAATTTATCAAATTCAAAACTATTTTTTAGACGTTACCATGGCTCCTTCCGAGGAAAATGAATGCAGACAGACCTATGCTCGTGCTCGTCATTTCTCCGCAGAATTCATTGATGCAGGACCAAGTGATCTCCCTTTGTGAGAAGGAAATTCCAGCATGCTACATCAGCATTGATGTCTCATCAGTTACAACTTGTGCAGAAGTAGAGGAAACTGAGGATGAGTATGTATAAATGCATATATCTTTGAAGATTAATTGAATGAAAGTTCAATAACAACTTTCAATATATTTTATTCACATCTTCGGACTGAAAGATCTATGTAATTGATTTTAGACTTCTTGAAACCTTTTTACTTAACCTCGATTGCATTGAAAGCTTGACTTATTGGATAGCTCTCGAGTTGGTTTCCTGGGTATAACCAGTACTTTGTATTATTGGGGGAGATCTTAAGAACGCTCATACAGCTAGGGGTTGAACCCGTGACCTCCCAGTTACTAGGCGGGCACAATATCCACTATGTCACGGTGACTTCATAAATTGTTTTTTTCTTTATTTAAAAAAGGTTATCTATACTCTACATACAATAAAAATATGTTTGAGATGCAGTTTACATCAACACATTATCAAATTGGTAAGAAGAAATTCTGTACATACTTATATTCTTATTGCTAGTGATGAACATTTATTTGCAGATCTGAAGAATGTTCAGATGAAGAATTGGAAAAGAAACTGAAGACAAGTGCTGGTATTAAGCCAATTACGAATGGAAATTTCAATATTATTTATATGCACCCGGAAACAGTCTTTGTAGAGATTGGAAAATTGTTGAGAAGCTCCGTCTTTCGTGGTCGCGTGTGCTGTACAGTGGTTGATGAAGTCCATCTGGTTGCAGAATGGTAAATGTCACTTTACTGATCTACAGAAAAGCATAGTTTTACAGAATTTCCCCCAATTAACATTAGTTAAAACCCATTCCTTTTAGCTTAGTTGCATCGAAAGCCTTAGGCGCATTTAAATGTTCTATATTCTGTTTCCTGGGAAGAACTCTAAAGAATACTCCAACAGTCGGGTTCAAACCCATAACATAACCTATGACCTTCAAGTCACAAGGCCGACACCATATCCACTTCGCCGCAGTGATGTGTCAATCAACATTAGCATATCCACCATTAACTTGTCAGCAAATGAAATAATGTTATTCACTTTGCTGTATTTTTATTGCATTACTTGATACTACCATTTCTATTGCACTACTAGTCATTTTTTTCGCATATAGTGCTCCTGTTGATTCAACCATTACATTTTTTATTTTGACAATACTTATTAAAAAAAAACACACACAAAATCTTCATTTATGAAGATGTATGTAAAAGTTACTTAACATATATTAATACATGTCCGTTATTTTTTAATTAAAGGGAGTCAGATTTCCGCCGGTCTTTCAACAGACTGTGCTTGCCACAGTTGCTTTAGGAATGGGCATCAACGCGCCTTCCATTGCCAGTGTTATTCATATGCGACCACCAACAACACTTGGAAAGTACATGCAAGAAAAAGGCAGAGCGGGTTGCAATGGTAAAGGTGCAAATGCCTTGTGTTATTTCAACAATAGTGACATTGCGAAAAATAGAAAAGGTCTTGACAGCGCAATGCGTGCTTATATCTAGAACGCTTCAACATGCTTGCGGTTGCATTTGGTCCGTCATTTTGGATATGAGAGTGTCTTATTTTCAGGCAAAAAAGCAAGCTGTTGTAGTAATTGCAAAGTTACTTCAGCTGACTAGTGTATTAAATTGGACATTTTCAATAAAATGACAAGAACAATGTATTCAAGACAAACTGAACCACAGTGCTTTATTGAATATTAATATGTATCAAACATTGTACGGAATTTACATGTTTTGAAAGATATCAATACCCTTGTAACATATAACATTTGAAATTGATGTTAAAATGTCAATTGTTTACGTTTACATGCAACCTGAGGAATATTGTGCATGTCAGTTTATTCTTTGATGAAAATTATTGATACTAAAACTATGCTAGTTTATCAACATCTGTACAGCTGAAGCCAAAAAGGTTTTAAGCTGACTTAATGGGAGTAAGTCTTGACCAGAATATAATTCTATATTTACTTGCTAAACAATAATATCTTTGTCACTTACATGACCAATACTCAGGCAGTGCTTTTTCATCTATTTATAAAAGAAATTATCTCTGAAATGTTTAATCACATGGAATACACATGTCCATTTAAGACTATTTTATCTGAATTTGGAAACAAAGACTTTTTGTTAATATTTTCAAATAAAACTGTTAATTTCATGTTATGCATGCATTTTTGTAATACATAACGTCAAATAAGAATTGTTAATGATTTGTGTATAAACAGTAATGGTATTTGTATCATTTCGACTGCATGTTAAAACTGTGTTCATGCTAACATTTTCATTTTGTTTCTTAAATATTCAAATTAAAAATCAGATTTTAAAGTAATATCAAATTATATGATGCAATTATACATTCAAGTGTAAACAAGTGAATCGTCTAATGAATGTTACAAATTATGTAACTGACATTTTAATACATTTTTACTTTTGTTTTCCATTTTTGTGTTTATAAAGTTAACTTACATCAACTGTTCAAATATTAAGGGGTGTTGCTGCAGTTTTGCTGATTTTTTTCCATCTAATAACGTTTGCTCAAAATTTATATTCAAGTACTACATACAAATACTATATGAAAAATGAAATAAAAACATAGGGTCACCGGCCTTGTTTTGATTTTATTCACCATTATATAACATGTACTTTTTCATTAAAACTGAAAAATCTCTAATTGCATAAAAATGATTAATAACCTATGAAATTGGCAACATATTGATATTATATAAGCTAATATATATCATATACCATTTAATTAAACCACAAACTACCAAAAAATGGAGAACACAAGTTAAATTTTAAGAAATTTTAATTTTTATAATTTTTATGTCACCCAAAAAAACGTATTTTTTTTTCTATTTTAACACAAAAATGGAAGTTAAAAAAGTTCTATCTAATAACTTTTTGCGAAACTGCTCAAATATGTTCATCTACGTATTGTTATCATAAAACAAAAATAAAAAAGGGGGGTCACCGCACTTTTAACAGAGATTTTTTTGTTCAACTATCCCTACCGTCTATGTCAAATTTCCTAAAATACAGCAATTAGGCGAAACCCAAGTACCGGTACACAGACTGTTATGCATAAACATTATAGATTGTTTACAATCTTAATTGGGATCACAACGGCTTACTAAAACACAGCACTAATACAATATTTAATCACAAACATAAGACCATACAGTATCAAACTCGACCTTAATCCTCCATAACAGGGACTTGTTGACAGATTTCGGCATGTTTTGGAGTTTGTGATTAAATGCTTTAAATTTATTAATGTAAACAACAGGACTAAAGAGCTCCAGGAAAAAAACAAGAGTGAAATAAAAGAAAGAAAAAAAGAATAAAAAAAAAGTTAACCGCACCTGGGATCGAACCACTGAGTACCTATTATGAACCTACTCGGTCATAAATGTGTGATGATTCTGATAACAAAACTATTGGGTTGTGATAATAGCATCGGTGTTGCCATAAATATATCCTCGGTTAAATAAACTGCTGCAACACCCCTTAAGACAACCTTTTTAGTAAAAATAATGTGTTTACCAAATTTTCCAAATTGACAGGAGCGAACACATGTCATTTTCTGAATGTAAAAAGTAGTGTTTCTGACATTTTGTAAAATTTTGAGGAGAAGCAAAAAACTGTTCTATTAAAATAATAAATGTTTTTCCGTATTCAAATTTCCTGATGAGTATTATAATACAATTTGAAAAACGAAACAAAACTCAAAATTGATGACTTTTTTAAAACAATCAATACTTGAGAAAGGAGCAGTTACCATAATTTCAACACTGACATATTTCGAATGCAAACCGTAACGTAAGTACTCCCCCTGTTTTTTGGAAAAAATCGGAAAATCTGCATTCCTGAACAATTTACAAAATGTCAGTTACCCTAGTTTTTACATTTAGTAGATGGTATATTTTACTTATATATTGTCAAAGTCAATAAATAAAACAGGCAAACTGCATATAATGGATTGTTAAAAAAGCACTATTAGGTCAAACTTGACATAATTGTGTGTTATTACATTATTAACAAATCAATTGTGATGACATATTCGAAATTCCAAATAAATTGTTACAGAACTTTATAACAAAACAACGCCAATGTATGTACCTTTCTATTGCGCTTCGCTCTTCACACGACCCACTACTGCTTCTGTTGCTTTCTGCAGCGGTGAAGTATTCAGAACTACTTGAAGACCTTTCGCTAGAAAAAAACGTATACCAAAATAGTCTGATATAGAATGGGCTATAATGGTATAAAAACGTGTCTATCTTATATTGTTAAAAGTGCGTGTAAATTTATTTCTGAGTAATTAACAATTCAATGAATTAATATAATTCTTTCAATAGTTTGTTCTGTCATCACTTAACAGTTTGTTCTGAATTGTAGTTTAGGTTAATTTTGCCAGAGTGTATAAGTTATTGAACGAATGTAAATAACCTTATTGCGGTAAAAGCATGTATTGAGTGTATTGTTTATCACATGTTTATACTTAGACTTCGCTATGTGTTGCACATTTCCAATCTGGCCATCAGTGATAGAATAGGTATGATTGTTTTCTTTTTTAATTACATGTACTTTACAACTAAAGCATTAATGAACGCGTTAAATGGGTACCGTAATATATAAAATAGTTTTCCAAATTAAGATCATATTATATTATGATACGAATTAGGAGGAGCATATATACAGGCAGAGTTAGTGTACCATCCTTGTTATAAAGTGGTTGTTTTTACACGCTCGGATTGAAAATCGATGATCGTCAAAAAATATCAAAATCTCGTGTTGCTTAAAACATGTATTAAATGTATGTTTATTTGGATTTTTATTCGGATTATTAAATTAACATTCTTTTTGTTTTATACTCGAATCAATGTAAATAAATTCCTGATTAATTGTGCAAAGATGAATTGCTTGAATAGTCAGAACTGAAGTACCCGTATATACCTTTGAATTGAATATATCGACGCTGACGGACTGTCGCAGCTGTTGGTTTCGCTGAAATGGTATAAAACCCAAATAAAGTCATATATGAAGTTAAATATTTAAACACAATAATCATGAAAACCAAACGCGTCGAAAATGCCCATACTTATTCACACAGGTTATGTGTATGTAATATTTATTAATATTGCATATCGCTGCGTTCATATTACATGTATGCTGTTAAGTACATATGTTACATGCACGTCAAAGTTACAAAGAAAAAACTCAGTATGGATGCCGATGAACTAAAAATAAGACCAAAATATATGCAAAGCACTTGGTTAATGAACTGCTTTTAAATTATTTAGGTTTTAGAAATAATTTTTCCATAGTAACAGAATGTAAACCTCTCTTTTAAACCTTTAAGCTTAAAAACCCGTTCAACTGTTTTTTCTTCTTAACTTACTTTAAACAAGTATATTTACTTGTAAAATTTCGTGAACACATTTCTTCACTAATAAATTTGCTTGTACAATTATATTTACTTTTTTAATCTACATAAACACAATAACATTCAATATTATCACATTTTCCTAAATATTGTCATGACCAACACATTGTTTTGACCCCCCCCCCTCCCCTGCCTTGTAGCCAAGTCGTCAATGTGTGAAATTGCTTGCCATTTTGTGAAATACATGTTTGTATTATTATTTTATCTCATGTTACCTTGGTGTTCCATCTCTCTATTCATGAATATAACATGCCCCATTTACTATTTGACTACAAAGTCGGTTTGCGACTTTCTTTCCTCCAAAGTAAATATTATATCAATTTGTTAGTTTGAATGTCATAGCGTTCTCCATATTTCCGGCGGAAATAAATCGATTTACAGACCGGCAATCCGACCGACCGACGGAAAGATGAAATTCAATGCACTCCCATTTCTTTAAAGTTGCGGGAATATTTATATATATATATAACTTCATGCATTTGGAAAAATGCAAATATTATGGTTATTTAACATGTATATAGGATTTTATCACAATACATATTAAAACAATGATCATTACCACAAATACTTGTGTTTGTTATTTTTCTTCAAGACACATCTGTTGTTCGATTGACTTCTGACCTGAAATTGATAAGACAATCGCTGATTTTGTATAATGTGACAGTTTGATAAGGTATTGCAAGTGTTTATATGGTTTGGTATTTTTCATGATATGGTAAGGTATGAAAGTTAGAGTGTGGTAGTGCATAACATAAAATGGTATAATAGTGTGTGGTTAGATAAGGTATAGTATGGAATAAGTATGGTGTGTGGTATGATAAGATATGGTATGATATTAAATGATATAGTATGGTACTGTTTGTTTTAATATGTTATGATCCGAAATAATATAGTGTGGTATGGTCTAGGGTGTAATATGGCGACGTGCAGTATTATATGGTTTGCGTGGTTTAGTATAGTATTTATGTTGTGAATGATTACATGTAGCGTATATTTTGGCAAGTTATAGTACCGCAAGTTCATATGAAGAGCTGTTATGGTTGTTAGTTTGACAACAATATGCCGTATCCAAGCAACTTACTAAAGGTTACCGGTCTGATATTTCTGAGCATAACATTGGGGAACGATCTACACGCTAAACAACAATATGCCGTATCCAAGCAACTAACTAAAGGTTACCGGTCTGATATTTCTGAGCATAACATTGGGGAACGATCTACACGCTCTGTCTGATGCTGAATTTGGCAGCACGTTGTTACATATTGATATAGTATCTTCAGCACTTAATGGAAATGTATCTGCATCGTCTGTCCGTTTTTCTAAAAGGAACAACAATAAAATAAAATAAAGAGAACACGTCGATAAATAAATAGGTCTGCAAACGACTTCTCTGCAATTGTAGTTATTTGCAATGATCAATTTGTTCTTATGTTTAAAATGCGACTGCTTTGCGGTACAATATAATGCTGCTTATACACATGTCTTAACGCAAGTCTGAATAGTGTGTGGTTTTTGTGCATGTAAATATATCAGGAATAGAACACGACTGTACAAAAGGTACAATATTGTTACAAACAAAACGAAGGTACATTGCCAAAAAGCCGAACAAAAATAAACATACACATGTGCATGTGTTTTCCCCTTTGTCCCTCGAGTCGGTGTAGAAACTGTGACAAACTATACGTATTACTGTTTATGATGGTTAAATTACTTAATATCGTTATAGTAAAAGAAATGACATTCAGCATTTAAAACAACTGTTAGTTATTGTTAAATCGCATACGGGCATACATATTAATCATACCTTGTAATAAACGATTAGGGCTTTGATTGGTTTGTTGCAAGATTTGTGTAAGCTATTTCGAAACTTTAATTGGATAATTAAGTTCATAGTGTGAACAATGTGTTATATGTTCTGTTCGCTACATGGTTTGTTTATAAGATAATCACCATTCTGTCATTTAATCGTAAATATGTATAGCGTCTGGCATATTTATGGAGCGGAAATAGTGTCTTGCCTCAAGTAACCTCATTTAAGGTTACATATACGGCAACTGAAATTAATTAAAAATGTGTTATTAATAATTGATTTACTTTTTTAATTATATGGTTTTCAATTTTGTATACCACTAACTTATTTGGATTGTTGATTTGGGCATTTTGATAGAATAAGCTTCCACGTCGTATCTACAACGCTGAAAGCAATATGACATCCTCTCTGCTAAAAACAATAGTTTGTGGCAATTAAATCACCAAGTCATATTCAAACTACAAACCATTGCGTAGAGTCGTTGAGTAAATAAGCAATCAGTATAGTTCTCAATGATGTTTTGGATGCTCATTCTGAAAAAAAAATGATTTCAATATATATAAAGAATAGAGCAAGTTGTATCTGTTATGCCTACAACGTGTTTAGGATTTCAGTAAGATGAACATTATCGTTGGAATAAGAAATACATTATTGATTATTTGGCAAAACGTTGTTCAAACAGAAAAATGTGATGAGAACACATATTCTGCGCAACAATGTTACAGTTTGCCATTCCATGTTACAAAATATAAATAAAAACAAACCTTTATTTAAATATAGCATCTCGATTCAATCCTATTTTTAAAACCGCGTGACCGTTCAATGGTATTTAAATTGAAATATATGATCGTTTATTACTAGTTAATTTGAATATTGACGATTTTATGTTAATGTTCACACACAATTACATATGTTGCCAATTCGTCTTGTTAAAGTGTGATGTAGTTTCTGTTAATTGCTTTGTTGATAAATACTAGCATTTAACCAGATATTGAATTGATAATTTTTACTTCTAACATTTGAACCTTTTTGATGACTCGTTATTTCGTTTTATGTCTGTCAATAACTTGGCAACCATACTTCATCTGCATATTATTCAAGTTTGTTTCTGTCGCGTTACTTGTCATTGACACTGTTTCTTTTGTTCCCTCTTACTTAAGAACTAACTCGGTCACTCAATACTACAAGCGTTACATATTGTATGTTTTGTTGATTCTCATATCATTTATTATCCTCAGTTCAAAAGTTTTCGTTTGAGCAATTAAAGTAAACTGTGTCATTGTTTATTTAAGGCAAGGAACCAATCGCCGTTGCAAAAGAAGACAAATTTACAACATGACATAAAACGTTAAATTGTTTTGAGCTGGTGTCACCATCCTGACATGGCCAATGCAAATCTTTGGAGTTTTAAACCTGTTAAAAGGAAGGCCGTACCTCACAATTAGCCCAGAAATAATCAAGAAACACACAATAATTAATGTGACGTACCGGTGGTCATAAAATGTTATTTTTAGCTTTTTCGTAAGTTCTATCTTTTTTCATTTAAGTCATGCATACAGCAAAACCACCAGACGTAAGTTAAATTAGGTACATGGTCTGTTCGTTTGACTAATTGGTCACTCACGTCAAGTGAATATTCAATAGCCTGTCTTGCTAATTAGTACAGCACGTAACTATTTCCCGTATAGTTGATATACTTGTACTCGTTAATACTTACACATGCTCTTGCCTAACTATATGGGCTTCATCATAGAACAACAGTATAAAAACAATTATTTTTGTTTAATTAAGGCATTTCAGATTTAAGATTTGGGTAATTTATTGTAAACATTAAGGTTAGCACCTGGACTCATACATTGAATATCGTACTAATAAACCGAACAGTAAATAATTCAATTAGAAAATGCAAATGAAGGTGAAATTAAATAGCCAATGACTTTGTTTTGTTTTAAATTACGCTACATAACTAAAGATTTTAGTCATAGCAATGTAATAATAATATAAAAGCAATACAGTTAACACACGGATCCGCATAATCCCGTCTTGCTAATACAATATCAGAACTAAGCGTCATATAGTAAAAATGCCAGATCATCGCAAGCCTTATGACCCTACCCTAGTGAGTTCGTGTGTCAATTACAATAAGTCTACGACTAAACACGGATGTTATTGATTTGATTGATGTTTGACACTTATTTAAAGCAATTGAAAAACAACATCATTCAAAACAATGTTTTGTGTTTGACTGATGCAAACATCAACTACGAAAATGTCGGGCACCCCATGGGTTTATAAAAGAAGTCGAATGCAGCTTATTAATCAATATGTTATCCAGCTAGCGCAATGCTGTATTCATGCATTATATCTTTTGGGGAATCGGGTTCGCTTCAATCATGGCACGTGTAAGTTCGGTTGATATCAAGATAGCAAAATATGCAAGGTTTACGTCGGGGCATAACTTTTTGCACCCTCGATGCAAAAGAAAATCATTAACTGAGAAATTAAACACACATACAATATTTGTTTCTCATATGTTCTAGAATGGAACTTGTATACAGTCCAACCTGTGTACACATCAGCCAGTCAAGGGAAGTGATCAAATTGTTTGCTGTAGACAGTTGACTGCTAAAGTCAGGTTACCAAATTTTAGATTATTGGTAAGATGATAGTATCATTCTCATTCCTATAAAAACACAACAGACGCTTAGAATACCTTTTTCTACGCACTCGTCACACAAACCTAATTTTTATCCCAACAACCACAAGAAATTCCCCGTAATTATCGGAGTAAACACACCCAATTATATGTTTTCTCTTAGACGGCCGCATTTATTATATCAACGGCATCTTACGCAATAAGATAGTTTTGCCTCCAAATAGACACACAATCGACGCTATGATGTCATAGTTGGACACAACATCTTAGATCGATTTTTGTGTCTACTTTTTTGGACTTCGAAATGACTGCCTTGTGATAACTTAACACATTTGAATGGCGTCCGGAGTGAAAGAAAGTGGTCGAATCAAGACTGATCGCGTACGCCAGCTGACCGCTATACACAGGTGACCGCTAAGTCAGGTAGGACTGCATATGTTTCTGCCTGCTTCAGCTACTTGTATTTCGGTTATCAAAATATAATAACGTATGTATGCGGCAGCTTTTAGTAAGATGTATAAAAAGCTGCAATTTATATTTATATATGAGAAGGCAAGAAAAGAGACCCGATTTTACAATGAAATTAACTTTAAATGTGTTCAGAGGCTGAATTGTTGTCTTTCAACAAATCAAAACAGATAAAATATAAACTATCAGTATGTATGTTGTACAATAGACAAAGCAGAAAGATCTGTAATACAATTAGTTTTTCAAAATATTGTTATATACCCTTACAGTTTATCAATACTCGTACGTTTAAAATTTAATTAATTTTGCGACTTTTGTTCTGTTATCATCGTGCATAGTCACAAGCATACTGATAGTTTTACTTAGTATGAGGTGTGCATTTGCTATAACAAAGATGTAAACTTGGGTTATGCTTAATTCAAAATCTTAATACCTTTTGACCGTGCTGTATGCGTGCTGCCTTAGAAGCAACTATATTCTGTCTGTGTCTGTGAATGACTTAATGGTCCAACAAATATCGTTTCTCTGAACAGCGCGTTTCTTCAAAGTGTGACGGAAGAAGTTCATCGTTTAATGAAGGCATGTCTATGTAATCTGCCAACGAGGAACCGTGGTGGGTTACATTTTGACAGGATATAAATTCATTTTGATTGACATCTGGAACGGAACTTCCCATGACTGGCATTTTGACCCCAACGCAGATTGCTTCTCTATTGGGTGGGTGTTATCCTGTAAAAAAACAGAAGAGTATTTAATTGAATACTGATTTCAAACGTTATATTTTAGTACACTGTATTATTCTTTGCAAGGTCAACGGTATCCATGATGTCTACATACAGTATTCGCCTCCTTTTTACATGTGAATAAAATTGAAATATTGTGACAGCAGAGCTTTAAATGTGCATAGTTAATAACACAACATACATGTGCGATTAATCCTTGTAACGGTTGCTTCCCGGCATACACTTTATACTCGCCTCTCATATTAAACACGGAACCTAATTACCGCTTCAATAAGCTCTCGAGGTAAATAACGACACATAAACCCGGTGCGATAACATTTCATTTAACACTTTACGTTTAAACGACACAATGCGATGGGTTTAAGAACTTAAACAAGCATTCATGTTTTTGAAATCGTGTGCTATTTTTAGACCAATCAATATAACAAGAGGTTTACATTTTAACGAGTAAAACATAATTTATCTAACGGACCTCTGCTTAGACGAATGCAAGATGTTGTTTATTCACGTATACTATCATGGAACGTATAGTCGACATTATGTTTCAATAAGTATTTAGCATTTAAAGAAATACCTGCCATATATAGACCTATCCACAGCCTAGCTTATACAACAATACACGCAACATAGCGACATACACATCAATAAAAGAAGCACCGTGATCATATGCAATCATTAACAACAGGGCTATTGAATGCAATTTGATTTTCACTGGTAAAACGGCATATTGACGGAGGCGAAGCCGATCAAGTCATTGTATATTATTATCTGATCAGCTGAAAGTGCTTATGTACATGTAATATATTCAAATAATTGTAAATGTACTTGAATAGTTTTGATCATGTGGTCCGAGTCTTTGAAAAAACGGTATTTTCAGGAGGTTTAAACAACACTTACACATTTGATGCACAGATTGTAGCACCTATAATAATAGGTGCGGTATTTTCATTTGAAAACATGTTAAATGGGTCAGCTTTGTTTGTACCCTAAGAAAGAGTATTTGTTCAAATCCCAGCTCATTCCGATGACTTATTTGTGGGGAAATCTTCATAATTATCTTATTTTAAACAAATTGTTTAGTTATGTTACTTTATTTTTATTAAATGGAACGATTGTAATGTGTACTTAACATTGATCTATATAAAGGTAAACTAAGACGCTTATAAAAAGGAAACTTCGATATTAAACGATATAAACAACTAATAGGGCATGTAAGGTCTATACAGCCACGCTTACACCCATCAACATTCAGTCTGCTTTCCGACGATGTGGAATACACCCATTCAATGCCAATGTCGTAAGAGATATTGCCATCTCTTGCTTTTGCAAAGACCGCCCAAACACAATTAGTGCTACAGTCTCGTGAAACAGCTGTTGATTTTTTCGACAAACGATGCGCGCCAATTGTTGATAATGTACGCCCTGCAAAAATAAGAAAAATTCTTAGTAAAGTTGTCGCAGGTAAAGCAATTACAGAAGATGTTGTGTATGATAAAGTTAAAGAACATTTAAATAGAAATAAACCAACTAAGTCTGTAAAATCATCATCAATGGAAGTAAAAAATAACTCATCCACCTCAACAACAGCTACAAACCCAATTCCTAAACCTGGTACCTCATCTATGAACCGTTCAAATGTCTTGGATGAAACTCATCATGAAGCTGACACCTCTAAGGACGATGTTGACGACTCTGAAAAGTGCTGCGTGTGTAAACTGTTCACACCCACAGAATTAAAATACTGCATTAGTCTAACTTTGGTCAAATGGGCACAATGTGACATTTGTGACAGTTGGGTACATCTAAAATTTTGCTCACCTGTACACGTATTGAGGAGGGGTGATCAATTTCTGTGCCCAATATGTGCGAGCAAAGAAGAATAAAAAGTTTTAAAACTGTAAATAAAATACAAACATATTATGTTGACAGTTAATTTTGAAAAAACAGTTTATAAATTGTACATAAAATACAAACATATTATGTTGACAGTTAATATCTAATATTTACCTTTGCCTACTGTTACATAACTTGTTGAACGACCCTTATAAAGCAGTTTGTGTTTAACCGGCGAAAATAGGTGACGTCACTAACACTGACATTTATTTATAGTGACCTGTAAATGGATGTGTTTAAATATTTGAAGCCATGAAATAACTCAACAAAAACACTAAATTTGTGTTGGTAAGTGGTCTATTTTCCTCTCAATTATTTAGTTTTTTTTAAATTGTGTGTATTCGTTATTGTAAAAAAACAGTTTGTTTCTTACATCGGCGAAAACTGGTGACACCAGGATATGTGATATACTGCATATTGACTGTTTCCTTACCTTACAAGAATTGCTTTTTAGTTTTCACGCACTTAGCTAAGTAAAACGATTACAAATTAATATAAAAAGATCAACTAATAACATGGGGATGGTTTTCCCCATTGATACAATCGCAACTGTAACACACCTGAATTTTTTTTAACTCGTAATTATTAAACGCAAAATATTTAAGAGGAAGTGCGGTTGAGGTTACATTATACTAAATACAATGTTCATGTAGGGGCTGTACTCTCTTTATAAATCAAAGCGTATCGATTGCAGATATGGTGTTATGGTTTAAGCGGATAATCCATTTCTTTTAAATATATATTACACCTCAGAGATATTGGTCCTTCTATATCTATATGACCGGTTTCAGTCTGTAAAATGCGATATAGATACCTAAGAGTATATGGACCGGTCACTATTTTTTGTATATGGACTGTTCGGGGGGTTACACACCACTAAATTTGCACTGTGTGGAAGCGTTTATTTGTAAAGCGTAGTATTTTGCTGTTACTGTTAGTAACGTCTGCTGCCAGATTTGCATAATTAACTGACGACGAATTAAAATAAATTTTAGACAATAAAGATTCTAAAAGCACAAAATGTGCGACTAAGTACGCAGTCTCAATGTTGAGGGCATATTTAAAATAAATGGATTATCCGGAGGACTTCGAAAACGCAGAAAAGGAAGTGCTCAGTGGTGTATTGACACAATTTAACGCTGCACTAAGAAGCAAGAATGGTGAATTTTATAAACGTTCATCTTTGCTGGCAATAAGAAGTGGACTTGCTAGGCCTCTAGCGAAATTCACAATAGACATCATAAAGGACACAGACTGACAGAGTTCAAAAGGGCAAACGATATGTTTTTGTCTGTGTGCAAACTGATAAGCAAAGAAGGGAAGGGTGATTTACAACACAAGAGGCCCATTGATACAGAAGATATCAAGAAGCTGTATTCATCTCTGGCATTTGATATCAACACACCAACAGGTAAAACTTTAAACACTATATTGTACAAAAATAATTATTGAACAAATGATATTTTGCTGTTTAACTAAATTACAACTTACCCAAGGGTGCAAACAATTTCATAAAATCAACAAGTAAGCTCATAATTGCAGTTTCGGTCAATAGCGATACATCGGTAATGTTACACTTGTTTTGTACAAACCGACTTTAAATAAAATTTGTATTTGTCAGTTTCTTAAAGCATTAAACTTAAATGGCAGCAAAATTATGCAGTTATGATTCATTGGTAGATAACATATTAGCCTGGAAACTGGTAGGTTCGGACACTTAAATATACGAGTGGCGCATGCGTATTGACATTAAGCGAAAAGTAGCAAAAAAGTGCTGGACAATTGAAAAATGAACAATGAACTAACTAACAACAACATGAAATTTCACCAGAATAGTCCGAAGACATTTACTTACTAAAAATAGAATGACCCATTTGACCGTCCTGTGTCGCTTAGGCGCACCGGTAGCTTCGGACGCCCCGAAACTGTGAAGTTGCATGAGGCTCTCGAAGGGGGATTTACAATGATTTGTAGTGTAACGGTATGAGGAGAGTGTCTTCTTTATTTTAAAACAATTAACATGCCAAAATGGGCTCAAACGAATAATAACTAGGTACATTGTTGCTATAACCATGAACAATATATATATAACGTCAGTAACGTTTCGACTGTCTCAATTGAAAATGAAAGTCCAGCTGAAAAAGAAAACGGACTTGCATCCTTTTTCGATCGAGACCCTGTGTTTTAAAATAATTTCTAACTGTATCTAACTTCCCTTATCCTGCTTGTTTTTTATGTATAGTTTGAAACGACAATATCCTTGTCAGATTTTACATAGCTAAAATTGAAATACATGTATGATTACAGTACGGATATGTGTATAATATTTCCGTCAATCACATCCCTGCTGAGTTTGTGTTTTTAAGATTGATATGAATATTTCTCGTTCAGTAGACTACGCACAATTATAGAACACTTTAAGTTATATAAATGTTAAGACGAGAACAATATAAAAGCATGATAAGGGAGAACACGTAACGCAATAATTAATTAACTAAACACAGTGGGTACACAAACGTGTCTCCTCTCCTTATGGCTCGTTTCTCGTGACAGAAAGATAGATGAACATAATTACTGCATTTATCGAAATAGGCCTAATAGTACAAAAAATCCATTTCCCTGTAACATAAGATATCAAACTTTACTGCGATATATTAATTGGCCGCTAATTGAAAACCAGATAACGTCATTTGCAACATAACAATTACACGGATAAAACTTCCCCATACGAGAGCTCTATTTTTATTTAAAGCGCCTACTGGTTGTGACGCATAATCATATTATGATTGTTTCCCTTTGCTGCATTCCATCTCGGATTTTAAGACAGACGATTTTTGTTGATTTCTTGATAAATTTGTGAATTTCGCCATGGAAACCTTTAATAAATAGGTTCTTTTACGTTTTTCTTATACAAAAGGTTCAATTCTGAGCTGTTTACAGCGCTTTTTCTAGATTTTTCTAACTGGAATACGGCAGTGTGTCTTCTTGTCAAAATTTTGTCAGAAGATTGGCTCGCGTTTATAACTTCGATTTTACGTCATTTTAAGAACGTCCGAACGTACCGGACTGTCCGAATCTACCAGTATATGGGCAATTTGGACTATACTGATGTCTGTCACAGTTTGTCTACTCACTGTAAATAACTGAAAGTTTTATGTAAAAGATGTAATAAATACGGCATATTACGCTTGTCAATTGTTCCATGTGTTTGTATCAGTCGAGTGGCTTGTGTGATGACGTAATACGAAATAGCGCAAGCCACAGAACTGATACAAACACTTGTAACAATTGACTTGCGTAATATTCCTTTTATTATATACAACTTTGAATAATTTAAGTTTAAAAAATGAGTTTAAGCGTTCATAATTAACCAAGAATGCTCTTATAATTTTTTCCATTCAAAGTGACGTCATTAAAAGTATTCCGGCTAGTATGGTAATAAGGAATTGGAAAAGTAGCGAGTTGCATAATACGGCAATTATTTCTGTGCAGTTGTATTTTAACGATTGATACAACTTGTATTCTTTTGGAACATAAAGCAGGTATATAATAAAACATTAGTATTCCTCTCTGTTAAGGGCTGCTCAACAAGGTCTGATTTGAATTGTGCATGCACTTCTGCAGGCGTGGGAGGGAAAATCAGCGTGAAATGAAGATTGACATGTTTGAATTCCACTATGATGACAAGGGTTTGTATCTATATTTGTGTAGTTTCAAACTATATATGTTAGCTCGATTGATTGGAAAGCCTGTGGCTTTTTGAGACACTCGAGTCTGTTTCCTGGGAAAGAACCAGTACCAGGTGTCTTGAGGTGATCATGAGAACGCTCCCGCCCCCCCCCCACTAGAAATCGAACCCACGAAGGCAGACATCATATCCATTATGTCTCCTCGAATATTACATTTATATTTAATAATTATATTTTGTATGCAATAAAATTAGAAAAACAATATAATTGACTTTCAATTTTATTTACATAAATTGCCGTCAAAGTTTGACCTGTCATAAATATGGTGAACATAACCATGTTGTGCATTTGTTTGTTTCAGGGTTGGAGTATGTGTTGCAGAGATCAGAGGCAACTAAGAATCACCATGGCTTTGAAAAAGCAGTTGATGAAAAGACTGTGAAAATGTACGCCACCAACACCCCAACATGCCCAGTAGCCAGCCTCAAACTCTTCTTTGAGAAACGGAACCCATTGTGCAGTGCTTTTTTTCAGAGACCAAGAGATGTGTTTTGTGATTCAGAAACTGTGTGGTATGAAAACAGAGCTCTTGGAAATAACACATTAGGAAAAATGATTAACAGCTTGTCCAAATTGGCTAGTCTCTCTAGAATCTACACAAACCATTGTATACGAGAACAACTATAACTGCTCTCAGTAATGCTGGATTCGAAACGCGACAAATAATGACAGTTTCAGGTCACAAAAATGAAAGTTCTGTGCGCAGCTATGTCCAAGATCCTACAACGGAGCAAAAAAGATCCATGTCAGCTACTCTCAGCAGCCTTGTAAATGACGATGAAAATCAGTTCAATGACGATTTCGACGATTCACTTGCTTTGTCTGCATCTCAAACAGAGCAAATACTTCAGGATAATGCCAAATGTGACAATGATTCTTCTGGATCGAGTGAGTTCAAGAAACCAACCCATGCTTCTGGCCAAAGCTAACCACTGCAGGAATCATTCCAAAATGTTCATAACGTAACTCATACAATGAAATCTTCAGAATCGGTTTCGTTTGTCAAATTTGACAATAATTTGACATTCAGAGCTTGTTCAGGACCGTCACCTGTTTTTAACTTTCATGGATGCAACATTAACTTAAACTTTAATCCAATGCCTAATATGAATCCATGAGGAAATATATCTGGGCTTTTTTTGTGACAGAATCAAGTCAATGATAATTTACTTTACAATGAGTAAATGTTAAATTAATATTTTTTCTGTTGTACATATAATACAAATGCATGAGTAAATATTTGAGGGCTTTATTATGACAAGAGTATATTGTTTATGATAATTTACTGTTGCAATGAGAAATGTTAACTCTGTTTTTGTTTTTCTGTTTTACATAAAATACAAGTCCTTGAATACAGTTATACACATTGCTGGGCTTTATTGTGATAACATGTATTGTTTAGGTTTATTTACTAATGCAATGCATATTTTTAACTCAGTATTTTTTCTGTCTAACATATAATGTTACTGTTATAAAAAAATATCAATTGTTAAATAACAGAAAACTATAGTTTTATACAATATGTACATGTGATGTAAAATATGCAATACTTATTTTTGTTATTGTTAAACATTAGTTGTCATTTGTTGCATACAAGATATTCAAATGTTCATTAAATGTTTAAAAAGTCAACTAGTTGTTTTTTTAATGAAAAGTACAACATTATTAAAAAATAAATGAACCTGTATTTCTTAAAGTATAACAGGTCCAACATTGCGGATGTTCTGCGGGGCTACAAACTTGGCTACAAACTTCTGAGATTCAATCCATATGTTTAGGTTCTAAATCATAAACAATCGTACAACAGTTAAGGGGCGGGTAGTAGCTGTTCCCGAAACTAAGATTACAACGGGTGTTGCCTCCCTTAAAGCATACAATTATGAGTTGTTTTTTATGGTCGGATATGTTTTTATTAGCTCTACTGGCCGAAGGCCGGAAGAGCTTATGTCATGGTGTGGTTTCCGTCGTCCGTCCGTCCGTCCGTGTGTGTGTGTGCGTGCGTCCGTTAGACTTTTTCTTGTTTACGCGATAAAGTCCACAGTTTTCATCCGATTCTTTTCAAACTTGTCCAGTGTCTTTATATTAATGATGACTTGAAACCTATTGAAAATGGGTTACATCGGACCGTCCGTCCGTCCGTGCGTGCGTCCGTTTGTTAGACTTTTTCTTGTTTACGCGATAAACTCCACAGTTTTCATCCGATTCTTTTCAAACTTGTTCAGTGTCTTTATATTCATGAGGACTCGAACCCTATTGAAAATGGGTTACATCAGACCGTCCGTCTGCCGTCCGTGCGTGCGTCCATGTGTGCGTTAGACTTTTTCTTGTTTACGCGATAAACTCCACAGTTTTCATGCGATTCTTTTCAAACTTGTTCAGTGTCTTTATATTAATGAGGACTCAAACCCTATTGAAAACGGGTAACATCAGACCGTCTGTCCGTGCGTGCGTGCGTTCGTGTGTTACACTTTTTCTTGTTTACGCGATAAACTCCACAGTTTTCATCAAATTCTTTTCAAACTTGCTCAGTGTCTTTATATTAATGAGGACTCGAACCCTATTGAAAATGGGTAACATCAGAGTAAAAAGTCCAGAATTATCTCCCCTTGAATTTGTATTGGTCCGAGGCATTTAAGTAGGTTGTTTAATTGGTTGCAATTATTAATTTGAAATTAAATAAAATATAAGCCATCTGATAATTCATTTGGCAAGGATAAAAGGATTTGTGTTTTCAGTATTCCCTTGCATGTTGACTTTCCATTCCATTGACATTCCAGCCAGTAGAGCGATTCAGGCCCTCATGGGCCTCTTGTTAATTCTCATCAAAGGAAAAATATAAATATAAGGATTGATTCTTATTTTTCGGCTTTTTATGCAGTATGAACGCTCAGGGCGTGTATTGAAAACTTCGGTGTAATATACGACATAGTAAACCCCACTTCGGTCCCAATGGCATTATAGTGACCAGCCAGGCAGCCCAAAACTGTATATGGACCTCAGCCTACGGCTTCGGTGCATATACAGTTTTAGGCTGCATGGCTGGTCACTATAATGCCATAGAAACCTCAGTGGGGTTTACTAATTCTTAAATATTAGCAGTATGTTTTTCAAATAGGCAGTGGTATTATAAACACTTCTCTTCGGAAGTGGCAGTTTATAAAACATGCTAACGAGGATAAGGGCAGTACACTTACAACGAATCCAAAAATGTTTCCAATCAGACGAAGCGTTTTACATGGTATGAATAACCAAAAAGTATAACTGATTTTTATGCGAGGAAATCAAAAACAGAATGATGTTGACAATACCATGTATAAATGATGGGGCTTGGTTAACACCAAATAATGATTGACATCAAAATGATTACCGCTGAAAATGCAGGGTCGATCTGACATTGTTTAAAACTGTGGGCGAGGAGTTATGATAAACATAAAGAACAGGCTACTGTCGTATCGCAACGAATACAAAACGGCTCGGCAAGAATCGTCATCATGTTATTCTGATCCTCACCTGATATATTGCAAAGTAATTTGGCAGTTACCCACTATTCTCTATATATCATCAACACACATATATTAATGGCAAGTAACCAATTTGCTAACACAGGCTTAAAAAGACTATTCAAAAGAAAACATTACATAAATATAGTTTGATCTTGTAATGACCTGTATTTCTTTGAAAAAAGCATGTATACATTGAAGAAACAATTGTGTCAATAATTTTTGTACATATTGTGTAAGAAATGTCCCATATAAAATATAAATATCTGTTTATGATTAATATTTACACACAGCAAACCCAATTTTAGTATCTAGGTTAAAAACATGTTTGGGATTCTGCACCTCCAGAAAAAAGGACGAAGCGCTTCGTTATAAGACAAAACATGAAGCAGGATTCATGATGCATGTTTTCAACTTTCTCAAAAATAAAATAAAGATTAATTTCTTTTCAAAAACAAAGAAAGCTTTTGATTTGATTACATTGTCTAATATCGGTTGACAAAAGTTATTTTATGGATTAAATGAACTTAAAATAACGCAATAACATATGCACATATCTGAATTCGATCAATGCAAATAGTATAGAAAACGTTCATGATCTTTGATTCGCACTATATTTCTTTTAAAGGGATATCCGTTATTCATTAACATTATATTTTATAGAATAAAATATGTGAATAAGTACACAAAAATAACACAGCTGCTAAAACTCGCATATACTAAGGATTTGATACTTATTTTATGTTACAAAATATGTTTGTATTAATTCAACATTTCAACAACAGTTAGATTTGATATTTAAATGAAAATCAATGTTGCACTGCAGGTCTTTTATTAAACATATACACACTTTATTCAGTTTTTAATCAAAAGAATATATCATTATTTCAGATTGTTAAACGTACATTCTCAAACATGTTAAGGTTGTTGCAACCGCTATGGTCCAGAGTGAGACACGCGTATCGCTGCTATAGTTGCAATGATTGCTATGGCAAACACATCTAGTCTTTCCATCCGCCGTCTCATAACAAATATCTCTGTCTGCACTCGAACCGCACTCTTTGGTTACGACTGAAACATATATAAAAATACTAATTTTACCAATATACTATGTACATTATATGACGACTTTAGAAATTAGTATCGAGTACCATGCAGGAATAAAAGTTGACACAGTTTGACTTTTTTATTTAATGTTATAAGAAAACATATATTACACACGAGATTTTTTAATATTATTAAACAACATACAAATACAAAATATACGATCTTTTTATTGCAACATTCTAGTTGATGTACCATTTCTCCTAATATTCTCATCGTCTGCTCTTGGTATCTACATTATTTGTTTTTTACTCACAACGTTCAAAATATCTATGAAAGAATGTTAAGTTCACATGTTTATTGTTTGTATATGCTGGAACAAAATCGATATATGAACATAGTTAGCGTGGGTGTGGCGTTTTAAAATACCATTTCGAAATTTCAACCAAACCCCTTTCAAATCGAGCGCAATAAATACGTGAATCACATTGGTTGACCTTCATTATAATAGATATTGTTGAATGCATCCACTTACCGTTACCGTCTATAACTTTTGTGCACACTGCGCAACCCGTTTTCGTTGGCGTAATCCAAGTGTTGCACGCGTCGTTTGTTCCGACGCACACGTAGCACGTAAGTTGTCCCCATACCGCCGGGAAAATGGCTGATGAAAAACAAATATGTGTTGGTTAATAATTTATTTGAAATGCATAAACTGTATTTATTTAAATTAAGCAATAATTTTTTTTGAAAATATACCAAAATATACTCTACAATGGCATATACAATTTAGCTGTGAAAGAAACAGCGATTTCTTGACAATAAATGTATGACGTTTTCTGTCTCCGTATTATGCTAGAAGGTGGACTACCTTTTAAGTTAAAAAAAACATTCGTTGGCTTCGACAATAATCATCTTTCCGCGAAAACACTTGTTTTCTTGACAAAAAAAGACCGATAATTATCTTTTTTAAAGGATACAACATCAAAACAGTATAATATCCTGATAAATGTTATATTACATGTACATTTGTATCGAGTTCTGAATACGTGTATTCAATCTAGTTGTTTTGCGTCAATAATTATCGCCTTTACACGACCAAATTGACTGTTTAAAGTTTTCAGACAACAATAAATGAATACACGTCTGTATTTATATGTTGCGCTTAAACCAACACAGTGTTATTTTTGTTGTGTGTATATATGTATCCACATATACGATAGTATTCGATTATTCACAACAAGCAAGACATCACTTATATCTAATAACTGAATGCAAGATAAAAAGCTTAACACACAAACTATTTGAATGCGATACAAAACTGCTTACAATTGAAGAAATGACATTTGCGATGAGAAGCATAAAAACCCAAAATATATTTACCTATAAAATAATACAACCATGATAAAATATTACCAATGTAGTAACATAACCACACGTCGCCAAATAGTTATGTAATATTAATATGCTTATGTACAAACACAAGCTCAAAAAAAATGTATTTATATAATTAAAATAATCTATAAAACTGTCAACTTTAAATATAAGACATTTTCTGGTCTCAAAATAAATCAGGTATACTTTATTTGATTGAAGCCGGCATCAAAACAAAAATAAGTACACTTATTAAAAAAGGATAACTCTTAAAATAAGGTATGATAAGTTATGGTTCTTTTGCAATGAACATCACCTCAATGAGATCTTCCTACCTATTAAGTTTCAAATTGCTATATCTTCTAGTTTTTGAGACATACTTTGGATAAGCATTATATTTTCAAGTATACAAATCAACAAAGGCAATAATTTGAATGCCATAACTCCAAAAAGCATGTTGGGAATTGACTGGTGACTGGTATAGCCCCCGTTTCATGTTAATTAACAGGTTCTTAAAGTTTTGTGCTTATCAATTGCTCCCTTCGGAGGCACATACAAATATTAAAAATACATATATCAGATCTTTGCTAATGAGTTATGTGTTTATATACTGAAGTTCTTAAAGTTTACTTAAAGTCTTCCGATACAAGTAATATAATTGGGTTCCCAGTATTGCATCAGATCTCATGTGAACCAAATTAGCTTCTTTATATTAACTACTTCAGAGCGTAAAAATACATGTAGATATATCTTATCCTAGCTGATGTTTTAAGTGTTCATATACTGAAGTTCTTTAAGCTTATTCAAAATCGCCCGATACAAGTGATATACTTGGGTTCCAAGTATTGCATGTGAACAAAATAAGCTTCTATATATTGATTACTTAGAGAGTGTAAATATACATATATCATATCTTAGCTAATGGTTTAAGTGTTTATATACTGTAGTTCTTTAAGTTTATTCAAAATCGCCCGATACTGGTAATATAGTTGGGTTCTAAGTATTGCATCATATTGTATGTGTACAAAATGAGCTTCTTTACATAGACTAGTAATATAAGTGGGTTCTAAGTAGTGCATCATATTTTTTGTACCTAACAAGCTTCTTTCTATAGACTAGCAATATAATGGGAATCCAAGTATTGCATCAGATTGTATGTGTACTAAATTAGCTTCTTTATATTCACTACTGGATTGTTACGAAATGCGAGTATTACATTGATTTGTAAAAATGTAAATCATTTTGGGTACGCTAGTTTGATTGCCTTCATATCCTGTCATACTTATTACTGATTACTGTCTTGTTAAAAAAGGAACGATTGGAAAATATCAGACACTACAACTTGCACTGAAAACTGTAAACTTCTGCTTTACACACGTTGTAATGCAGTACAGCGTAACAAAACATCATACGTAAACTTAACATACAGTTTACTGTATACATTATTATTAGATCATGTTCTAAGAATGTTTTAAACGTATCAATTCGACGGTAAGTTTGAAAAAGTATGACATATACTTAAACTGCTTTTGAATTAAGTAACTTGCAAATTGAGAAACGGTAACAGTGTTTTGTCCGTATCTGTTTTGTAAGGACCACACAAACCAGATATGAAACAAACAAGTATAACAAATAAATCTATGATATAGTGCAGTCAATACTGGTTAATACACTCTAGATAAAGTGTTTCCTTCAAACACGTTTTTGCTTATTAGCTTATTGGTGAATGGTAATGTTAAACAATGGGTATAAAGTGATTTTCCCAAGAAGCGGCGAAAATGCAAAGTCAAAAACGAGGCGCAACCGACTCTTGTTAAATATGACAAGCGATCGAAGGTCTATAAGTTGGCTTTAATTTATAAAAATTGTTTTTTAATTTTCTTCCGCTCGCCAATAGATATATATACATCAAACTGTATTGTATGCTAATAGCTCTCGAACATATCTTCTATCGCGCTTAAAAACGACATAAGGGCACTAGAAAAGTGTTCATGTGTATTGTTTCCGCTTTAAACATCCGCCCAGCAAAAATGAGTAAAAATAAATAAATAAATAAACAAACAAATCACTTCTTTACACTTTTATTTAAAGGGACTTAAACCACGAATGACGAAAAAATAAAAGTTCTAAAATACCGTAGTTCCTTACAATTATTAGTTTATATTGATTAAAATATCACGACTGGTATATAACATCTTTTTTCGTCATTCGTGGTTTACAGTCCCTTAAAATATGAGTTTTAAGTATTTGATTCACGTTACGCGTGTTAACGAGTTCCTGTATATAAAACGCAAAAAACGTACACAGTTATATTGCTCAAGTGTATAACGTTAACATAATACATACTTCTTATTCATCTTCGTCACGCTCTGTGATTGTCTTAATTCATTTTAAGTGTACTTTTAGAATGTCTTATGTTCTAATTAGGTATAATTGTATGATGAGCGATCTGTTTTTAATCGTAAAATTATGATAACTAAATGCATAAATAACCGAGCTTCATTTTAAATATTTAAAAACAAAAATGTAAATATTAATAAATATTGTTTTACCTGTAACAACGAAAGCCACTACAACAACAAACACGTCGATATTCATGTTAACAAGTTTAAGGTATGGCAGCAATGGATTTAAATGATTGAAGTCTTACTTTTATTAAGGCGAACATAATGCACAAGAGCTGCGTTCATGGTCTGATATGTTCACCTGTTGCGATATGCTTATAAATGGCGATTTGCAATGCAAGCAAAGAGGCATCACCGTATTTGAGCACGCATTTGGTACTAATGTGACGCATTCAATACCTAAACAAATAACAGATGTGTGTACATGTAAGCAGGATTACAGAAACAAATAAATAATAACTAATTTGCGAGAAATAAAT
>VMBQ01000070.1:449444-469325 GCA_007657795.1 Dreissena rostriformis | reverse complement strand
ATTTATATATTTATTTATTTATTTATTTATTTATTTATTTATTTATTTATTTATTTATTCATTTATTTATTTATTTATTTATTTATTTATTTATGTATTTATTTATTTATTTATTTATTTATTTATTCATTTGTTCATTCATTCATTCATTCATTCATTCATTCATTCATTTATTTATTTATTTATTTATTTATTTATTTTCTTATTTATTTATTTATTTATATTTATATATATATATATAGTAAATAAAACAAATAGAGTATAGCAAGTGCGACATGGACGTTGGTCGACCTACTGGTAAGAATCATGCCAATGCAGAAGCAACGACACGGTTGGTTATTGATGGGGGAGACCACTATAAGCATGGTATACCCTTTTATTCTCTGCAATGTGGACGTTGTCTTAAATCTTCTCAGGCAGCATAATAATGGGGCGCGTTTATCCACGATGTAGATAATGTTGCACCATAAGCACCGGTATACATGTAAGACTTATAATTCTAATGGTATTGCTTTATCCATTTAAAATTGGTCAACCTTGTAGTTTAAGACAAGTACACTCTTTTCATAAGTGTCAACGTTTGATTTAATGATTTCCAAACAATTATAGTTGATGACCCTTGACATTCAAGCGCTTTACGCTTTCAAAGAACGATAGTGTATCAATATTTAAGAGATTGGCATTCCATTTAATGCAAACTATTCAACCATTGCTACCATTGTGTTTGTCATGAATTTATTGACTGCTTTCTCGTATTAGATATCTGACGATTATATTTGGTTTTCCACGTGGCATTTGCGCAATTATTTATATGGAATCACAATGCACACTTTAATATTTCATATTTCAAATTTAACATGTCGAAATAAACTCATAGTCATACTTTGTTGTAAATGATGGGATATAAATAAGCGAGCTGTATGATTTATCAACGAGTTCCGAAATTTCAACAAACAAGGCTACGAGAGGTTTACAACGATATGCTTTTAAATATCTATATTCAATATATCTAACCAAGCTATATTACATGCCATTTTAAACCTGCACGATATCTTCCATATATGAACAGCGATGATTTATTCCTGTACTTTACATATATATAGTAAATACAACTAAGCCAGTAAATTTGTAAACGAATAGACTTATAAACTAGTCCCTTTAATGTCATAACATTGTTATTTAAATATCAAACAAAGATAAACATATTTTTTTATAGATATTATATTGTCAGAAGTGTTGTACGTGATTTCTTTTAATTTGATGTATAATATTTATTTATTTTTTAGATTAAATACGATCTTAAATCTGAATTGTGTCGTTTTCGTTCTGATTTTGATTATCATTATCATTTAAACGGTGTATGCTAAATTTATATTAATGTGTGTCGTTTTTTTTCTGCAATGCATATTGTCATTGGTATGTTATCATTTCGCAATTTTGATTACGAATAACTATAAATAAGATATTGAAAGCCCAATGTAAGTTATTGCTAAAAATATAGAGTGTTTTAACAGATATCAGAAACTACAACTTGTAATGAAAACTGTATACCGTCTGCTTTACAATATTCGCACACGTTGTAATGGAAATAAAACAGCCCAATAAAACATCACAAGTAAACTAAATATACAGTTGACGGTAAAATGTTACAATGAATCATTATATAATATTTTATTCAAAAATATCGATTCGACGGTAAGTTTGACATATACTTTCACTGCTTTCGAATTAATTAACTTACACATTGAAAAACGGTAACGGTGTTTTGTCCGTATCTGCTTGTGTGTGCGAAATAAGCAAGATGTTTAATTCTGAAATTGAAAAAGGCTTCCAGCCGAATTCGCCAGCATATATATCATGCATGTACAATGTGAATCTAAATTTAGTTTAAGTGCAGATTCGTTCATACGACACAAAGACACAATTTTGTTTCCTAGCAAATACGAGTAAAAGTGTCGGCTTCGGCTTTAACCAGCGCTAACTTGTCTTTGCTGCATTTTATGAAATTCGTCTTCAATGAATATTTTTTCTTGCCTATTTTGTGTTATTGTAAAATAGTTTTATCAATGTATTACAATTAAACACACGTGTAAATTGTACAGTCTCCCTTTAAACATTAAATTGTCTTCCCATTTGTAGATTGATCATCTAGTCGTGTTAGGTAACAATTTGAGTATATATACATAACTTTTATTTTTAAGCTGACATATTTCAAACCTTTCCATAAACGCGTTTCAATATGACATACGGGTATTATATTATACTGTATCTGCTTTAAATATCCCCCTTAAAACTGAGTTGATAAAAATAAACGAAACAAATCTTTTTAATTTTTATTAAAATAGTAGTTTAAATAATGTTGCTTCACGTTACGCGTGTTAAGGAGTCCCTGTATATAAAACGCAAAATACGTACAATGTTATATTGCTAAATTTTATGCATAAATCCACATAACATTAAAAAATACCAACGTCTTTTTAATCTCAATCACGTTCTTTAATTGTCTTAATTTACTACAGTTTTACGTTCGAAATGTTTTATGTTCTATTTAGGTAGAATTGTATGCTAAGCTATTTGTTTTTAATCATAAAGTTATGAAAATATTAAAAGTAATTACTAAATGCACACCTAATCGACATTCCGTTTAAATACTTGAAAACGATGATTTCAATATCAATATAAAATACCTGTAACAACGAAAGCCACTCCAACAACGATCACGTTAATCTTCATGTTTACCTGTTTAAGTTCTGGCAGCAAGTGACATTTAGGTGATTGACGCTAAATAAACGGTATGTTATCGATATAGAAGGGATTGGCATTCCCTTCATATGCAAACTATGCCAACATTCCTACCATTGTCTTTGATCTGAATAGAATGACTTGTCTTTTAATATAATTTGGTTTTTTGGTGAGATCACGTTCAATGAAAAATGAATTGCTAATTGCGTGCTTAAAAAGAAATCTGTCATTTGTTTTAAACTTGATTGTACTCGTAAACTACGTTGTAGCAAAGCTACCATGGCAAAGCCTAAACAAGGAAGATTTCGTTTTTTGTTCAATCTATATGAACGATATTGATCAGTAATACGACTCCAGTAGAATTGGGGCTTAATTTTGATGTTGCGTTCCGTGTTCATTCTAATCCGCTATTGTTCGTTAAAAACACACGCTTCTGGTGGCAGAGTGTCCATCGTAATATCATCACATTTAAGTTTCGCAAATAGATATTTA
The DNA here is from genome assembly GCA_007657795.1 of Dreissena rostriformis. Taxonomy (NCBI): domain Eukaryota; kingdom Metazoa; phylum Mollusca; class Bivalvia; order Myida; family Dreissenidae; genus Dreissena; species Dreissena rostriformis. The sequence continues at coordinate 466,091 of VMBQ01000070.1, read as the reverse complement.
ATTATGTCTGAATCAACATAAATGTCACATCATCCTTTAAAACCGGTAAATAAACAACAACTGCCGAGTTATTTAATGCATATGGGCGCGATATAACGGGGTTTTTGCCAATAAACATCAAGGTTGAATTGCCTCTGACCATAACTTACCAATAATTTAACATTATATGTAATAGAAGGGACATTTGAATGTAAACCTGTATGTAGTGTTTTTGTGCTGTGTCAGACTGTTTGGTAATTGATCACTTTTCATAAATACATGACCGCTTGCTAGGAGGTGTCTCCCGAGCAGGTACAGCTGAAGTAGGGCATAGTTTTGTGAACTAAACGAACTAGTCAAAAATCAACGAACTAAATATAGGCGTAGTGCAATTAATGTACTTTAATTTGTTTTTCATATAATTCAAATCATGATTAATTGCGCAATACTTCGTGTTTACATTTGTTTGGTTTACCTTTACATTAAACTTAGGCCGAGTTCTAATTACCGTTAGTTTTATATTTGTTATTGTGATTGACATGAGGAGTGGTACTGAATTGTGTCTTTTTATAGCCAAATATTACTTGCACAATGAACGAGGAAGAATGTTGTTTGAAAGTTCTTTTGGAACATGAATTGATAGGGGATTGTTTTGTGTACACGCTCACTACAAAATCCTAATAGATTAAATGGAACATCTGTCTTAATCTTTTCAAAGTTTACGCACTCAATTTGTTTTAAATATCGTAAATATCGTCTTGGTCTAGTACGCTTATGCACGTATTAATTCCACAGAATTTTATATATACAATTAAATATAAAACCTAATTCGGTCTAGAATCACCCTGGTAAAAAGATTGAACACGTCAGTTAGATAACATGAGGTGTGCAAATTGTTAAAGCAATTTGACTACCTAGCCGTTATCTTAATTAATTAGATTTAACTCTGTCACCACCGCGGATTTATGGAACGGAACGTGACATATAATGAAAAGCAGTCTGTTTAATATGAGTCAATCGACCAATCCCCAATTGCCAATCAAACTAGATAATCGGCCACAAGGATACCGTATCTCCCCGGCATTTTCTCTGACAGATGGTGTCGGGCATTAAGAGCGTCATTTGCAAGGCATTTACATTAGCAGAGCGATCGAACACTCTGCCACTGTTCTATTGCGCATACACGTCGTATCATAACCTTCTGACCATATGGAAGTCTTCATTTAAACTTTGATTTATAAGCTGAGTGTGAAGGTCGATCGGTTAAACCCCCATATACGTTGCTTTGACCTGTTCAAGGCGATGACCATACAGGTATTTATCGCATGTCCTTACACATGCAAAGCGCATATATAAACCTTTTGATTATAATAACAAAGCAATAATGGTAACCCCTGTAATAATTTGAGCGTGTGCACTATTTTAATCTACACCTTATAATCGGATTGGGGCACAATTTCAACCGCCTGTTTGCATGACTTTGGCGTTTCACAATGTCATAATATCTGTGATTTTAAATACAGTAATTTGGCATGAATTGAAATGACGTTGAATTCGTTTATAATTGTTGTAAAAACAACCGTATTCATTAAACCGTTGGGTATAGAGAATCTAATAGCAATCTTTTCGACAAGCTTATAATGGCATGTCGGACAAAAGAAGACGTTGTATATATATGGTGTCTGGGTGTATGTTTATTTATCTGGCACGCATTTACTACTTCTGTATCTGCCTAAAGGATTGTTACAAACCGTATTGCAATCCTGATGACACAGCATATTTGCGAGTTGCATATTGCTTGACTACAATTTCATTCTTTCTCACACAATATTCGGGTCAGGTACTAGATACTAACCATGTTTTTTTTAATTCAGTGCCAAGCTATGTTCAAAATAGCTCAGCTGGGTCCAATATCATAGTAGGTGTTGTTGACTCCGTATGAATGTTCGCTCATATAACGACAGTTTATCATAAGATAAGAAACTATCCAAACATTAATCACATTTGATATAACATCAATTCCTTCTACAATGTAAACACTATATAATTAAATGTCATCAAAACATAGAGTTTGTTGTGGACTAACTACATTAAGATTGCAATAATATACTTACTTATTTTACAACCAACGTTCATGTAATTATGTTAATTTAACATTCGATCAGTGCCTATATGATCACCTCTAGGATGCTTGGATTCAATCCTGTAATCATATTTTTTTTTTCAATAAAGTAAGTGACTGTTGGTGTGACTTTTTGGACAGTCCTTTGACTATAGTAGGACACATAATTTGGCCTTTACCAAATGAATTATGTTATGAAAATGCTATTACATAATTGTTGTCCTTATTTGATTTAATTATACACCTTCTTACGATTGTATAGTTGTACAGTAAAGCTTTCGCTTTTTTATGTAGTCTAACGAGAACAAAAGCAGAGAAGAATATACGTATGGATCGTTTATAACACGACACAAGGCGTATCACGTATAACATATGTGTCATAAAATTACGAATTTTCATACTTAAAATCGAGGATAGTTTCAAATGAAGACATTTCTCATGAGAATACAGGGAAGAATATTCAACTTTAGCATAACTTGTTACGCCCGCAGTAGATCAATTTAAAGATTGAAAGTCATGCACGTTGACATAACATGCGCACGCTATAGCTTTTACGAGCGCATGAGCGCGCGCTATAGCTAATAAATTATCGGATGCGTATGCTCAGCTATCCCATGCGCACGTTAAAGGTAAAGCATGCGTACCTAATAAATTAAGCTAAATACACTGTTATATGTTTCATGTATGCAACCTTAGGCATGTGTTGGCGGGCATGCGAGGCGGGCATGCGATTTATATCAACAGTGTATACTTTTACATGTGTCTGCTGTTGCATTTTAGAGTTATTGGATGTTGAGTATTAATAGTTTAATAATGATTCTATTGGATTTTAGATTTTCCAAGTTAATTACATACATAATACCAATACAGGTAACAACGCATTCGCTATTTCAGTGTATCTACTTTTGGTATAAACATATCAGTATTATAGCTTTTCAGATGACTTACATGTACACACGGATATGTATAAATTGCAGGTCTTTTTAAATATACACGTGTCCATTCATGACATTATTTATCAAAAGATAGCCTTAACCGATGTTCAATTGATCATTCATGACGGCCAGTTTAAACAAAATAACACCTTGACAAGTGTAAATTTTAGAGATGAGAAAATACTCAAATGCAATATCTTCTATTACATTACCCGGTGTAACCATATCATGTTATGGGTGTTATTAGACATGACTTCTTAAGTTAGTAAAGATCAGACTAAGTATCTGCTGCAATAATGTTTTTAGGGAAATAGTAAACTTGTAATATTATCAAACAATTCCTACAATAATCAATAACGGTCGGGCAGCCATCCATGAATAGACTGTAAGGTCACTGTGTAATTTAAACCGGAGTTGGAACATAAGGTCAGGATACACCGTGCAACTTCAATGCGAATCGCTAGTATAGAAATCAGGCTTTTGTGGAGAAAAACGTATTGCAATACATCGTGTTATTTGTCTTAAGGAAAACTAGAAGGGTGATGTTCCATACATAAGTACACACTCCAAACGAATCTGTCAAAATATCATTATCACTTCCTCTAGATATGCACATTTGGTGAAATGGTTTATGAAAGAAATCGCTGCTCATCAACGGATTAAATAACTAAAGCGTGTCGATTGAAAAAGTATGCACACTTTCTTTACTATTTCACGGCAAATGTTGACGTTGACGTAGCATTAACAGACATGAGTCGTTACATTCAAAGATAAATTGAACATTTGGATTGAAAACCGTCGTAGAAACAACATAAACACTGTCATTAAATATAATATTCACAATTGTGCAAGGATATATATACTGCCTGATATCTAACGATATATTAAATAATGTCATCTTGCATGCCATCATTCAACATATTAATGTTTATATTTAACTTAAAACTTATTGTAATAAGGATAACAATAAAGGGTCTACTATTCTCATGCAAACACTGTTTAAACTATTTATTCAGGCATATACAATTACACTTGAGAACATAAAGGAACGTTCAAAAACATGAAACAACCATGGTAATGTGTATTATCACTGTTATGTTTCACTTAAATAGTTGATCCTTTCTTCGCTTAAAACATTTGACACACTGAACAATAATACAAACAAATGTACATGTGTATATTCATATAATTATGTAGTAAATTGGACATATATTTTCAAGTACAACTTTGCACAAAAGTTGTTTTGGATACAAATATCAATCTCATCAGTTTGGCGTTCATACTTGGTTTTAACACTGTTTATTAAGTTCAAAGAAAGTACATAATAAGCAATGCAATATAAACATACATACTATTTTCGAAGAATATACAAGGCAGGTAGAAATTGCAGTATTGCTTAACATAAAGGCTGTAGAATACAATTTGACGGAATTGAGAAAAAGCTCGAGGCTTATGCTATGTCTCTCTTCTGTCAGTTAGAAGCGCTACTGTTATGGTGTAAACAACCAAACGTGTAACAGCAATTTATAAAAATGACAAAATTACGAACAATATAGTACAGTGATAGGTATTTGAATACCGTTTAGAAATGGTCAAAAAATAATATACGTTATAATACAAATAGTATATCAGATTAGTGTAGATAGCAAAAACGCTAATACGTTGAGAAGGAAAGGGAAAGAAGTGAACGAGTAGAGTTTCAGAATAGGAGAAGTTGCGATAAGAAACGAAGTAGTTGCGGGACGGGAAATCGTTAGCAGAATAAGGTTTGTTCCAGAGATAACGTCGCAATTCATAAGCAACAACGATAAGAGTAGTATTTGTTTATGTATAGAACATTTCAATAAAACATACCGTAATAGTAATGTGTCTGCAATAAACTGCATTCATTCAACAGCAGAACAACGTTGGTAATCGGTATCACATATTTCGTGTTTGCAAACCGTCTGCTCTTTTAACGCACTTTCATTGTGCAACAGAATGTCATCAGCCGTGATGTCATGAAAGATTTATTTTTTTCAAACGAATAATAATAAAATATTTTTACTTAAAAGTAAATACATCTTCAGTAGATGAACACATTTAGTTCTTTGATAAAAACACAAACATATATTTCGTGTTTTTAGTTCTAAAATAAAAAAACAGTCCTTAATTTAGTGTTTTAAGTATTATTTCCGGACTTTGACGTAGATAACCAATCGTTTCCGAACGCTGTCCGAATACGGCGATATCGACCGACTATTTCCGATCTTATTAGGTCCCTACTGCCTTAAATAGAACTTTTCCAGCAATAAGTATGATTGCCGCCATGTTTGATAACCATGTTAAAATTAAAGAAAGAAGACAATTCTGAAGATTGTTAAACAACACTTGACAGAGTTATACATCGTTTACATTGATAGTAGAATGTGGGTGCTGATGAGGTTTATCTATCAACTTATATCAAACATTCACATAACTTAATTGGAAGTTTATGTTTGATAATCGATAAACAAACAAAACAAATAACAAAATTTTGTTCTTTAGCATTTTCTACCGTTGACATTTTTGACTGTTAGATAAATATGCAGTATGCAGTTTTATTTTAGCTGTCATTTTGGAATCCGAATTGATTTTTAGTTAGTTTATTTCTATTGTTTAATTATTTTATTCGTAAAAAAAATGTTTCAATTTTACTTGGTTATGTTGCGTATCGATAGTTTGTGGCATCGTTTACAAAACCTTTCAAAAAATGTTTATGTTAATTTAACTCATCCCAACAAAATGGAATATTCATTAGACAGGGTGAACCATTCACATTAAGATTGTTTTAGGTTCCAAGCAAGTATATATGGTTGTTATTTGCAAACTCATAAACAATTCGGTGCATTCACTGATTTGTTTCATTAGTTTGTGAAAATGTTGATTTGTAACAGTCTTGCTCTGTTCTATCTTCATCGAGAAAGAGCGTTATTATTGAATTCGTACTTTGTTTTAGGTTATTTTCCCATTTGCTCAAATTTACATTACAAGTGTCTCTTTAATTGGTATAGATATCATATATAGTAAATATGTTAGAATTATCTTCTTTCATTTTTAAATATTTAATTAGTTTTTTTTATTCAGAATATGCGCGGGTCTGATGATGGTCATTGATTTAATTATCGTCTTGTGAAACAGAAATATTTTATTTCAAAGAATGATAATCCACAATTGCTTATTAGCCTTTAATTAAAAAAGTGAACTCCCCTACAACCTTATCTTCTATCAACAATCACAAACCTTAATACAATCTAGTAAGTAATGTAGTTTGTCTGAAGAGGTCCATTCAGTTCAATAACACGGTAAATACTACGTTCAATGCATTCAATTGGGGATTGTGACGAAGTAAATAGGCTGGATTTGAAGATTGAATATATATATATATATATATATATTTAAACAAACGCAGAATTTTATAATTGTATATGAATACAAATTATATTGTGTTTTATAGAAGTACGTCAGTAAACGATGTTTTTAATATAGAATGAAACAGTTTATAATACAAGAACAACACAATGCTTGTGGTAGTTCACTGTTTGCTGTTCAGATCAGTGCATGCACAATACAAAACTATATGTCACAATGATCGCAGCGGTGCGCGTACCCGGACTGAAACACACATGAGCAGATATGCTAAAACCCATTTATTTCAAGCAAGTGATCATTGCCTTTTTAATTTATGACAATATAAAGTACATAATTTTAAACACAAACAATGATGATAGGGTCACCGAAGCCGAAGCATTGAGGGTTTAAACCAGGCCAAAATGTGTTCCAACCTCACTTTAAGCCAGATATGAATGACAAAACACACGCGTTTAAATAAATATAATTTACAATAAATACAATAAATGCAAAAACCAAATAAACTGCCTCTGTTTGACACATTTTAGAACGGAGTGTCATAAAGTTACAAACTACTGATCATCGAAATTCATCTCAGGAAGAAACCGCAATGCAAGGTGTTTGTAAGTATTAATATAATCACGAATTGACTTGTAATTATAATGGATTTGTATTTTAAATTATAAGTACTTACGCTATAGCAGTAGCCGGTACCGTGGCATGCATCATAGGCTCCAATACAACCGCCATTAGAACACCTAAGATCACACCAGTTGTCCAAAACGAACCGTCTTGCGTCTGCATACGATAGAAACAATATATGTATTTCATGCAAATAAATAACTGCAAAAGTTGCAGTAGTGTGTTTAAAACTTCATTCGTCTATTTATTCTTTATTTATACGCTTAAGCTTACGTTTGTAAAGTATAACTTTAAATATGTATTCGTTTAAGACCAGTACACAGTTGGCTATTCAAAGTATTTCATTTGGCAAATGTGTTTGGAAGAAAAATAAACATATAAAATGGACATGATTATACCAGCCAGGCAGCAACATATAAGACAGCACATTAGTGAAATCTTTTCCAAAACGTGAAATACCAAGATGCGCAAAGTCACATATAAGCTTAGGAAATATCAGTCTGAATTAATTATGATATTTGTTTTTGTTCTTAAATCAAAAAACAATCGTCATATTAATCAAGACAAAAAAAATGTAAACATTTTGCCGGAAGAGATTAGGGGATACACTAGATTACGCAATAGATGTAACCAAGTTTTGGGACATGCCTATTCTCAGTTCTTAATAACTATCTTGTGTATTTTTGAANTGGTGAAAACCTATGATATCGAATAAAAACTTGGGTTCTGGAAGCCATGTGCAATCTTGAATCGAGAACCTAGGTTCTCAGAATGAGAACCCAGTTTCTCATGAAAAACCTAGTTTCTTGGGATAATGCGTCGAACTGCTTGCCATACTCCAGCTCCATCATTTTCTTGCTGAACCACAGCATCGGCTCTTGGGAACCGATAATAGCCTTTCGTATCTTCTCTAACCTCAGTATAACCCTAGGTCCTTCCTCCATAATGTCCGTGACAGCTGCTACCCATTTACTCTGCAGTGAATCCGTCAAACAACATCCTGCCATTAAATTTCTCATCGAAATCATGTAATATTGGAGTTTGTTTTTCTAAATAGCTGTCCTTAGCTTTATCAGTCCGTCATGCAGCCAGTGAAATAAGCTGCGCGCATGAAATTGTGTTTGTGGGATGGTTTCAGCTTGCCATAATCTAATATGTTCAACACGTACGATGTTATTTCTTTATTATTTGGTTTAAGAATTTATGTGAGGATCATTTTTAAGCAAAACTTATGCTTGTGTGTCATTAATTTTCTTCACAAGTTCTGGCTCCCCGGTGTTGAAACAAATCATCCATTCCATGTGATTGTATTCCCTTTCCTTAAAACCTACCTTGTCACATATGTTCCGTATGAAACGACTTTCTCAACTATGTCTGGTGGTGGCCAATGACGGTTTCTGCGCGCTCATATTTGTAGAATGCAGAGGCAGTCACAGCGTAGTTCGATTACGTAGTCTGTATGAGTTATCTCTTTATAGGTGGCCGGTATTGACGGTCCCGCGCGCTCATGCTGCACCCTTCCGAGTGACTGTATCATACGTGAATACTACTTAATAGCTTGTCTACATATCCATTATCACACAGAGCAGTGTGAATTATACCCACAAAGATATGCCTTTGTCTGTCTTGTTACAGTCTGCCGTGTCCTGAATTTACACTTGTATTCAGCCTAAATAGATGTATGTCATCTGGTATGGTGTTGAGATTAGTACCAGCTTCCACTCAGAAGGCACGGTTAAGCACGAATTAAATATCGATTTCACTTTCTAAAAAGCAAGTCAACCCCTCTACCCTGCTACTAGCTGTGACGTGAGTTAGATAGCTTTCTGGTGAATTGTCAAGCCTGTCAAGCTCCTTGTACATCTCAACGCGCCTCCGTCTGATCTCCGTATTCAAGCTTTGTCATGATAGTACAGATCTCCAAGGATAGACTTTCGATATTATCCTGAAAATAAAATAGAACGATTTCAAACTCAGTTAAGATGCGCATTTGATTTTAATTTTTCTATAAGAGCATGAGTATGGTTGAAATATGATTTCAGTTAAATTTATTTTTGTTAATTGATAAATGGAGCCTCATGCCGTTTTATAAACGATTAACTGCATGATGAAGTATTGAATTATACCATTAATAATACGAGTGCAAATCAGTGCATCATGCTTGTTGTATTTGTAGATAATTTTGTATCGTGAAATACATACTTTTCCGTTTTAAGTTGCATAAGTAGTGTTGATAGACAAAGTTATATATTTTTGGTAATGAAAATGTAATCTTCGTAGCTTTTATTACAAATATATAAGTTTGTTTAGTTATGTTAAGCTGATACACCGAGTCATTTTAGATCTATGATGATAACAATTTGGTATAAGAATATTTTCGATTTTTACGAACGAAAATGATGTATTTGTTTCATTCAGTAAAAGAGTGCACGTTTAAGACAGAAACGATTAATGATTAATAGCTTTAAAAACAGACTAAGGTCGATTTATACTCGAGTTTATGTTTAAAAAAATAAAACATGATTATGTTATTGTGATTTAATTAAAAAGTCGCCATACAACTATTATCTCCCGCCCAGGTAATAGACTAGTTTCTTGATACCTTCAAGGTAACTATTTTTAGATATCACATGACTTATTGAATTTCGGAACGAGGCTGAAGGTGATAACTTTCTTTTCCTGGGTTATACAAATTGAGGAAGATATGACGATTATAGTTGAATGCTAATTTTTACATTCGGGATTTTCATTCGTTCTTACACTGGTTACAAAAACGCAAACCATATGCGTATAGGCAACAAAGTCTCAAATAAACATTATAACACCTTAAAAATAATCCAACGACATAATATGTAGAAGCATTTGTGTATATTTTTAAATTTTATTTTATCTTTATAAAAAAAAAATTACCCATTTACATCAGAGTAAAGGTGGTCTAAATACTAAACATCGATAATTGCACAAAACAAAGATAAAGGTTAGCCATATTAAGACCTCGATAAACTAAATTAAAAACAATACGTAGTATTATATAACTATAATATTCAGGTATGAGTGTGTTGTTGTGTTGTTTTTCATCAGCGAAAGAACGTGTATGAGGTGTGTTGAATCAATCATAATACAAAGCATTATACACTATTTAAACGTTATGTAAATATTTTATTACATAGGATACATTATCTTTCTATAATTAAATGACAATACAGAAAATTATTATCGACAATACCTAAGAATTAGTATATACAACTGAAAAAAGGAAATTGTGTAAATTGAACTGTATATTCATGTATATTGAAATCTCTTTATTAGTAATTATAAGTTATAAATATCATTTTATATAATACATATTTATTGTTTGTAATTTTTGGAAACATTAATACATTATTTAACTCGTTGTGGTAAAACGTATACAATATTTGTATATCAATTAGTTTCCATAAGTTTGTATCGTAAGGAGGTAAGTAATAACTGGACTATTACAATACTGTGGTGCCCCGGTGTGTTGTCGTTCACTCGTTGACAATCCAATCATATTATATTTACTAAATTGAAAACGTTTTAACATCTGTATTCAACAACGTTAGCTTTGATTGATTTTTACAGATCATACAACAGGCTTTTTGCCGAAGAAAATGGCCGCGTTTTTTCGGTACTTAGGTGAATATCGCGAAATTAATCTAACCCGTATGTCAATAGCCCCTGTAGTTTATACAAACATTGTCTGCTGACTTGCCTGAGAGTGACGAGTATACAGGCTAGTGTCTATAAAATTTGTGTCAAACTCTGACCCTGCTTGTCTTATGCCTCCTTCCGCCATTTTCTTAAAATAAAGGGGGCTAAATATGTACTATGAACTGGATAATATAAGTTAATATTTTATTGTAAATGAATGTCTATTTTTATCGGAGTCTAAGTTCGGATAACCTCACATAAAACGTCAACAAATAACGCATAATATATCACAACAAGTTCTACTATACATACATTAACTTGTATATTCAAAAGCATTATAGTCTCCTATCCCCCATAGTGAATAGGTAATGGCACATAAAATACCAAAGATGTTCAACTTCCTGAAGAAAGCNTTTTAATGACACTAGCAAATGTACTAGGTTTTATCTTTTTGAACACTGTAACCAAAGTTGTTGTAAATCTGATTCTTTTCTTGATTAAGAATCACTTAATATTATTGTGATATACATACATAATTATTTAAGTTTATTAAAAAAGGTAAAAAGGTTGAAGGAAGTAAGATCCTAATTCAGCTTGAGTAATGATTGTATTAATATAGCGAAAACACATTACATATGGTAATTTAAGTATAGGAACGAACATGTCTTTGTAAATTGTGTGTATATGTATATATTCTGAATGAATAAAAGCATTTAAACAGGAAAAAAATCAATGAACAATAGCATTTCGGCGTAGCTGTTTAACCCAACGTTTCATCTAAAATGACCTTTACATAACGCCAGCAGACCCGAATGAATTAACACGCGGATGTAACAGTGTTATTTGAATGTGTGGAAAGAAAACTGCGTCTTAATCAAATATCAAATGTTTCGATGACGAAGAAATAATTTAAGATTTATAATTTAAAAATAATAAGCCTCGTGAGGACACATATTATGTGATCACACGTAGTACAATATGTATCTGTGAACAATATTATGTGGTTAAATATACGTGCACTTCATAACAAACAGTTCATGTGGTGGACTTTTAAGTGAAAAACAACAAAACAATAATTTAATAACTTAGATAAGATTTTGTAACGTTTATTTCAAAGTCAGGATATACGCGGACTATTTTTATTTTAAATATTTATTGTTTTTCCACCGATTATTATGGTGCTTGATTTTTGCCATATCGTTCAAGNGGGGGGGGGGGGGGGGGGGCACCGGCACACCAATAATCCAGAACGACTAATATACGCGCCGATACGAATTATTTTATTAAGATACTTTTCATTTTGTCTTGTTAGAGCCCTTCAATCCTGAAAATATCATGATAGTCGTAAAGGCGCTATCGTTCGTGCATGTTGTTGATTTGACGTTCCTCAAACGCCAGCACGACACAACGACACTTTCAAGGTGCCAACACGTCAAATAAGGATCGCAATAACGAGATATATCAAATACATGACATAAATTGAAAGCAGTTAGTTATTTTTCCTCTATTTTTCAACTTTCATTAAAAAAATCACTAAATCCTTGCAAAAAGAAAGTGTATTGTTGTACCGGGAGTCGAGTGTATTGCTTAAGAAACCTATATTAAACAACTACATACATAATATTATATGGGTCAGATTGTGTCGATGTGACGTAATCTAAAGACAGTGAATTAACGGAATGTTTAAGGCTCTCACTTTCGCAGAAGAATTTGCCCATTTCCGTCCGTCCCAAGCAAACATATGAGCCTCGCTCTGTGTAAAGGGGGTTTAATGCGTGTGCGTAAAGTGCCGTTCCAGATAAGCCTGTGCAGTCCCCACGGGCTGATCAGGAACGAAACTTTACGCCTAAACTGGATTTTGGCTAAGAAGAGACTTTCTTTAAACGAACAAATTCATAAAAGCGGAAAGTGTCGTCCCTGATAAGCATGTGTGGATTGCACAGGCTTATCCGGTTCGACACTTGACGCACATGCACTATGCCCAGTTTTCTCAGAACGCGACTCAATTGATAGAGTTGTTGAGTGGTCAGTTCCGATTACCAATAACATATAAATAATAAACACTAAGTTTGCAGGAACTATTTTTTTTTTAATTATATAATCGTTTACGGTTATATACCTATAACAAACCGGTATTACATGGCATAATTATATAAAGCAATACAATGACCAAACAATGTGTTAAGAACACAAGCTTTGCAACAAAAAAGGTACGTTTCACAATTACTTATGTACATGTATGTTTTGAATTCTTGTATATGCTTAACTTAATACGCACATATATATGTGAGTATATATCAGAATGTTCATGGAATTAATAGGCCGAAACATTCTAAGACGGCGGCATCCATGCTGATGATGTTGGTTGAGGAGCAGTCTTTAGACTGTATTTAAACTAATTTACATAATGCTCAATGTCTGTTATTTACAATTACAATACATTGAATGTTGCCATTCGTTTGAATTGTGAACAAGAAAAAGTAATTGTTTCATTTCACATTGGCAGTAAATACATAACAAAAGCACGTTAAACAGCAGTAATATTTCACAACCGAATTATTTGGACAAAGGCAGTAAATTCTAAAAAGATTGAAAAGTTAAAAAATATTGTTTAACAAGAAGCCTTTTTAACTTTGATAAAAGGAATTGTTAACTAATATCAATTTAAAGACGATTAAAATACATGAACAATTATAATGAAACTACTGACAAAAACATACAAATACGATCTAAAATGTCTAGAAAATAATGCCAATTGATCAGGAACATATTATTAAATGATTGGCCAAAACGGAACGATATTTTTTAACCCCCCGCGCCCAAACCCCATCCTATAAATATTGCAGCATAACTAACTGCTAACATATTATGTATTGTGCCAAAACGAATCGAAGTTGTAAGTTTACATTTATTTTAACAAAAACAAGTATTGTTAGTGGCATTATTGCTTATTTTGTTCGTTCAATTGTTAATTGGCAAATCTGCAAATGCATTGACCTTGGACTTTCTTTAAAACCATAAACCAGCATTTGTTTTAACCTACTCTAAACAAATGAAGGATAGGCTATCAAAATGTTAAAATCATGTTGCTAGACGATCTAAACATCTAACGCACCAATAACAACGATAAATTCACGACAAACAGAGTACGTTGTTGTTCACTTTGCACTAGTAGTGTGCTAAATAAACCACCACAGCCGGGATTCATTGCGTCTATTACTTATTAGCGCAAAACATTAAGTCTTCAATATGTTGGTTTCATGTTACATGACCAAAAACAGAATGCTATGGATTTGTTTTATTACTTACACGGCAGCTTAGATATTCGTAAACCCCCCAAAAATATAAAGAAAAAATCCGCCATCCCCACCGCAAAAGCCGCCACCGCGACCGCCACCGCCACAGCCACCGCCATCCCCACCGCCACCGCCGCCACCACCACCGCCACCACTACAACCACTACCACTAATACTAATACTAATACTTATAATTCTACATCTAATACTTATAATCATACTACTGTTGTAATACTACTACTTGTGCTGATGAATCTACTACTACTTCTGCTGCTAATACTTCAACATCTACTTGTAATTCTACTATTACTACCATAATTTTATCAACAATTCCGTCACCACCGTTACAGCTGTCTAAAATATATATACATATACGTGTCATAAATTATACACTTACTTGTGTACTATTCATCTCAATCAGTTTTGTCAGTCTANGCCACCACCCCCACCACTACAACCACTACCACTTATACTACTACTAATACTAATTCTACCACTAATACTACTGTTGTAATACTACTACTTGTGCTGATGAATCTACTTCTACTTCTGCTGCTAATACTTCAACATCTACTTGTAATTCTACTACTACTACCATACTTTTATTAACAATTCCGTCACCACCGTTACAGCTGTCTAAAAGTATATATACATATACGTGTTATAAATTATCAACTTACCTGTGTACTTTTCAACTCAATCAGTTTTGTCAGTCTACTCTGAACAATAAATCACTATAAAGGTTCTAAATTGTAAAATAAATGTTTTGTTTTATACTTCAACAAACTATTTAAAGTAGACTATTTTCTTAATTCGATTAAAACCAGCCGATATATAAGCATAATTTGAATTCTAAAAATTATAATGACAATCCAGGAGCATTATCAATAGATGAATGCTTTTATAATCCATTGTCTTTTATTAAAGCCAGCCGACCCGACCAATGGCCTATTAACAATACAAGACAACGCAAATGGCACACATGTTATTTTAAATTATGATATCTTACAAGTAAACATCTTAGTATTCATAAACTTGGTCCAATTAACTACTATAAAAAACAATGTGTAACCGATATTTAATTCTGCATGTTTTATGTTTTTCACATACCCTCTTAGATGTAGTAATTTACTGTTGTTTCCTGTAAATGACGTGACTCTGTTATTATTTTATATAAACTGTATTTGCTCATTATTTTCACATGTTGTGAAAATGAGCATATTGAAATACATGTAAACGAAACGAAACTTGAGTCACCGTCTTCCAGAGGTCAATGCAAACCACAGCCACTTTTTTCTTGTGTGCATTTTTGGTGCGGGATGCGGCGCTATATTAATTTTGCCGGGCTAATTTTGTTTTCGATATATACAAGTTAAAACACTTATTGTACTTCGAGAGTTGTATTGCATAAGTCATTACAAAAAAAATGGTATAAATAGGAGATGAATACGTTAATAAGTCTAAGAACGTTTGTTCGCAAACATGTCTGTGTACAGTCGTTTTGCGAGGCTAAAAAAATCTGAACCACGAGCCTTTAGTCGCTATCAAAATATGGACCAGAGACTTCAAACCTTTGAAGACAGGCCATCCAGACGCAGCATGTCAAAGGAAGACCTGGCTAGCCAAGGGTTTATTTACGACCCTTGTGTCATTTCCGACACGAGAGAGAACTTCTCCGACACTATTTTTAATTGCGTTAGATGCGTGTTTTGCAATGCGCACATTTCCATTTGGAACATGGACACAGTAGATGTGAGACTTAGGCATCGACAGCTGTGCCCCGCTTGCCCTTTTGTGTTCGATTGGAACATGAACAAAGAAGAAGAAGTGAGACTCAGTCATCGACGGTTTTGCCGTGCTTGTCCTTTTGAATTTGAATTTCTTGACTATTGTGATGACTTATGCTATAGGTACTTGGAAATCGAGTTTGAAAAGCAATATGAAAGAGATAATTATGGAATTGTGGAAACAGAAAGCGATCAAGATGTTCATTCTAGCGATGATAACCAAAAATATTTAAATAAATCGGTTGATAGCCTTCAAACCGAAGATGACCAAAAGTATGACGAATACGATGATTATAGTGATTTGGATGAGCTGCTAATGGCGAAAATTGATAAGACTTGTACTCGTACCCGCTACAAATCTAATCGAAAACAAACTGAAAAGCAGCGTAAAAAGGCTGAACACAGGCTGAAAAAGAAACGAAGAACAAAAATACGCAATGCAAAACGAGATCAAAAGCAAACATATTACCAGGACAGAATCGACGATGATAATCACATACCTCAAAAAGGTTCCAATGATCAAGATGTAAAGAAACATGATAGAAAAATGTGTTGGGTTTGCAGAACTAATGATGCTTGCGATATACTAGAAGAACAGGTTTTCGAATCTTACGAACAGTTTTTGGACGACCAATATAAAGAAGAAACCAATTTTTATTCGGACGAAATCAGTGGCATCGATGATGAAAAACAAAATCAGGTTGAACGTCTATGGGATGAAGAGACCGAGTATATTTATTTTTCTGACTATGAGGCATTCGTTCAATACATGGATGAATATGAGAGGCAACATACACGTATTTGTATAGGAAGTTTAGGTGTATTTTCGATAACGCTACGACTCA
>VMBQ01000070.1:412741-448218 GCA_007657795.1 Dreissena rostriformis | reverse complement strand
GATCTAGTCTGAAAATAAACCTAATGATCTTGTTCTGTGTAACCTGGAGTCTGTTCTTCAGATTCTGAGAAATGCCATAATACCATATAGAACAGGTATAATCAAAGTGACATTGAATCAAGGACATAATTAACATTTTTTTGGTATCAAATGATAAAAACCTTTGCTTTCTGTATAGGAACTTAAGTCTTGCATTTGCCTTCTTAATGACTGATGTAACCATACTTTCAAAACTTAAACATTGATCTAAAGTAGCACCCAAATATTTGACTGAGTCAGTGTGCTGTATAACTGTACCATTGCACGAAATATTAAGGTTAGACTCCTTCTTTAACTTAGGTTTCGAGCCAAATAAAATCGATTCTGTTTTACCCAGGTGTAATGACAATTTATTGTCAACTAACCAGTGACTAACTCTTTCCAGATCTTGTGCTAATAAACACTCAATATCATGTTTAGACTTGCCAGACACCAGAATAGCAGAATCATCGGCATATAATAAAAGCTTATTGTTTACAACTCCTGCCATGTCATTCACGTATATTAAAAATAGCAGAGGTCCCAGTATTGAGCCTTGGGGCACACCACATGTGACATTTTCCAAAGATGATTGTATACCAGAAACATCAGTACATTGTTTACGACTAGATAAGTAAGATTCGAACCATCTAATAACATCAGGGGAAAACCCTATCATTTTCAGTTTATCAAAAAGTATAAAATGGTCAACAGTATCGAAGGCTTTTTGCAAATCGAGTAGAACCATGCCAACATAATTACCTTTATCTAAGTTAAACCTAATATAGTCAGATAGATGTATCAGACATGTGTTGGTTGAGAAAGATTTCCTAAATCCTGACTGAAACTCATACAATAACTTCTGCTTATTCAGATAGTTTTCTACTTGGTCATATACAATTCGTTCAAGTATTTTTGACACTATACACAAAATTGATACAGGTCTGTAGCTGCCGACTTCATTTTTATTACCCTTTTTATACAATGGAACAACTCGTGCAGCTTTAAAATCATCAGGTACAACACCTTGTATTATAGAAGCAAACAACAAAAGTATTAAAAAGATGTCATCGTACTTAAAACAATAATATAATTTAAATAAACGAAACAACAATCTGAATGGAAACTATCAAATTAGATTATCTTTATTTATAATATTTACATTTACGATGTAAAAAAAAATATGAGCCTCGCTCTGGGAAAACAGGGCTAAATGTATGTCTGTAAAGTGTCGTCTGAGATTAGCTTGTCCAGTCCGCACATGATAATCGGGGACGAAACTTTCGGCCTAAAGTGGATTTTTGCTAAGAATAGACTTCCTTTAAACGAAAAATACCATAAAAGCAGAAAGTGTCGTCCCTGATTAGCCTGTGTGGACAAGACAGGCTGATCTGAGATGAAACTTAACGCACATGCATTAAGCCCAGTTTTCCCAAAACGGGGCTTAATTGGACAACGTGGATATACGAGAATACCAAGCATGCACTCATCGTCTCGCATAATGCCATTATACTTAATGCCATGTACAAAGCTTGAAACATGAACACAAAGAAAACGTCAACGGAATTTATCTATTTGTGGACTGTATTCACTGTAACTGGTCACGTGAAGTTCACAACATGTTTCTGACCCCATCCACTGCAGAACATTACTGACCATGTATACCGACTGCAACCCGACCATTCCCACAGTATACTGTCCTGTTGAGCTGGTCATAAAACTGACCACATATATTTACACAGTATTTAATCGGTCTACAACAACAATGACGTGGTACACAAGAAGCGATGTCATGTACACCAGTTGTGTTGCAATGGATTCCATGTGCTTGCGCATTCTGTTATTAGCTCCTCCAAGGCAGGACGCGATCACTGTTATATGGAACACTCCACCGTCTTATCGTGCTATCGTACAAGCTGGTCACAATTGGGATGTGAAAGTAAATGGATGCGACTTAAGTCATTACGTCGAGCATTGAACAATGTGACTCCAAATTGTCTCGCAATATCACAGTAAGAGCGTGTTCACTCAAAAGCTGTCATACACGCGTAGATCGCATTTTTGTTCAGTTGTTTTTTGTAATGTCATGCCGATTTCAGATATAAGGAATGGCTTGAAACATTGTACTGCATATCAGTATCACTGAAAAGGTGAATGTGCTGGCTATACTCTTCGAATTCATTGCAGCTCCTGAAAAAATGGGAAAACATTTATGGAATTAAGCCGCGCTCTGAGAAAACATGATTTAATGCACGCGTGCGAACAGTGTCGTCCAAGATTAGCAGTCTGCACAGGCTACACAGGGACGATACTTTCCGCTTTTATTGTAATTTCCGTTTAAAGGAAGTCTCTTCTTAGCGAAAATCCAGTTAAGGCGAAAAGTGTTGCCCCAGATTAGTCTGTGCGGACTGCATTTCCTAATCTGGGACGACACTTTACGCACATGCATTAAACCCCGTTATCCCAGAACCCGGCTCATATTTTTACTTAAGTGCAAAATGTGAATTTATCATTATTTTCGTAGGTTACAAATACGTTGATAAGAGACTATATTCCTTAAATGCAACTTTCGTAAAGATTTGTATCATATTAAATTAATTTTTAGTGCTGCATGGTGCTCAACCTTTTGTGTAAGGTAAGGACATATACCTTGAAAGTCAATTCAATATTTTAGCAGATTGGATGATAAGGATTAACATTTGACCTTGAACTTACCATTCCCAGTATGGGAATCAACATATGATGGCGTCGCTATTGTAACAGAAGACGTCGTCGATATTTTGACAGATGTCACAGTCTCTTCGCATTTGGGCAAGGATGTCGTAGAGAGATCCACTTAAATGATATTAAAGACAATGTAGACTAAAACCCTACATAACATTTGTTATCCATATAAGACGGCTAAAGATCAATATTTCAACATAAATTTTGTTATTAAAATGATATAAGAAATCTTTTGAAAATACAGACGGTTTTGTTTTGACGTCAGCTTAACACAAATTAAAGTAACAAACTAATATAGCAACATACATTAGAAAAGCGCAATTCGAAGAAATAATTACCTGCAGACTTTTCACAAACACATCGACTCAACGTCGTTCCCTCGATGTTCTGTCGGCACTCTGTCCAGTCTTTCGGCCTTTTGTCGTCAGAACAATTGTGCATGCGATTTTCACCACAGAAGGTGATGTCGGTCTTGAAGCATTTACAGGTCACCTAAAAAAGAGGACAATATAATTGAGCCTCTCTCTGTGAAAAGGGGTTTTAATCCAAGGGCGCAAAATGGTCGTACCAGATTAGCCTGTGAAGTCCGCACCGGCTTATTTCGGACGACACTTTCCGCCTAAACTGGATTTTCGCTAAGAGGAGACTTCATTTAAACAAAACATACCAAGAAAGCGGAAAGTGTCGTCCCTGATTAAACTGTGCGGACTGCACAGGCTAATCTGGGACGACACTTAACGCGCATGCATTAAACCCCCCCCCCCTTTCTCAGAGCGAGGCTCAATAAAGTTCTTACAGTGCAGGTTTCGAGGAGTATAAACGCGTTGAAAAACATATTTGTATACAAAATTTTAAAAATATTATACAATTATCGCACTTGGAAATCGCATCCTTATCATTTTACATTAACTGAATTGACCCGCTTCATGCAAAAATGGGTGTTATGTCGTATGCGGCCAGCGAATCTCCAGACTAGCCCGGAAATCGCGCAGTCTGTTCAGGAACTACAGGGTAGCTACTGACGGATGCGCAGGCTGGTCTGGAACTATGCTGGCCGCATACGGCAAACTAACCATTTACTTTTGTTAACAATAGATGCTTAAGAGTTTAAACTATCTGCCCTAAACAAAAACGATATGTCTGTTTCTGTATCAGTTTCTAATAGTCGCAATGAACCTCGTAAAAGGTAAAACATATATGTTACCTTTAAACAATAAATAAAGATAAAACAAACTGATTTATATGCACGAATCACGCACAAGTTGTTTGAAGAAAAGATTAAACAAAACACTTGATATAGGTTTTAAAGGAGAGCAAGGGAAGACGAATTATCAGACATAGCATTATCAGATCGATAATGCATGTGCGTAAAGTGTCGTTCCAGATTAGCCTGTGCAGTCTTCACTGATATCAACGTAGCACGGTAAAATGTCCTGCACAAATCCAGTGCACCACTCACAAAAACATTAGAAGGGAAGAATATTAAAAATGGATCCATGAAACTATCCTAGTGACACGATTTTGACTCCATGTCCTACGCTTTCATGCAGTCGATTAAAGTGAGTCTCGTTCTGGGAAAACGGGGCTTCATGAATGCATGTGCGTAACGTGTCGTCCCAGATAAGGCTACGCACCCCCCACAGGCTAATCAAGGGCGACCCTTCTCGCTTTAAGGGTATTTTTCATTTGAAGGAAGTTTCTTCTTAGCGATAATCTAGTTTACGCGGAGACTGTCGTCCCTGATTAGCCTGTGCAGTCCGCACAGGCTAATAAGGATCGACATGTAACGCACATGAATAAAGTCCCAATAGCGAATCACTGGAATCAGAATGCTCGTCTAGTAGTTACTTACATGTTCAATCATTCGACTCTCACAACGGGATCCGGTCCAGCCCTCCGGACACTTGCAATATGGTTCAGACACAGACGCTAGCCCTTCGCATATTAATTTTCCGCCGTTAAGACAGTAATCAGCCGGACGCATATGCAGCAACGTGCAACCTGGAGNTTTTTTAAAAATATTATACAATTATCGCACTTGGAAATCGCATCCTTATCATTTTACATTAATTGAATTGACCCGCTTCATGCGAAAATGGGTGTAATGTCGTATGCGGCCAGCGAATCTCCAGACCAGCCCGGAAATCGCGCAGTCTTTTCAGGAACTACAGGGTAGCTACTGACGGATGCGCAGGCTGGTCTGGAGCTACGCTGGCCGCATACGGCAAAATAACCATTTACTCTTCTTAACAATAGATGCTTAAGAGTTTAAACTATCTGCCCTAACCAAAAACGATATGTCTGTTTCTGTATCAGTTTCTAATAGTCGCAATGAACCTCGTAAAAGGTAAAACATATATGTTACCTTTAAAAAATAAATAAAGATAAAACAAAATGATTTATATGCACGAATCACGCACAAGTTGTTTGAAGAAAAGATTAAACAAAACACTTGATATAGGCTTTAAAGGAGAGCAGGGGAAGACGAGTTATCAGACATAGCATTATCAGATCGGTAATGCATGTGCGTAAAGTGTCGTCCCAGATTAGCCTGTGCAGTCTGCACAGGTTAATCAGGGGAACACTTTCCGCCTAAACAGGATGTTCGCTAAGAAGATTCTTCATTTAAACGAAAAAATACCATACACGCGGAAAGTGTCGTCCCTGATTAGCCTGTGCGGACTGCACGGGCTAATCCGGGAGGGCGCTTTACGCACATGCATTTACACCTTTTTCACAGAGCGCGGCTCAAATATTTTCATAGCAAAGCTGATCATAGAGTACAATGATACACTTGTGTGTTTCTTTCTCCCAAAAAGATCAACCATACATTTGAAGAACATAGCATTTCGGCGTAACGTCAACAACCGTTTTGATTTTTTTGTGTAGTAAATGTCAACGGGGATTTGGCGTGTCTTCCTGGTGAGATGAGGTACAGGCGATCTTTAAATGTCAATTAAGCACAATACTTTATAATAGACATGGAATTTTGAAAGTATAAATTGTCATTGTAAAAATGTGTGCATACCTATACCACAATATAAGAGCAGCATAAAGTAGTCTGTACCAGACGAAGATAAACACGATAACAACTAATGTACTTATAAACGGATTCACTGATTTCAACGCAGCACGGTAAAATGTCCTGCACAAATCCAGTGCACCACTCACAAAAAACATTAGTAGGGAAGAAAACTTGTATTAAAAATGGATCCATGAAACTATCCTAGTGACACGATTTTGACTCCCTGTCCTACGCTTTCATGCAGTCGATTAAAGTGAGTCTCGTTCTGGGAAAACGGGGCTTCATGCATGTGCGTAACGTGTCGTCCCAGATAAGGCTGCGCACCCCGCACAGGCTAATCAAGGACGACACTTCTCGCTTTTAGGGTATTTTTCATTTGAAGGAAGTTTCTTCTTAGCGATAATCTAGTTTACGCGGAGACTGTCGTCCCTCATTAGCCTGTGCAGTCCGCACAGGCTAATAAGGATCGACATTTAATGCACATGAATAAAGTCCCAATAGCGAATCACTGGAATCAGAATGCTCGTCTAGTAGTAACTTACATGTTCAATTATTCGACTCTCACAACGGGATCCGGTCCAGCCCTCCGGACACGTGCATAATGGTTCAGACACAGACGCTTGTCCTTCGCATAGTAATTTTCCGTCGTTGAGACAGTTATCAGCCGGACGCATATGCAGCAACGTGCAACCTGGAGGTCATGAAGAGAATGAATCCNAACAAAATTTACTACACCAATACAAACTAAATCCACTTCAACATATTTTACAACGCATTATAGTATTGATAATATTCAGATTATTATATTGTTATTATTTCTAATCGTTATATTATTCTTACAATAAGGATGCATCTTTATGTGAGTGTAATATTGCGTTCAATTGAAATATGACAGAAAGTCAATTATGTTAAATCCGTGTCACTGCTCATGCCAACCAGCCCTTGCTATCCCTGCTTTTATAGTGCGTGATGCCACATATATTGTTTTATATGAGCCGCGCTCTCGGAAAACAGGGCTTAATACATGTGTGTTAAGTGTCGTCCCAGATTAGACAGTGCAGTCCGCACTGGTCAATCAGGGACGACACTTTTCGTCTAGAGTGGATTTTCGTTTAGAAGAGCCTATCTTTAAACGAAAAATTCCATAAAAGCGGATAGTGCGTACTGCACAGGCCTCAGGGACGGCACTTTACGGATATGCTTTAAGCCCCGTTTTCCCAGAGCGAGGCACATATTAATGTGTAATTGTTGTCATTATAATTATGTGCTATAAAATCGGGGCAAGGATTATTATCTCCAAATAACTTGAGAAACACGTGTAACATAGAGTTAGATTATCAGTAAAGCGTACCTGTATTGCTTGCAGCGTTACGGCAATCATTCCCTGCAATAAAATATGACATATTAAATGATGTGTATAACGATAAAGAATTGCGTACGTAAGGTAGATAATACAATATTTTATTTTTGTTATTAATCATGTTTCTTTGCTTTTCAAATGAAATCCAGCAGTCATTTTAAAGATGTAAGTGTTTTATGTTCTTCCCAAATTTCATCCAGTGGACATTGTAGTTAAACATGAGCCTTGTTCTGAGAAAACCGGGCTTAATACATGTGTGTTAAGTGTCGTCCCAGATTCGACAGTGCAGTCCGCACAGGCTAATCAGGGACGACACTTTCCGCTTTTATGACATTTTTCGTTTAAATGAAGTCTCTTCTTAGCAAAAATACAATTAAGGCGGAAAGTGTCGTCCCATATAAGCCTGTGCTGACTGCACAGGCTAATCTGGGACGACACTTTACGCACATGCATTATGTCCAGTTTTCTCAGAACACGACTCACATGTTCTTTTTAATTGCATTCACTGTAGACAGTGGAAGGTGTTAGTTTATTCGTTCCTTCCAAGATTCCATATGCAGTACACAATATAAAAATATACAGTTTACCATTTTCATCCAAAACTGAATTATATTATACAATGGGCACGTTTACCGTGTTCCTTTTAAATAAAATAGCGTTGATTTTTCAAATGTTTAGGTTCGCCATGTTTGTGATAAAATACATCCATAGCTAAAACAATGTATTGCAGAAAGTCATATGTCATACCATCATGATCGTTTACTGCTTGTACAGGGGCATTTATAGTCAACTTGCAACGCGTGCAGTCACCTCCGTTGCACGAACTTCCTTTAACGTCAATGTTGTATTCTAAAAATAAAATTATAAACCCTATTATTGTTCATGCGTGAACGTTAAAATGCTTTAAACATATGATGAACATAAATTGATATGGATTGTTTAACAATAACAATACAATATAATAAACAGCAACTACAATTGTGTTTACGATAACGTGACCCGCGTTATGGGAAAATTGGTATTATGCCATATGCGGCCAGTGTAGCTCAAGACTAGCCTGCGTATCCGCAGTCTGGTTTGGAGCTACCATGTCCGCTAATGAGTTCACGATAGCTTGCGTGACTTTAACTCTTTAAGTGCTGGAACCGAACTTTGAAGGCCTTTGCAAACAGTTTGGATCCAGATGAGACGCCACAGAACATGGCGTCTCATCAGGATCCAAACTGTTTGCTATTCTGATAGTATTCTTTGAAAAAAATGGAAGAAAATGCTAATTTTAGAAATTCAGCAGATGACATTTTAGCAGACGACAAATTTCCCAGCATGCAAAGGGTTAAAGCGGAGAGCGTTGCTATCGACCTAATTGCGATATGGCATTCAGCATAAGACCGTTAACATTAATAATGATTTGCGATCTATAACATTAATAATTATGATTCGATAAATAGAGAATACATTGTAAGTGTCTTATGATAACAGACTGCTATGTGATCGGCAAAGAGAAGACGAGGATTTCCAAATACTAATAAATATATAAAAAAAACACACACAAAAAACAGTGAGGATTTAGCAATTTACAGTACTACACAATATGCAAATGATACTGTTGTATGACGTCTAAACGTATCGATTTGTATCGGACATTGCTTATAAAAAAAAGCACTCATACCCAATTAACTTACTAGACTCACGAAATTTAGGACTTATTTTGAATTATAGCTGCGATTTACAGCTTTTTAGTTGTTATTAAAAGACTGTCAATTTGGGTCTGGTCTTCGGTTGTGGCGGGAAGCTGGAGTCCCATTTTTTCGATAGCGTTATATTACCCCGTTGCATAATTAATTATGAATTATAGCTGCGATTAACAGCTTTTTAGTTGTTATTGAAAGACTGTCAATTTTGGTCTGGTCTTCGGTTGTAGCGGGAAGCTGGAGTCCCATTTTTTCTATAGCGTTAAATTACCCCGTTGCATAATTAATTATGAATTATAGCTGCAATTTACAGCTTTTTAGTTGTTATTGAAAGACTGTCAATTTTGGTCTGGTCTTCGGTTGTGGCGGGGAGCTGGAGTTCCATTTTTTCGATAGCGTTAAATTACCCCGTTGCATAATTGTGGCGTGTTCTGAGAAAACTGGGCAAAATGCAAATGCGTAAATTGTCATCCCAGATTAGCCTGTGCAGTCCACACAGTTTAATCAGGGACGACAATTTCCGCTTTTTTGGAATTTTTTCGTTTAAATGATGTCCCTTCTAAGCGAAAATCCAGTTTAGACGGAAAGTGTCGTCCCGGATTAGCCAGTGCGGACTGCACAGGCTAATNTACAGCTTTTTAATTGTTATTGAAAGACTGCCAATTTTTGTCTGGTCTTCAGTTGTGGCGGGAAGCTGGAGTCCCATTTTTTCGATAGCGTTAAATTACCCCGTTGCATAATTTATTATGAATTATAGCTGCGATTTACAGCTTTTTAGTTGTTATTGAAAGACTGTCAATTTTGGTCTGGTCTTCGGTTGTGGCGGGAAGCTGGAGTCCCATTTTTTCGATAGCGTTAAATTACCCCGTTGCATAATTGTGGCGTGTTCTCAGAAAACTGGGCAAAATGCTTATGCGTAAATTGTCATCCCAGATTAGCCTTTGTAGTCCGCACAGGCTAATCAGGGACGACAATTTCCGCTTTTTTTGGTATTTTTCGTTTAAATGATGTCCCTTCTAAGCGAAAATCCAGTTTAGGCGGAAAGTGTCGTCCCGGAATAGCCTGTGCGGACTGCACAGGCTAATCTGGGATGACACTTTACGCACAAGCATTTTTCCCATTTTTCTCAGAACACGCCACAATTAATCGCAAGAACTATGAAAACGGCGATTTCAGCCAAGCGACTACGCCAAAAAAAAGCCATTTCTTACTGATATCTCGTTGCATATCGTCTGCAGTTATCGGCTGCGCGGATGGAACCGACTCTTTCATCAAACTGATGTTCATGTACGGTCTTGCAATCGCGCCTGCAACAAAGAACCCGATGGCGATGGCCACCATGATGACGACCACTTTACTGCTAGGTAGACACTGAAATGAATGATTGGACCCTCGTTATGTGAACGCTGGGCTTAATTCATGTGCGTAAAGTGTCGTCCCAGATAAGCATGTGCAGTCCGCACAGGCTAACCAGGGACGACATTTTCCGCCTAAATTGGATTTTCGTGTAGAAGCGGAATGAAAAACTCTCATGCATTAGACCCAATTTTCAAAGAACGAGGCCAATTGGACAGTCAGAGCAGTAGCAAATCAAGAAGTCGGATTCGTAAGTTTAAACCATGAGTTAATTTCGTTTAAACCGTTCGTACGGAAAAGACATCGAGATAAAAGATTCATTACACCAGAAATAACATAATATTAGTGAAGGTTCTCGTAAGGTGCTTGTGATCTCAGTTGCAGACCGATGGCCTTTACTTTTTCTGCCATTATGGTATTTCATACAACTAAGCCTACCAAACTAGGTAAACATTCAATTGATCTTGCCATAAAACGGAATTATTTCTTATGTAAACCCGTGGCCATCGATATAATNACTAAATCAATAAATTACTCACACATTGCCTCCTGTTTCCTTCGCTGCCGAGTGAGACGCTTGTGTCCTGCAATGATACACATTAAATGTGAAAAACAGAGCAATTACAATCACCATTACAGCAAGAGTGCTTGCATGGGTGTAAGGAATTCGTTTTCGTATGCTTGCGCCCATGTATACGAGTAAGTATGATGGGATGTTCGTGCGTTCATATGTTCGACACAGTTCTTATTCAAAATAAGCCCAACATAGACCACAACACCATTTGCGGTCATTCAAATGGAGATCATACACGACCACGAAATAGACCAACTCCCAACAAAACAAACATGGCTAATTAAAACAGGTCTGCTTTTTACAAAGATAATCGCCTTTACATCAAAACACGAAAATAACTGTCTCTTTGGGAGCCGCTTTGTCCTCACCAAGGGAGTAAAACCAGCCGATTTACACCACAGCACCTTATGACTTTAAAATTCATTTTTATTCGTTTCCTGCACTGCTAATCTCGTCTGCATCAAATAGAAGAATCGTAGAACGTTTATGGCTTCGGATGCTGAGAATTACGACCGATTCCCAGAACACTCTGTATTTTCCGATGGGGATGATACAAAACCCTGCTCTTTAGCGTTTCTCATTGGATAGACCAACTAGCATCAAAAGGGTGTCAAAGTACATAATTGTTTCCGGTTGACGCTAGAAACTCTCCAATCCAAAGAGCAGCGCGCACAAGCTGTTGTTTTTTTCTACAATTCAGACGCTCGACAAAGTGCGTGTTTTGTCTGTGAGGATGCAATGAAAAAGGAGTCATGCAGTCGCAGTGACATGCACGGATTTATCTGTGTGTGCCATTTTCAAATGGATCGTTGATAAAATGCGCTTTAAAGGTTTTTATGTAATCTCACGGAAACCTGACACATACTTTAATCTGTCAGCGTACTAATTTTTATTGTTTTGTCAAGATTAAAGACATGAAGCGCGTCTGTTACGCGTTTTAAACTCACTTTCCGCCTAAATTGGATTTTCGCTAAGAAGAAACATCATTTAAACGAAAAATTCCATAAAAGCGGAAATTGTCGTCCCTGATTAGCCTGTGCGGACTCCACAGGCTAATCTGGGATGACAATTTACGCACAAGCATTTTGCCCAGTTTTCTCAGAACACGCCACAATTTACCTCGACATGCACGAGATCACTGATGAGAGAACATCGAAGTTAATAAATTTGAGCCTCGCTCTATGATAAAGGGGTTTAATGCATGTGCGTAATGTGTCGTCCCAGATTAGCCTGTGTAGTTCGCACAGGCTAATCAGGGACGACACTTTACGCCTTAACCGGATTTTCGTCACGAACAGTCTTCCTTTAAACGAACAATACAATAAATGCGGAAAGTATCGTCCCTGGTTAGTCTGGTTAGCGGACCGCACAGGCTAATCTGGGACGACACTTAAAACACATGCATTCAATCCCCTTTTCACAGAGCGAGGCTCAAATCTTTACGCTGATGTCAATGTGGATTACCTTTTTATATTACATAGGTTTTAGGTTTTATTTCAGAAAACATTAGGCTTTAAGCCCATGAGTACACAAACATATAATACACAATGTAGTAAACCGTGGTCAATGACATACAGGTATATACATATACTATTTTAGGCAATATAAGTTAACAATTTATAACGAAAGAATTGGCAACTCTAACTCTACTTTTATATATTATGGTCTTCACATATCGTTAGTTTGATCGATAGTGAAACAAAACGCATTACATCAAATATATATTGTACTATTTCAAATAATGAATTCTGGTGTGATGCTTGCGAAATGCGTTTTTGTAAAGTTTGTCTTACAGCTTTTGTTAATGTTTCATTTTTTCTCTTGATACAGTAATATGTGTATGCAAGTATTCCAGTGTGCGTACCTGATTTTTATCCTGATGTAAGAACCAGACATGATGACATTGAAATAAATTAAGAATAATATTGCATTTTAACATTTCCACGTGCAAAAAGATGAAAACATAATACCCCACGTGCTTAAGCGTCCAATCGTCACATATGAATGATTTTATCGTTCGCTTAATCTGAATGTAGTCAAATGATCACATGTTTAATTTGAAATTAAAATCTTAACTTATAACTGAGATATTCAAGGTTGACAAGTGTTGCGTTAGAAAAGTCTCCAAGTGTATACAACTTCGAATGTGTTTGGCAGATATTGTCATAAAATATGGACAAACCATGTATTTTATTATGCGCATTTAGCTCGCCTTTTTTATAACATCGAAAATGAAATAAAGTCAACAAACGTTTATTCATAACAAACTTATATTTAAAACTGATATTAAGTCGGAATAGCAAAAAAAAAAAATGGGTCGGTCGAGGTAGTGGAAACAAACAACAGGGAATGCTTAATTTATTTGTATGGCAATGTCCATTGACAAAATACCTTTTATCCTGCCAATTATGCTTTTTCGTCGACTGGTTTAATCATTCAGCAAGTGTAACATAAACAGAGTGGCGCGTCTCAAGTTACATATTTCAAGGACTTTTTTTTGTTAATTTGGGGCATACACAATGCATCAAACCCGCTTGGATTATCAAATTCTGCTGCACCCAAATATTAGATTTATCTCTAAACAAACACAAAACACATGCATTTAATCTTTCTGCATGCGTAAATAGTGCAAACGCTAAAAAGACTTTTATTGGTTACACAACTATTCGAATAAGGGGGGAAAGGAAAGGTTGGGGTATTGGAAAAATTGAGCCTCGTTCTGGGAAAAACTGAGCTTAATGTATGTGCGTAAAGTGTCATTCCAGATTAGCTGGTGCATTCCCCATAGGGTTATAAGGGACGAAACGTTCCTCTGTATTGTATTTTCTGTTAAAGGAAGTATCTTCTTAACGAAAATCAAGTTTAGGCGGTAAGGTTCTTCGCTGATCAGCCTGTGCGGACTGCACAGGTTAATCTGCAACGACACATTACGCACATACATTTTTTTTGCTTGCACATGCATGCAAGCCCCGTTTCCCCAGAGCGAAGCACATTTATAGCAAACTGTAGAATATCTCTTAACTTTATCAGTTGGTACTGGTCACTCAAGGACTGAGATGAAGAGTAACTTACGGATTTATATTTCAGTGGTTATAAATAGCACATGATTGCACAACCCATTCAATTTAACTCAATCCATCGTACGAACAACTGCAAAAAAAACAGAAAGTCGGATCGATGTATGTTTTACAACTGGTAAATTTTGAGTACGTTGACATTTAAAAGGAATAGTCACACACACATCTCGTTCTGTGAAAACGGGGCTTAATGCAGGTGCATGAAGTGCTGTCCAATATTAGCCTGGGAAGTCCGCGCTGGCTTATAAATGACGATTCTTTCCGCCTCAACTTGATTTGTTTAAAGAAAAGACATCATTTAACAAAATATTCCATAAAAGCGGAAAGTTTTAATGATTAGCCTGAGCGGACTTGGCTAATCTTGGACGGCACTTTACGCACATGTATTAAGCCCGGTTTTGCCCGTGCGCGGCTCATATAGATTAAATATACCTACCGACAAAAAATGTAACTGATGATACTGCTCCTCTTGGGAATTGTCTTCGTAGCCATTGTTCAATACCTCTACGCTTGTATGATTTTGATTCATTATCACAAAACAAGTTTTCCTAATACATGCTCAGGTTACGACTCAACTAGTCAGCCAAACACGTTTGTTCTCTCACGGCTGTACAGAACCGTTAATATATCAACTATTAACAAAAAGCGTTTAATATATGCTCAGTTTATGATTCTAGGTAGTCCTAGTCCGCCAAACACGTTTGCTCTATTGACATTACGCGTTTTTTCAGAAGCTACTCACCAGCACTTAAAACACTTAAATTGTGTCAGGCAATTAACAATACTTCAAGTCGCTATCACCGAACGCTCTAAGCCACTCTTGTCGCATGCGGAAGTCGATGAAATCCCACAAAAGTAAGCAGTGATATGTCAAGTTAAAAGTAAAACAAATATTGAAAGTTCTCTACGTGTAAGTTGTTCATGTATTATGCTGAATTTGTGATACTCTTTCATAATTTATATTTGATGAATTTTAAGTTAAATGTTGACTGTAAACACTCCAGTGTAATCTTCTTAAACTGGATTTCAATAAAGGCCTAAGTGGAATGTTATAAGATGAACTTAAGATATCAAACATTTGGCATCAATAATTTAATACCGATCGAAAAAAAGTTGCGTGGAGGCGTTATTAGCCTTGGCGAGGAAATCATGGCTTTGCACAATTGCGCCCAATTTCAAAATAAATTAAAGCCATTCATATTTTGAAATACTTGATGAAAACGGTGACACGATTGTTGCTAAATAAGATAAGATAAGTGTCAAACCTAATCAATTAAATTTCAATTAGTTTTTGAAGCGAAGTGTTGACAGGTTAAAATCAAAGTACTGACAGTACTGGTGTGACGATGCTTTTGAAGAGGATGGATATAAAAGCATCAATTTAAGTGTATCTACATCACCACAATTGTGTATGTGGGTACGATAATTTTGGGTACGAAACAAAGTTTGGGTACGAAAATTTTGAGTACGAAAAACATTTGCAATAAAAAAAATTGGGTACGAAACAAAATTTGGGTACGAAAAAAAATTTGGGTACGAAAAAAAAATTGGGTACGAAAAATAATATGGGTACGAAAAAAAAATGGGGGATACGGGGAAAAAGTACCCGTGGGGAACTTGACCCATTCAGCGAAACTGGGAGGCGGGTAACATTCTCGATCAAACCTAAAAATAAATGCATTTGGGGTTTTCCCAGCGTCACAGCGTTTGAAGTGCCACCTGGCAGTTTCGTGTCTGGTTCCTGCCCCGAACCTCTCGATAAATTTGAAAGAGGACGGGAACCAAGCTGCCTTTACCTTAATGAACGAAAATCAGCGAGGTATTCCGATTGAGAAAACTTAGCTCACTCAATCGGACTGGCTCGGTCTTTCGCATAGGTCGCCATTGTGAAGAATGTTTTCATGGTATGATAACTTAGACGAGCTGCTTTCGCTGAAGCAGCATCGTCAAAAATAGGTTTTAAATAAAAAATATAAAAAATTCCGGGACGACATTTGACGCACAATTATGCCTAACCCTCATGTTATAGTCAAAAATAAAATAAAAAAATAGCCTGTGCAGTCAGCCTGTGCGGACTGCACAGGCTAATCCGGAACGACATTTTACGCACAATTATGCCTAACCCTCGTATTTATTTTTTTTAAAAGCCTGTGCAGTAGCCTGTGCGGACTGCACAGGCTAATCCATGACACCACTTTACGCATAATTATGCCTAACATGGTCATGTTTATTAAAAAAAATAATAGCCTTTGCAGTAAGCCTGTGCGGACTGCATAGGCTAATCCGGGACGACACTTTACGCACAAGCATTATGCCCAGTTTTCTCAGAACAAGGCTCAGAACATATGACATGTATGGAAATCTGGTTATATTTTTTTTATTATGATGTATTATAGAAATCAACACTTGTGATAAGAATAGTTATTTGTCAATTTGTTACATATTTTAATAAACATTTTCTTCGGCATTTGCCAATTGCTGTTGTTGTTTCCCATATGTCAATGATAAATAGCGAGGTATGCCGATTGTGAAAATAACACTAACTCAATCGAACTCTCTCGGTCTTTTAGGTAGAACGCCATTGTGATTTTTTTTCATGGTATGATAACTTAGACGAGCTGCTGAAGCAGCATCGTCAAAATGGTAGTTTCGCAAAATAGGAAATGAATTTAATGGGTTTTATACATTTCGTAAATTCAGATTTAAATTGAATAGATTTAGCAGTGGGCACTTATTTAAAACGGGTCATTAAATTTGTAATGGCCTCATTTCTTTGAAAACTTAATGCAGGTTTTAAAGGGACGGTAGCGCTGGTTAAAACAATGCCCAGAAAGTGTTCTTAAACGAATGTTTTAAAGGACGAACGCACAGTTTAAAAAAAAACACACACACACACACACGCCCAAACAGCATTCCGATACGCAGATTTTAAAGGGACAGTAGCACTGTTTAAACCATGCCAAAAGCGTCATCATACGCAGTTTTCATTAAACGGTGGCACTGTTTAAAACCATGCCAAAAAAGCGATCCAATACTTTGGTTTTCAAATGACGGTGGCTATGGTTAAAACCTGGCCAGGAAAGCGTTCAAATACGCAAATTGTAAAGGGGCGGTTGCAGCAGTTTAAAAACCACACCCGGAAACAATTCCAATGCGTAGGTATTAAAAGGGATGGTTGCCCAGTTTGAAACCATGCCCGGAAAGCATTCCAATACTCTGATTTTAAAAGGGATGGTTGCAGCAGTTTAAAAACCACGCCCGAAAAGCGTTTCAAAACGTAGGTAAAGGAGACGGTTGCGCAATTCAAACCACGCCAAGAAAGCGTTCCAATACGTAGGTTTTAAAAGAGACGGTTCCGCAATTTAAAACCACACCAAGAAAGCTTTTCAGGTGTTAAAGGGACGCTTGTACATTATAAGATTCGAATTGTTTTTTTCTAAATTGAAAATTTAGATTTTTTTGTGGAACAATAAGTTCAAGACTGCTGTGGTGTTCTGGTTCTAAAAATTATATTGATATCCATTGTGTTTTTTTTTTCAAGTTAATTAAAGATTATACTAGGGTATTTCTACAAGGTAGCTCGCGTTTCTGAAAGAACAGAAGGCATTCGACAAAAGTTTAACGAAAAAAACGTATTTTGGAATAGTAAAAGAAAGTTGTATAAATCTATATTCACAGCCAAAAACGATGAAACCATTTGGTCACTTTACAGGGAATAAACAATATTTGAAATAATGCGACATGAACTTACCAGTTCTAAAACTTCTGATACGATTATACTGAGTCAGTAACATTTACCTTTATAAAAATGAAATGATGTGTACGCAATTGAGACACTATAAACCATATTCGGCGTTGGGGAGAGGCGGACATGGCAAGCCTTTGACACACGCTTCACAATGTTAGCCTATTGC
Source organism: Dreissena rostriformis (assembly GCA_007657795.1). Taxonomy (NCBI): domain Eukaryota; kingdom Metazoa; phylum Mollusca; class Bivalvia; order Myida; family Dreissenidae; genus Dreissena; species Dreissena rostriformis. Next base: position 430,479 of record VMBQ01000070.1, on the reverse strand, counting down.
AGACGCTCCGCATTGCAAACCTATGGAAGACCATCCGCATTGCAAGTATATGAAAAACTCTCTACATTGCAAGCCTATGGCAGACGCTCCGCATGGCAAGCCTATGACAGACGCTCCGCATTGCAAGCCTATGGCAGACGCTCCGCATTGCAAGCCTATGGCAGAGCTCCGCATTGCAAGCCTATGGCAGACGCTCCGCATTGCAATCCTATGGCAGACGCTCCGCATTGTAAGCCTATGGCAGACGCTCCACATTGCAAGCATATGGCAGACGCTCCACATTGCAAGCCTATGGCAGACGCTACGCATTGCAAGCCTATGGCAGACGCTCCACATTGCAAGCCTATGGCAGACGCTCAACATTGAAAGCCTATGGCAGACGCTCCGCATTGCAAGCCTATGTCAGACGCTCAACATTGCAAGCCTATGGCAGACGCTCCACATTGTAAGCCTATGGCAGACGCTCCACATTGTAAGCCTATGGCAGACGCTCCGCATTGCAAGCCTATGACAGACGCTCCGCATTGCAAGCCTATGGCAGACGCTCCGCATGGCAAGCCTATGGCAGACGCTTCACACTGCAAGCCTATGGCAGACGCTCCACATTGCAAACCTATTACAGACGCTCCGCATTGCAAACCTATGGCAGACGCTCTGCATTGCAAGCCTATGGTAGACCATACGCATTGCAAGTATATGAAAAACTCTCCACGTTGCAAGCCTATGGCAGACGATTCGCATTGCAACCATATGAAAGACTCTCCACATTGCATGTCTATGGCAGACGCTCAACACTGAAGGCCTTCGGCAGACGCTCCGCATTTCAAGCCTATGCCACACGCTCTACATTGCAAGCCTACGACCTACGCTCCACATTGAAAGCCTATGACAGACGCTCCAGATTGCAAACAGATGGCTGAGGCTTCGCATTGCAAGCCCATGACAAACGCTCAATATTACAAGCCTATGACAGACGCTCCAGATTGCAAACAGATGGCTGAGGCTTTACATTGTTAACCCATGACAAACGCTCCACATTGCAAGCATATGACAGACGCTCCAGATTGCAAACAGATGGCTGAGGCTTCGCATTGCAAGCCCATGACAAACGCTCCACATTGCAAGCTAATGACAGACGCTCCAGATTGCAAACAGATGGCTGAGGCTTCGCATTTCAAGCCCATGACAGACGCTCCACATTGAAAGCCTATGACAGACCCTCCACATTGCAAACAGATAGCTGAGGCTTCGCATTTCAAGCCCATGAGAAACGCTTCACATTGCAAGCCTATGACAGAAGCTCTGCAATACAAGCCTATGACACACGCTCCCCATTGCAAGCCTATGACACTCGCTCCACATTGCAAGCCCATGACAGACGCTTCGCAGTGCAAGCAGATTGCTGAGGCTTCGCATGTCAAGCCTATGACACACGCTCCACATTGCAAGTCTATGACACACGCTTCGCATTGCAAGCCTTTGACACACGCTTCGCATTGCAAGCCTATGACACAAGCTCCACATTGCAAGCCTATGACACACGCTCCACATTGCAAGCATATGACACACGCTCCACATTGCAAGCCTATGACACACGCTCCACATTGCAAGCCTATGACACAAGCTCCACATTGCAAGCCTATGACACACGCTTCGCATTGCAAGCCTATGACAGACGCTTCGCATTTCAAGCCTATGACACATGCTCAACATTGCAAGCCTATGACACACGCTTCGCATTGCAAGCCTATGACACACGCTCATCATTGCTAGCCTACGACACACGCTTCGCATTGCAAGCCTATGACACACGCTTCGCATTGCAAGCATATAGCACACGCTTCGCATTGCAAGTCTATGACACACGCTTCGCATTGCAAGCCTATTACACACGCTCCACATTGCAAGCCTATGACACACGCTTCGCATTGCAAGCCTATGACAGACGCTTCGCATGTAAAGCCTACGACACACGCTCCACATTGCAAGCCTATGACACACGCTTCGCATTGCAAGCCTATGACACACGCTCCACATTGCAAGCCTATGACAGACGATTCGCAGTGCAAGCAGATGGCTGAAGCTTCGCATGTCAAGCCTATGACACACGCTCATCATTGCAAGCCTATGACACACGCTTCGCATTGCAAGTAAATGACACACGCTTCGCATTGCAAGCCTATGACACACGCTTCGAATTGCAAGCCTATGACACACGCTCCACATTGCAAGCCTATGACATACGCTTCGCATTGCAAGCCTATGACACACGCTCCACATTGCAAGGATATGACACAGGCTTCGCAGTCCAAGCAGATGGCTGAGGCTTTGCATTGCAAGCACGTGACAGACTCTTCGCATTGCAAGCGTGTGTCATAGGCTTCGCGATACAATCCTATGACACACGCTCCACATTGCAAGCATATGACACACGCTTCGCATGGCAAGCTGATGACTGAGGCTTTGCATTGCAAGCACGTGACAGACGCTTCGCATTGCAAGCATATGACAGACGCTTCGCAATACAAGCTTATGACAGACGCTTCGCATTGCAAGCCGATAGCAGACGCTCCACATTGCAAGCCTATGACAGCTCTTCATTAAAAGCCTATATTTAAGCTCTCATTCCCACAACACACTCCCTCTTTAAACAGAAAAACACAAAGCTTAACTACCACGATATCGGAGACAGACCTGGCTATATGTTCAACTCTAAGCTCTGCAAGCCTGTGATTTTCACCACATTATCGCGACAACCGTTATAATAAAACAAACATGAAGCAACATAGACTTGCTGCAAAAAAGGGGCGAAACTTACAAAAATCAAATACAGACCTGGCTCTTTATACAGCTCTGGATGTATCTCCCCGTTGCAAAGCCTTTTACATACACTTCAACACCGTTATTTCGAACACCGATAATCCGAAGTCACTGTTATTTCGAAGTATTTTTCGGGTCCCGATTTTGGTTCTTCTTTGTTTAATGAAAAATTTCATTGTTAATCCGAACTTCGTTAAACCGAAGAAATCGTTAGTTCGAAGTGATTCTGTCGGTCCCAACACTATAATTCGCACCTAATTACCAGTCTTTAATCCGAAGTCAAAACTGCAAAACACTGAGCGTAATTTCACACTTTTGTCGTCTGCGCGTGGCTCGTCGAAAGCCGATAATTACACCTTTGTCGTCTGCGCGTAGCGTGTTAATTTTATAATGTCGTCAAAAGCCGATAATTACTATTTAGTATTAATGTAGTTAGTGCAGCTAACGCCGGTGTTCAGAGAGACATCGCGTCTTATTTAAAAAAATGTTAATTCATTTCCGAAAATGTATTCATATGTTTTTACATGTATGCTAATTTATATGTTCTGATAATTTGTGCTATTCATTATATTTTATATGTTCTGTAATTAGAGAAAAATAAAAAGAAGAAAAATAATCGTTTTATTCCTCCGTTTGTTACAAGTAGCAATCTATTTCTATCTGACTAGTTTACGATTTTAAGTAAAACAATTATTAATAATAGCGTGTAACCGAACCATGCGAATTCCACAACGTTTTATTTTTAAAGAATCAAAGAAGTCTTCTGTCAAATGTTTATTTCGAATTATCGTTAATCTGAAGTTTTTTTAACGGTCCCGAAGACTTCGAAATAACGGTGTTGAAGTGTACACCGCTGCACCCAATAGATCTGTATTCGCATTATAGGGTAGAGCGGTATAATTTTGCGCAGCTATAACTTTCAATGAAAATCATTGTTCATTGCTGAAGTCAGTGCCAGATTCGATGTCATGTTATTTTAGCTTCTTTTTGTTCTTTTTCTCAAAGACAGATGGCGTCGCGGGAGTGTTGTGTCTATCACAGGTTTAACATGAAAAGCTGAACTCAAAACTGAATACAGTGACCTTGCACACGTACCGTTCGATGTCGCAGTGATGTCTTCGTTTTGTCTTTTTTTGTCCTCGTAACGCCACAGCTCTCCAGTAAGTTAGTATATATAATCTAGCTCCAATAAACTATTTTTTTTTCAGCAATATCTTTGTATTGCAAGAAATTGCTTTGAACTCAGATGCAGGGTGAGTCCCCAATAGCGGTACAACAATTTGTGAATCTTCAATAGTCGTTGGTTTTAACCGTCAGAGAAAGTGTAGGTTTAAATTTGCTGCTCCCCATGTGACAGTACCATAATTGTGTTATATATATGGATATACACAAAGGTATAAATATTTATATTGTTATCATTATATGTAATATACACATGGTTTTGGAAAACAAAAACAGCATTTATGTTTAATTTCACTCATGTACTTTGTGTGTACCCACATACTGTGTTACAGAATGTTTGAACAAATCCCCAGACGTTTGCGTACAACCATCAGGTCAACCTCCGCGCAGAGATTTGCCAGGAAACAGCAAAGCTGGATCAAATCGCTGCCGTCATACACAACCACGTGATGAAAGCCGAGCCACGTGATACAATAATTGCGTCTTACAGTATCAACGGCATAGATAACAATACATATACACTGAAAAAGAATGTGCCGGAGAATCGTTTCTTTATGAAATGATCTAAAATCCCTGTCGTTATAACCAACAACGTCACAATTGTCGAGCCACGTGGTACAATAATGGCGTCTTACAGTATCAACGGTTATTTTTTTTAAACATGTAATTACCTTTTTAATTTCAGTTTTTTTTTTTATATTATGAACCTTAACTTATACACTTTTTCAAAATATAAAAGAAAATGATACTCCTTGTCATAATATAATACTTATACAAAAAAAAATAACGTCCTACCGAATCTGGTAGGATTTTCTTGTGATGGCAGAGGTTGTATGTGCGAGCATGAAACGACAACTCGGCGTGGAGATTGCCATCAAGTAACGTGTTTCTTTATTGGATAAGACGTTTCGGTATTTGGGAAAACTTCAGATTTGAAGCTTATTTTTCAAAATATAGCACAGCTACACTAATAAACAATTTGTATATTTGAACAAGTAAGAAAAGTTATTCATACTAGAGTAAATCAATAAGAAGTTTTTAAATAAATATATCGGGCGAAAACAAGTAAGTGTTCCGTTATTGGCGGTTTGACTGTACTTTTATTTTCAATAAAGATCTGCAATACCAAGCAAATTATCTACCAATAAAATGTGAAGTGTAATACCATCAAAACTCAAGTTATTGGGCGAAGCCAGTGTGTGTGTGTGTTTTTTTTTAATAACTTTGACCTTGACCCGACTGATCTAAAAATCCAATATCGAATTAGGAATGGGTTTAAGATATCTTCATGCAAATGTCAATGCATTAACCCCTCCAAACTCAAGTTATTGAATGGGAATTTTTTGTTTCAATATTCAATATTGACAGTTATAGTCCAAAGATATCTCTTAATGCAAGCTTGTTATTTATTCAACGTTTGGTGAAGGCAAAGTAAAGTATAGACCATTGGTACGCCATAACTCAAACTAATACCCTTTTCAACCTGATTGAACACCTGGAATATAAGAGTAAGACAGAAAAATATACACACACATACATAAGAAGTACAATTTATTTCAAATTATATAGTTTGAATCCATTTATATTATTATATTGTTCAAGTAATGCATCTCAATTCTCATACATATAGGTTTGAAACCACTGCTTTCGAAGCAACATATATGAACAATGATGCAATTGTGATGAATGAACACACGAGTTTCAAAACTAATAGATCTGGAGAAGAATGTGCAGTCCTCCATGGATGCACTCGATGCCGCTTCCTGGGCAGAACCAGTACTTAGTTCTGGTGTCCCAAGATTGTATCCTTGTTTAGAAACACGTGATAGATATCGTTATGTTCTTGTTGCGATTTCTTCTGTTGCGATGACGTCACTACCCCATGAGCAGTAGAGTAATACGAATGGATTGACCGGTCAGTCGTCTGATAGCAGGAATACTTCACATTAAAGACCTACTACTATGGAACGCCTTTTCTGTTGACTATTGATATATCGGCTGTTTCATTGAAATCATGTGGGTTTGATGAACACACAGCGTACCATCACGAACACAAAGCATACCATGACAAACACATAGCATACCACGACCAACACACATCACACCATGACAAACACACATCATACCATCACAAACACGCAGCATACCATCACAAACACTCAGCATACCATCCCAAACATACAGCATACCATCAAAAACACACAGCATACGATCACAAACATACAGCATACGATCACAAACACACAGCATACCACGACAAACACACAGCATACCATCACAAACACACAGCATACCACGACAAACACACAGCATACCATGCCAAACACGCAGCAGATTATGGCTAACACACATCATACCATGACAAACACACATCATACCATCACAAACACACAGCATACCATCACAAACACACAGCATACCATCACAAACACACAGCATACCATCACAAACACATGGCATACCATCACAAACACACATCATACCATGCCAAACACGCAACAGACTATCGCTTACACACCGCATACCATGACAAACACAGCATACCATGTATCGTATTTCTAGTATGATTGTTTTTACCTTTCTTGATCGTCTTTTTTATTTTCATTGACCCAGCTAATTCTTTTTATTGTTATTGACCTTGTTTATAAGTATTTTTGATTTAATACTGAACTTCTTATGTGTATGTTTTATTGACCTTGCTAATTCGTACGTTTAATTGACCTTGCTAATTCGTATGTTGAAATGACCTTGCTAATTCGTTCATTTTATTAACCTTCCTAATTCGTCTGTTTTATTGACCTTGCTAATTCGTCTGTTTTATTGACCTTGCTCATTCGTCTGTTTTATTGACCTTGCTCATTCGTCTGTTTTATTGACCTTGCTCATTCGTCTGTTTTATTGATCTTGCTAATGCGTCTGTTTTATTGACCTTGTTAATTCGTCTGCTTTATTAACCTTCCTAATTCGTCTGTTTTATTGACATTGCTTAGTCGCCTGTTTTATTGACCTTGCTAATTCGTCTGTTTTATAGACCTAACTAATTCGTTTGTTTTATTGATCTTGCTCATTCGTCTGTTTTATTGACCTTGCAAATTCGTCTGCTTTATTGACCTTGCAAATTCGTCTTGTTTGAGCACCTTGCGAGGATCTATGAGGCGCGAGGACGAAACGTCAAACTCTAAAAATGATTGAAGAATTGTTTGTATGCATCGCGTTTAAAAATACATAGACCATCTAGTTGACTTTACATTTTACATGTATTTTATATTGTGAGTGGTTCCAATTGGCATACATTTGGTCCTTGATGGCCTCCGAGAGCCTCCTCTTCACTGGTTCGGGTCCCACTGTGCCTGTCGATACCCGAATGAATGGCCAACATGACCTCGTCCAGTTCCGTTAAAGAAGAGAATCTGAAAGAAGTGGCAATGTCTCTAATACTAAAACTAATATATACAAAATACACGTAAAGAAATCGTATTTAGCAAATATTATTTACAAGTGTAACAAATATTCAATAATTTGATTTAATTTTCTAAAACATTTAAATTGTTAGAAACTATACCAATGGCAACAATTGTACATGTTATAAATAAATGAAAACACAATTGTGTACTTTGATCAAGGAACAATTCTTTACAGCGTTCTCATCGAAAAACTGAGCCTTTCTGTTTGTTCTTGTGCCCGTTGTATTTGTTGATGAAACCATGTGAATCGAACAGTTCATAGCCACTTTCCGTTTTAAAGATGGCGTTGAATGAAACCCCAGACGTAACCAGAAGCGCACTTGGTGACTCTGCGTTGATAAGCATCTGTGGAAAAAAATCAGAACATGCATTTGAATTAAGGAAGAAAAGAAGGAATAAAAAGAAGCAAGAGAAACATGCAATTACGAAAGCGACGAAGGAATTCGCCCGTAAAGAAAGGATGCATTGAAGGAAGGAATAAAGAAAGAAAGCACTGGATTTACCACGTTTGCATGATATAGGCTGATTTTGATATAAATAAGAAGAAAATAAGGATAATTTAACTTTTCCTAAGCAATGCAAAAAAGTAGTCCCGATTCTGAAAATATCCGGAGGCCCTTTAAGAACAATAATTGAATTAAATAGAAATAAATTTTGTATACATGTATTTAATATATTCTCCTTTAAATTTCGCAAATATGTAGCAATCGTTAAAATAAAAATTACTTGCGCATACATGTATTTAATTTATTTTTATTTTGTTGCATTGTTTACACTTTCAGCATAAAAAGAAACTCCAGATCGATAATAATCCGCAAATAAAAAATATTTTCTAAAAAAAATAGAGAATTTAGTTCAATTAACACAAGAATATGTTCGTTAAAATTAAATTAAAAAAGTTTGATGAAAAAGAACAGAAATCCTCTAACCGTCAGTGTTATAACGTCGCCTATTATCTTCGGACCTTTGCTGGTGCTGACGTACTGTGTGTTATCGGCGCGTTGGATATTGGCCTCCAAAGACGTTGAACAGAGGAAGACAGTTGTCCAGCGGAATGTCTTCAATACCATTGCGATTGTCGTTCAATTTGCTAAGTTTGTAGATTTATCTGAAAGACAATCGAGATGGCACTGTTTTAACAAGATCGGAACAGTGAACAAATAGGCTGTCATGCAGGGAAATAATTTCAAAACATTCGCACGTTCGCTGGCCACACGAACAGAAAGAATAATGGAACCATTTGATATATTATTCAGACTTAAATTGTTTGTTAATATCAAGTGCTTTAAGTTATAGTATTTCACACAAAATAGCGTTTGATAACGTATCATAATATTTCGATTAACGGTCAAAAATTCTCGATTTTGAGTTCGGCATGGGAGTTTTGTGTCTGTAACATCGTCGTTTTTTTTTACAAATAAACAACAATAATGTTATATTAACTGTTATTTCACCTTCGTTTAATTGGTATCCAATAAAATTCATGTGAATATTGTTGTTTTTTTTCGATCTGTTAAACAATGAACTCAGTAGTCAAACTATGAATATACATACTAAAGTGTGCGATATGTGCACGTTAACTAAGCACGTGCAGTATTTAATAGTTTCTAATACGTAACAAACGGACACAATTAATGATTAAATTTAAATACCTACGTAAATGTGGCATACGGGCAATTAAACACAACACAAACTTCACAATCAATATGAATAGCTTAGCTATTCACTTTCTTTGTCTTGAAATTCAGCAATATAAATCGTCTTTAAACAAAAATGTCTATGATCATATAGGAATTGTAAATGAATTAATGTTGCTGGTTAGAACTTATTTCAAAGTGAACTTAATACCCTCTAACTACTTAATCGAGTTATTTATTAATAATTTCACAGATTTACGATTTTCATGTGTATTTCTTTCTTTGCGTCATTAAAATAATTCTTTAGTGAAAAAACATTCACTAAGGGAACTAATTTTCAGCCATGGAAATAATTTTTAATTGCGTGTTACTTTACTTTAGTGTCATTTAAATGTTCTTGAAAAAAAAATGCATGTGTTATTCAACAGACCGTTTGGGACAGTGCTTAAATGGTCTCTACCTAAATAGTGTATAAAGGCGGTTTCCGTCGACCATAATGTCACCGACCATGTCGGCAGTCAGGGGGTTCTTCTCCCGCCGCCGTACCAGCCCCCAGTGCAGGAACGAGTTGAGCGCTTCCGTTTTACATTGGGAACCAGGTCCGGGGAGTTCCGACCGACGTTACGGGGTCTGTAAAACAAGGTAAATATGGGTGCGCTCGTAACTATTATTGAGGAATGAATTCGTTTAAATGATGTTCGACGACGATTCAAAATCCATCTTTCAATTCCCACGTTCCATTAATCGGCCGCTCCCATCTAAATGAAATAACTTCATGTGAAACGTTGTTAAAAATTATTGATGGCATTTCGAAAAGCATTAAATCTTACAAATTTAAGCTTATTAGATTAAGACACCTTTCCAACTAGACTGATCTGGTTCGATTCTCGATCGCTAAGAAATACTTGAGCGGAATACATGTCCGATAGTTTACATGCTAAAAGTTGCAAAAGAACGAATCGCGACAGACAGTCTTTACCAATATCAAGATTTACCATATTAAGATTTACATATATCAAGATTTACCAATATCAAGATTTACCATATTAAGATAAACATAAATCAAGATTTACCAATTTCAAGATTTTCCATTTTAAGATTTACATATATCAAGATTTACCAATATCAAGATTTACCATATTAAGATTTACATATATCAAGATTTGTCTTTATCAAGATTGACATACCCCCGGTTTATCAAGATTTACCTATATCGAGATTGACTTATATCAAGATTTACCAATATCAAGATTTACATATATCAAGATTTACATATGTCAAGATTTACCTTTATCAAGATTGACATACCCCCGGTTTATCAAGATTTACCTATTTCGAGATTGACTTTTATCAAGATTTACCTATATCAAGATTTACCTATATCAAGATTTACCAATATCAAGATTTACCTATATCAAGATTGACATACCCACGGTTTATCAAGATTTACCTATTTCGAGATTGACTTATATCAAGATTTACCTATATCAAGATTTACCTATATCAAGATTTACCTATATCAAGATTTACCTATATCAAGTACACCTCCTTTCCCACGAGAATGTGCAGCTGGAAATAAAGGTTACCATATTATATCCAAATTGGGGTAGCAATATACGTTTGTGTTAATTTCTAGATCTTTTATTATTTTTTATATATCTAAACGTTACTGATGTTATATATACACAGATATACACACATATGTCCTAAACGTATTATGGCTTGTGATGATATGGCTTAACAATTTAAGAGTTTGTAATTTGGTTATTATAATAAAGAGTTAACTTATAATTTATTAACAAAATAAAGGGAAACATAAGTATACTTTTTATTGCACAGACTTGACGAATCTATTGAACATTTTTATTTTTCACAAAATAAGCAATATTTAAAAGCAGATAAAAGCAGATAAAAATCGTCGTTAAAACTGTGTGTTGTTTCCCATACATGTCAACATATTTAACTATCACTTTTTATAAAAGAATCACTCACTATGCGGTCTAAAAATTTAAATGCTCGTGATATGTCTAAGAAAAATTATGTTTGTTGATATATGTATGTATGAAGTCAAATGTAATAATAATTAGCATGTATCGATTACAGCAAATGTTTATGGTAAATTATTTTAAAATTGTTAGATATGTTTGAATATGCTTAGATCAAATAACTATTGTATTTATTTAAAAAAAAAACAATCGTCTATATACATTTTTTTTTGTAAATTCAAATGCATATTCATTGTGTTTATCTTCAAAATGGTAACCACGCCTGTATACATATGTTTTGCAAATTCAAATGCATATTCAATATTTGCTCATCTCCACGACATATCATGATGACGTATTCTTTGTCAATGTATGTGTTTAGACGATGTACTATGTACAGTTCTTGAATACAATTTCTGTCTGTCTGTCTGTCTGTCTGTCTGTCTGTCTGTCTGTCTGTCTGTCTGTATGTCTGTATGTCTGTCTGTCTGTCTGTCTGTCTGTCTGTCAACAACGTCGTCGTCAATGTACATTGTCATATCTGAAAGTTACGTCAGCTGACGTCGTTTAAAAAAGTAATAACACAAACGAATCAATATCGATCATGCCATATATTCCTTTCATATGGTGGCATTTCGCAGGATATGAAAAATATTGTTCGTGTTTTATTCATATTAATAAGCTTTAAGAAAAGAGCCAGTATATTAGCGGGGTGAAGCATGTTAAATGGGAAGTAAAGTTATTTTGTGTTTAAACAATCGTAATAATGTTAGATTCCAGCTTTCGGGCGCTCCATTCAGAACTCGACGATTTGCCACTTGAAGCTGATTTTCTCTAAAAGTTTAGACAGAGAAACGATGTTATGCGAGTCCATATTTTGTCATATATTATATATTATATATATTATACGATATTTTGTGATCGATATCGACCTTGTTATTATTTTACTATTACATGTTTCAGGATCTTTCACATCTGAAATTTATTTCAGATACGTTTTAAATGGCTTTTATCAAACAAGTGCACCCCGAATATGAATGATCTTGAAGTGTTGATAAGTATACGACGAGTCAATGCGCTTCGTTACGAAACAATACGTGCCTAATGTGATAAAAAAAATCATGATCGATGGAGCGCACAATTTGAGCTACGACTTAAGCAAAATGTTGTGTTATTCCTTCCAAGAACAATCGTGATAATCAAGATTTTTTGTACGATAGATACGATTTTCGCTCTTTGTTACGATGTTATACAATATATGGTTATTTTTTCGGCAATTTTGCGTAATAATTGTGCTCGATTAGTCATTGTCGGCTCGGGTACTACTTAAAAGTACCTCTGGTACTCTCAAGTATACTAAAATGTACCCCGGGTACGGAAAATATACTAAAACGTACACGGGAATACTAACGCTAAATAGGTTGTGGTCGGCTCATTTTTTCACATTAATGTGGTTCATATTTATGTTCATATGTTGTAAAATGGCATCTATATTATCGAAATGGCATCTATATTATCGAAACTCATACTTTAAATGCATGTTGATGCTGGTTTTGTTCAATGAGAAAAAAAACAATACCGTTTACGGTATTCGGTAGCGCGTTTTACAACATCGGATTTTGGGCGGGAATAAAACTAGGGAACAGTCTAATATTGGACGGGTTCCTTTAAGTTTTAAGTATTTTTCCATACCCGGGGTACATTGTAGTTAACTTAAGAGCACCCGAGGTACTTTTAAGTAGTGCCCGAGCCGACAATGACCAATCAGAAACAATTATACAACACTTCGAAGCGTTCAAAATGGTTCTATGAATGACCTCAAAACCTTGTAAGCTGTTACGTTATCAACAAGATCAGTCCAGGTTTAAGACCACGATTTCAATCGTGTCACGAAACGTGAACATCGAATAAGCATTAATGGTTACAGACATTATGTCTATGTCTAGTAAGCGGCGTTCAATGAACCAGCCTGCTGAAACGGTAGAGAGGAGTGGCAGAGTGGACTGCAAATCCGTTGAGCGCGGGTTCAATTTTCGAGCCGGCCATATCACTTCATATCACCCAATGTGGTGATTGGTCGTGAAATTATGTATTTGGCCATTTCCCCGTTTTCCTATGACTCATTTAGGGCAGTTGGCAGGTACTGACATGAGACACTTTGTACTGGTAAAAACCGGATAACACAGGAAAAGTGTGTTGGTTAACTTACAGCCGTAATATGACTGAAGTACTGTTGAAAATGGCAAAAAAATCCAAAAACATACAAACAGTAAGCGATATTACAGTCATACGATAATATATGCATATTACACTAGTAAACACTGTACAGACGGAATTGAGAATGGACACGAAATCACTATATTGCATCAGTACATGCCTTTTAGCATGCAATGATTCGTCACGAAAGATGACATCCATTACAAACTACAATAAATCGAAAATAAGCATTACAAAAACAACCATCATATATTATATTATTATTAAACATTCATCATACACGTCGGTATATGTTCCAATATAATGCTACTAACATACAGTTATATCTTTTAACGATGAAACCTATTCCATATAATCATTTATTCGTTGTAATCGTGGCGTTTGAGTTTTGAGAAATAATAAACAAATTGCATATGTTTATACCGCACTTTTAAAGTTATTTCATAATCTTTGATGAGTATTTTGATCCCAACACGTGCTGTGGTGAGCTCGGATTGGGCACTTCTCTTGGTCTCGATACAGCGCACCTCGTTCACTACATTGGGCATTGTGTTCTGGAACAGATGTTGTTTTCAGCTGTAAGAACAGCGCTGGGTTGAGATTTAAAATATAAATTTACGTAAACAAAATCTTTTGTATAACAATATTTTAGAAAATATAGCAAAATAATAAACTAATAATAGAACAATACGTTATATAATCAGTTCCCGCCACGTACTTTACGTTTATTTACAATATTGTAGCTCCTCGTATGAATATCAGGAACAGTAGGTCCCCATATTGCTTGTTGTTGTCGTCTGCTGTTCCTTTTAACAAAGACCTATCAATATACAAATTCGAAAATTATACTGCATGTACGCCATCAGCGTGGAAATAGGAGAAGTACATGTTGTTATAAACCTGGGACTTCCTTCATAAAATGTGGTGTACATAAAGACATTAGTTGGCATGCAATTTAATAAACCTATTGTTTCTTTGTTACAAAATAACTGTATATATGTACTTATGCACTGTAGATTCTTATCTTTGATCTTTACTGATAAGCCAAGTTAACCTTGGTGTATTGATTGAAAATCTTCTAAGATCGATTGGATTGGGAAAATCAATAATCTCAGCAGGCTACCGTGCTATGAAACTGTTTCCATGGCAACCTTGACTGGTTGACCTGTACATATTTAGTGCAGTAGATAAATGACCATCCATAAAGGAGACATAATGCTGATCATTTTCATGCATCTTTTTCACTAAAGGGTGTCATTTTTTTGCATTTACATGTGTATATACTTTGTTTGTGTACATACTGAAATTCATTTCTTTCTGAGTAGTGTTTAGATGATGTTTAATATCTCAACTGCAAGTAACTTATTAATAACACAAGTCTGTCATCTGATAACCAATATATGTCGTGTTTATACTCAAAATGAAGCATTTTTTTAGAGGAACATGGATATGCTATTTGTTGTTAAAGTATTATTTTGACTTTTATTTTTATACATGAATTATAGTTAATTGTCATGTTTCCCTTGTCTAAGCGGAGGAGTCACAGAGGGAGGGGCTGAAATGCCTTGTCTTAGATCCTTATCTGTCAATAAAAATCTCAACACTCCTCTCAGATTATGCAGCAGCCAATTAAAATTGAGATAAGCACAGAAAAGATGTATTGAAGAATATTATTGAATGTTGACTATTGGCCAATGTCCTTCTAGCCTGAGGGTGTATAAAACAAGCTGCACAGGGCTTATCAGCATTAGGAAAACTAAATGTGTAATGCTTAAAGAATCTGTGTCACTGGTTATTATAATTAATTAATTAATATTTTGGACATTGCAGATAGTTTCTAGAAACGGACATTTGGAAATTTACCAACATCTAAGATTTATTAAAGAACAGAGATTAAGATGATTCCATTTCTTATAAGTTTGATGATTTTCAACTTGATATTGAACATTGTAATTTTTGGAACAGTTTTAATCGGGATCGGTTTCTATGTGTACTTTAACTATTGGGAACAAAGCTATCTTACATAAACCTGCAGGGCTGTTTGCAATTTCTAAACTCAAGACTGGCAGACTTTTAGTTGAGAGAGGTGAACTCTACTATATTTAAGAAGAATTAATAAATGGACAGGAAGAATTAACTGTGACTTGTTGTTAGTCAACGAAAACAAAGGTTCCTGGCTAACCGACTTAAAAAGCCCGTGGTGTCGGCAACCTGACGATTAACGCCCTGAGAACCCAGTAAACTCGGACCAAGCACGAGGTTTACGACAATGTATTAGTTGTTGAATAAATTGTTTGTAGCACTGAGAACATTGACATCTTTTACTTTTGGTTAAAAGTTATGCATTTAAAAGCATTTAAACAAAGTCATATCATACATCATTTTTATTGACAGGAAAATGTCAATAAAAAACAATTAAGACTTGTCTATATTTAGAACTATGATTGATCAGATAGGTTGTTATGATCCTTGACTTGTAGTTATTGATCAGATAGGTTGTTATGATCCTTGACTTGTAGTTATTTTGTATATTCCTCCTCAAAGACGTAGTGTAATTCATATATATATTTAATTATTTTAATTAAAAAAAAGTGGATATTTGGCTTCATGTGAATTTTAAATCCAATGGAGTGAGAAGACCTTGTCAAAGTGGCAATAATGTTGGGCAAGTCTGGTTATTGTTTGTCACACTACACAAGTTTGATTGTGATGTACAATGATGGTCCCCAAAATCCTGAGGAACTGAGTTTAGTTGTAAAGTCGAACAGTAGAAAGAAAAGTTTAAGTGTGTATAGAAACAGGACCCTCAGCAGATTGGACATTCCGCCGGATTGTTGTATTAAATTTCACAAATCTACAAAGTCTTTATTACCATGGTTTATTTTAGTCTTGTAAAAAAAACTATTAAAAGACAAACCCTGCATACAGATCCATATTTGTATAGGGTATGTTGCCAGAAACAAACCAATTTTTTTGTTTAGGCCTGACTGGAACTTTTAAGGCAACACATTTGTGGTTATCAATTATGATCCATTTACATATATACAGTTACAGTTTTTCCCAAATGTGTTCGTACCTTACTATGCCACCACAAATACAAATATTTTACTATTTTTAAAATTGATAACTTTGGCTTTGCACTTTTACAAGATGATTAAAAAATATTGTCCAACATTCTTTATTTCATAAAAAAAAACATTTCTACTAAACAAGCCTTATCAAACAGTAACTCTTGTGTTTTTTGCATAGAGATTTTAATTTAAAAAACTGTAAAATTGGGCTATATTTAAGTTTGAATTTATTTTCAGCTGGTTCGGTTAGTTAGTTTATAAATAAATTGAATAGCTATTGATTTGTATGCTCCCAAGGAGCGGAATGATTTAAGCATTGCACGTGTCTGTCCATCCGTCATCACATACAAACATCCGTATTTCTACAAACATACATCTTAAAGCTTATGATTTGAACTCCTCTTAAACTACTTTGTGGATCTTGCTTTCACAGTTGATGGACCTTAATATGTTGACGATCATTAAGAACGAAATTTTGGACGCGTGGAGTTTGGACAGATTTATTTGCTCTTTGTCTGTTTTTCCACCGAAGAATACATACATGTAAAATGGATGTACTTGGCGATTGTGGAAGATATCCTGTATATATTTTTACATGAAACGTGTCACTAAATTTTGGTTGCGTTTGTTAAACATACCAAATACTAGAAATGTAAAAAAAGGTTATGAAATATTAAAAGTTTATGATGGTTTAGGTTGTAAAAGTTGGGTCATTACGTGAACAACTATTTTCTGTAGGATTTGGGTATATCTGGAATGAACAAGGTGTTGTTAATGAAAACTTATTTTTGTTCTTTTAATTTTAACGCTTGAAAGATTTATTTAAACAGTCATGGTCACACTTTTGCAATGATACTTCAAAATTGATAACCTATACCGGTTTTAAAATAGATTTTGACTGGGAAAAGTACCTTAACATCCTTTTAACTCGAAAATTTAGAAATGCACATGTCCGCTTCAGAACTTCATCACATTAACTTATGATTGAGCATGAGCGATACATAAATCTAGAACGAAATGAAAGGTTATGTCCCTTGTGCAAGACTTATATTGAAAACGAATATCATTTCTTACTTGTATGTCCTTTCTATATAAAGATCTTCGAGAAACCTTTATTCCGTCCCGGTTTTACAATCAGCCAACAATCAACAAATTTAATAACACTATGGCCTCGCACGATGAAAACATTATCCGAAGTATTGCCATGTATATTTACTATTCCTTCGAAAGACGTAAATTGATGTTGTTGACTTAAACACTTGTTTTGCTGTACCACTGTTGAAGTATATGTGTTCACATTGATAGTATACCTATATTCATTTTGTATGTGTTTATATATATATATATATATATACGTAATAA
>VMBQ01000070.1:375068-412722 GCA_007657795.1 Dreissena rostriformis | reverse complement strand
ATATATATGCAAGAGCCGGTGGCGGTATAGCAAATTAACTATCACAGGGTCTTATTCAAATGAAGCTTGTTTTCAAATTTTCTTTAACTTCAGGGTGGATCTTGTATAAATTTTCACAGTTGAATAACCTTTTTGTGCATATAATAAAAAAGGAATCTTAGCTGGGAAAAGTTTTGGCAAAATAATGGCACTTTTGTCTGCTTTTCCATCATATAATATAAAGTTCCAATTTTTTTTTGTATTCCACTCTGACTGCTGACTAGACTTACTCTGAATTTCACTGTTGAATTACCTAAACGTAAAGATGATCGTAAAGAAAGGAATTATGGCTATGTGTGGTTCTATATATTAAATCCCTTTGTCGAATATGTAGTCCCAAAATGTTTTGATTTTTTACAACTGGGTGAATCTTTCTCAAGCTTTCACAGTTTAATGACTTCCATGTTTATATGATCAGTACTAAGAGGAATTTTGACTGCAACCAGTTTTGGCTGAATGATGACCCTTTGTCATAGAACATACCATGGATTTGTGTGTGTTGGGGAGGCATAAGTGATTGTGACACATTTCTAGTTTAAAATGTTCAGATGAAGGGGAACATAGAATAAATAAATATAATTGAAACATTCACATGTATTTGATAATTAGTTAAATGTGCCATTTCTACGGTAAGCATTTATCGTGTAGCCTGCATCGCTCACAACAGCGCTGTGAACGTTCTGCAATTCTCCGCCGACGGTATTTACCTGGAATCCTGCGTCAACGACAACGCTCTCCATCTCTGGGACACGACCACTGGTAGAAACGTCGGAGTCGACTACAGTTCGGTTTTAAACCGCGCTAAAAAATCGCTGCAGTTTGCAGTGTCTAACGGCTGTAACCGTGACCTAGTCTTCATGCCAAATGATACAGAAAGAAACCCGTGTATATATGCTTTGGACATGATGTCAGGAAAGCATTTATTCACACTGACTGGGCATTACTCGTCCATAATTTGTTGTTTGTACCACCAAGATTTTCATGAGCTGTGTTCCGCTGGAATAGATATAAATATTTTAGTGTGGACGCCAAAACTGGATGATACCGTATATTCTACACAGACTTGAAAAAATAAACGAGCAATAAGGAAGAAAACACCTGCGAGTGAACATAAAATAGATAAAATAGTTTCAGAAAATGGTGCTATGAAATTGAATGGTGCAGGATTAAAAGATTTGTTAAATCCTGTAGCAGTTAATCAATTGACAACAGATTCCTGGAGTAGCGATGAAGATGGCTAGCTTTAAGAGCAGACTTTTCCTAGATTTCCTTGGATAATTGAGCCTCGCTCTGTGAAAATGGGGCTTCATGCATGTGCCTGCAGTCTGCACAGGCTAATCAGGGATGACGCTTTCTGCCAAAACTGGATGTTCGCTCAGAAGAGACTTCGTTTAAACGAAAAAATACCATTAAAGTGGAAAGTGTCCTCCCTGACTAGTCTGTGCAGTTAATGGACAACACTTTACCCACATGCATTAGTCCTGTTTTCCCAGAACGCGGCTTAATTACATTAGTAAAAGTAACAAACTGATTAATTGCCTTTTTTTTCTCCAAATTTTATTGCATAATAAGAAGCTTCTTTTTTACACAAAAAGAAAAGTAATTTAGGACATGAAAATGTTATTTCATTGTTGCTATTTTTAATTACCTACACAATCTCATCTGTTTTTATCTGCTACTAATTATTGAATGGTGAAATTTATTCCCTTAGCTTCATTAAATGCATTGCAAAAATTTAAAACATATAAACGGCTGTACTAAATTACTCAACTATTAATGAATACATTTCTAACATAATCATGTTGTGCGTACATATACATGTATAAATGGAGTCTGACCATAATATTTAAACGTTCTAATGATTTATTAGAATGATTATGTATTAAATAATACATACATGAGTGCTTAGATATCTTTAAAAGGTGGCAGTCAGATATTTTGATGTTGTTAGTATTTTATAAATAAATTATTTAATGGAAATTCTGATACGGAATGTTCTTTGTACCATTGTATACTTAATATAATAATTATAGTTAGGTATGCCCCATATGGGGTGGCAAGAATTAAGCATTTCGCTGGTTTGTCCGTCTGTACGTCCTGAAAGTTATGTTTTGAACTCGTCTTTAACTACTGGTTCTCTCTCACAGTTCAATGAACTAAAAACAGACTAAGAAAAGAGTCAGTAAGCCCTCGCTTGATCGTCAGAAATAAACATTTACATGCGATATAAGTCATGATGGGGTATGTTAAATTAATCACACTTTTTATCTTTAATTGATCAAAGTTTCCAAAATATTTTTGCAGCAAAAATATGCGTTAATCAACAATCGAATTTAGGTCAAATAATAAAGCCAGGTATTAATCATGAACTAAATGCGCTTGTTATAAGCTCACTGACTAAGCGACTAGTAAGCGTATGGCGGAAAGATGTGAGTGAGCAACAATTTCACTGAAATATGGCGAGAAATCCAAGAATACACAATCTGACATAATTTCCAACATGTCCGTATAGTCAGAGCGATTGTCAACATGATTCCGTGACATGCACAATTAAATGACTAGGAACAAACTATGTGTAATTCAATAAAACTATTAAATAATAAAAAAAAATCGTTAACCAAAATGTGTAAATTTATTTATTGTTTTCTCATGCTATTAAATAATGCATGCAACATAAAGAAACAGTCGGCGTGGGTCGTCGTTATCACGACTTAAAACACAAACATGACAAAAAGGAATAAGAAAAGTAAAAGTCATCTTAACAAAGTTTTTTCACTTGCAAGTGGTGAAGTAAATTGTTCGCCATCACCCTAGGACTTGCTAGGCCTGCCTTTTCTTTTCTTCCGTGATCTTGTAAACAATCTTCTGAAGAATTTGCCTATTTTAGACCGCCTACTTTCGTTTTTTTCCACATGAGCATCATGTATATCATCAGCTTCGATCACGTCATGTTCTGGACGTTGGCGGTCGGGGTAACGTTCAAGGTCTGCTGCAGTAGTAAAATGTCGAGCAAATGTACCTTTCAACTGGATTTTTTTATTTGTGGCACCCTCTGTTGTAGAACCGAGCACACTAGAGTTTTCTTTGATCGGGTGAATGGGAACCACTTTGACCACGTCCTCTTTTACCACGTTTTCTGTAGTACAAAAAAACCCAAAGCGGTCAAAGAAGGGAACCGGTGGCAGCATGACAACCAAAACGTCTTCGCAAAATCTGACGTTCTTTGATACACCTGCTTTCACGTCACTTACTGAGCGTTGCCTTTGGAGCTGAACGTCACCGGATGATACTGAATTGTCGCTTAGACAATATTTTTCGGCGTTTGATTCGCTCCTGTGTAAGGCAATTGATCCGATAGAAGCTAGAGCGGCGGACCCTTCGTAATCGTGCGGCGAAACTCTGATACCGGAGAGACATACGGACGAGAAGGAAGATATTGAGTCAGAGCTTGAACACTCAGAGATCGAGTTACTCGGGCCTTCTTGATCAAAAAAGGAAATCGCTGCGCGGACGCCATGGAACCATGGAAACCCATTGGAAACATGAGGTCCGAAGCTGTTTGTTTGACAACGTCCGCTGCGCGAGGATGCACTGTACCCACTTACAATGCTATAGAAGCTCTGTTCCGAGCAGAAACTTTGCCTGGATATATCTTCTCTATTCAGCTCAGCACTAGACTGACTTCTCGTTTCGTGTAAGAAATGTCGACCACCGGGTGTGTTCCTCTGAAGATTGATGCTCGTATCGCTAGAAATGCGCCATTGGCAAGGACTATTCTCATTATGAACACTCGGTCTGTCTTCAAAATATTCAGAAATGCCTCGAAGATCAACCGTTCTGACTCCAGACTCGATGCATCCAACACTTGTATAGCTATTTCGACTGCAATTGCTGAAACTCCAGCTTCTGTATTCGTGAAGATCAGAACTTATGCTTGATCGCGAGTGTAGATCGACCGACCTGATGGATTCTTTCATCATCACTATGAAGACCCACCCATCAAGGTCGTTGGTGTTGTCATCGTCTGCGTTTGGCGTCCACGATACGCGGAGGGAACAGCGCGAGTCGACTGTGTAGCACGGATGTAGAGTGTATCGCTGTATGCGAGAAGGAGAAAGGACACGTGATGAGAAGCTAGATTTACATAAACTACAGGCTATTAATTAAACATTTTAATAAACAATTACAATGGTAAACTTTAACATCAAAATGATTGTTTACGATATGTCTAAGACTCGTTGTGTATATCTTGCAGTAAAAACACCGTGATTTGAATTGAATTAACAAACGAAGCGGTACTCTATAGTATTTATCAATGTTTAAAATGACTGTTATAAATTGTTTAAATTATTTTACTTTTATTCAGTATGTTAAGGCGTTTACAACAAACGTTGCAAATACCAATACAGTGAGCAACGAGTCAATATTGAAAGCATTTATGTATTTTCTACCTCATAAATGCCGCGGTCCGGGATTAAGGTGGTAACTCGCATGAAACTCGCTTTGACGGATGGACTTTGAAGCTGCTGAATGTATCTGAACACCGACGACGTCGATGTGCTCAGCATGATATCACTTCGTGAGCCGAGGGGTCTGTAGTCATCCACTAGGTTGTAGACGGAAGCCGACTCCATTCCCAGCACGAGAAGTTCTGCCTCAAGGACGTCATCTGCATATTCGTCCACCAGTGTGTCCCTCTTGGTGTAGTATTCCTCGAGCTCGTCTTTGGTGAAGGTGAAGTCCTCTGCGACATCAGTGAAGTAACATTAATACTTGTGTGTGTCAAACTTAACATAATAAGAGATGTTGTACAAGATGTATTTCCACCGCCCTCCTGACTTGCAGCCTAGTTGTCAATATGTGCAATAAATAGGTGCTGTTTTGTTGTAAAGGCCTCTGCGAAATCACGCAATACTGCTAAAATATTCTCTATATATCTCGACTTTACTCGCTACGAAATTTCTTAGCGATATCACAAAATTACAGATTCTACTAAGAAAATTCAGAGCGAGTAAGGTCGAGATATAAAGCAAATATTTATACTAAATAAACGCTAATCACTTTCTTACTGATATGGCTGGACAGTGAGCGGCATTTAAAAATTATACAAAAGTAATAAAGGGTATTCAACGGCGAAAAATACCTGTTTCGTCACGGACGTCGACATCTTGATCGTCACGTGATTACCTCCTCTGTTATATTCATTCTCGACAATATCACACGAACTTACCATCAATATTGTCTGTCTCCAACATTTCGGCCAATCTGTCTTCGTCCAAAGCAAGTTGAACCAGTTCATCTATATCTTGCCGCCACGGTCTCCTAATTTCTTTCTTCTTTGTGGTTTCTACCTCTGCCCTCTCGCAATAAAACATCGCATGGGGCCCGCTATCGATACTCTCGTTCGAGCCTTCGTTTTTCGCTTCTTCCGATCCTATCTTGTCTTCTAAATCGGATTCTACGTTGTCTTCCTGTTTTGTGTCTACATTTTCTTGATACAAATGCTTGCACATACAGTTACCCATTTCTAGTTTAAATCTTTAAAACATACAATTATTTCGAAAATAATATACGTCCATCCATGACTGTGCGCATGTAGTTGCTAAATGGTTCCGTTGTCAAGATGACGACGTCATGTTGTCTAATACGCATGCGTAATAACGCGATTATGACGTCAAATTTATTAATTAAACAAAAACTAATTCTTACCGTATTCATTATAAATGCCGTATACAGCAAATCATTTATACGAGTAAATATATCTTCAGCGTTTTAAAATAAGTATGAAAGAATAGCACAGATTACCGGTAGTATAAAGCAGCGTTTTATGTAAGAACATATATGGTAAAACAGCTTAATTGATAAAATTTTATATATTCTAGTCACATGAAATTGCTGCTAATGGGATGAAACTTTACAAACATAATTATTAAACAGCATGTTAACTTGCGCATTACCGTCCGTATTTGGGTTTTTGTTCGACATTACCCGAGTCATGGTCTTTTTTAAAATCTGACTTCAATTTTCTATCGGAAAGTATCGTGGTTTGATGATCCATTTGCAAGATGATATTTTGAAAGACCCGCGTCATGCGAAAATGGGTCTTATGCAATATGCTGCCAGTGTAGCTCCAGCCCAGCCTGCGCATCCGCGCAGTCTTGTCAGGATATGCATACTGAATAGGCTACTCCGGAGATACCACGAAACCTTGTGTGCTTTTTATAGCGGAAATCTTAGACCCTAAGCAGACTGCGCAAGTGCGCAGGCTGGGCTTGATTTACGCTGGCCGCATATGCAATAAGACCAATTTTCGCATGACGCGGGTGTAACAGTACGTGTTATTTGAAGGTGTGGAAAGAAAACTGCGTCTTAATCAAATATCAACATACCATATGTTTCGATGTCATAGAAATACATTCATAATAAACCAAATGAGGACACATATGAAATGATCTCACGTAGTTACATTTGTATCTACGAACACTGTTATGTGGTTTAGTATACGTGCACTTCATAACAAACATTTCAAGCGGTGGATATGCGACTTACTTAAACCTTTGTTTTTAATTTAATACTTAGAAACGTCAATTTTCTACCTTTATTTCAAAGTCAGGATAAACGCCGAACATCTTTTTTAAAGATATGTATATTAATAGGTCTTTGATAGGTCTACGGTCTGAGACGTAGATGACATTATTTATGTCTCTGATCCGGTCGAGGATTTCCGCTTGATCTGCAGGAAATCCATGAGTGGAATGTAACCGTTAATTGGTTCCCGTATTATAGTTCATGTTTTACATAAATGCGAAAATTATCGGGGAAACCAGAAATTCGGTGTAGCTATTAGCGATGTGTAAACATCAATGGCCACATTATTGAAGAAAGGGGAAATTTAAATAACGTTTTTATTTGTTTTTATCATCTTAACAAGGTAAATCATAATAAAACACATTTTTTAAATCAACTGGAATCCTCTTTTCGTTGGCCAAAAATGCAAGCACATGCGTTTGTTAAATTGAGGCAATTAACACTGGCTCGTCCATAAGTTACAGATTAGATTCTGAGTAAACACATTCATATGTCAAGCCCTAAAGACTCACTTAATGAGTGTTATATCATTCTAGTATGTTCAAAAACTCATAATTTGTGTTCACTTTGAACATGTTTTTTACTATAAAAGAACGTCCACACGATTCAATTGACTTTCATTTCATTGCGCTCTTCCGTAGATAACAAGTTATAAAAAATAAATGTCTGTAAAATAATACTTATTTCATCTTGTTTAAACTTTAAACACATTTACTGCATCTGTACACACCAACTGCATGCCCATATTTGGAAATCTGGATGAATTATGGAACTTTCATATACCCCAGGGGTGCAAATAAACTGGAGAAAAGCCGAGCGTGGGGTGGTTTTGAAAAAATCAGTATATTTTTTTAAAAACCATGGACAGCCTACTTTAAAATGTGCATGTAGTTCACTGAAATGATGCTATTTAAGAAAATAATACATAAGATTATATTTGGAAAGGTGCCCATTACAGGTGCGCTACCTTAATCCTTTTTCGTCAGATTGGATATTTTCGATGCAAGGGTATTTTCGATTGTCACATATTGTCCGGTATGGACATGCATGTTGCTAAAATGTTATTTGAAGATGTAAACAAACAATTCATTCAACAGAAGACCTAATTTAAGTGTTAATTGCAATTAAAACGATGAAAAACACAATTGTTTATTGCATTATTAATCAGTGTTTAATGGTCAGAATAAGTAAAATCATCTCATATTCAATCAAACTTAAAATATATTTTTTTCCCAAAGTTGTGAGGCAATTGATAATAGACATTGTAGTTATAGAATAAAATATAATTTTGTCTTAAAATTACCCTAAATTACTTCTTTAATATGCTTGGACAGTGGCATAAATGTATACAGTGATTAGTGAAATTTATTGTATACAGGTACTTTAACAAATTTCCAAAAACCATGCATTAGAAATAAAAACATTTTTTTATTTTTTTTCGTGCTCATGAACATTTTGCAGCTGTATATCATAGTCTCTGTTAAAGTTCACCATTTAAGGAAATTAAGTTGTGTTTTTTACGGAAATTTCATCTTAGTCACCTTTCATTCTTCTTCCGGTAAAATGGCTTTGAGTTTTTTTGTCATGATAATCTTCTTCAAAAGCAGTTTATTTATTAATTACGGTAATGAACATGTTACTTCGCTGTTTCAGTCCAGTATGGAAGGCAAAGAGCACAGAAAGAAGGTCCGGAAAGGTTCTAGAGTGGGAGTTGTGAATGAGAGCCTTGAAATGGTTGAAGAAGCCTCAAACACTGTAAAACAAAAAGTCAGGTAAGAGGATTAAGGATAATCAAACAAATATTGTTGCAGCAATAAATGTTATTGAATAAAATTGAATGCTTAGTCCACAGGAAATAGTTTATTTCAATTCCAAAGGGCATCAGATCTTATGAAATTTAATGCTCTTTGTTTCACTGACAACTAATTAGTGTGTAAATAACACATTAATTTTATGTTAATGTTGGAAAGAATTATACATTTTTGAAATATATTCGTTGAGTGGGGTTTTCATAGCATTCATGGTATCCTTTTATGCAAAGTACTTCCTTTATTCTTTAGTCCCTTTTTGAACAACATTCGGGACGTTCAGTCTAAGAACAACAATGCCAAGTCAAGAGCACTGGAAAACCTGGTGAATGCCAAAAAACAAATATCTAAATGGAAAGAATACGTCAGTCGAAAGAGGTTGAAGAAAAAAAGCAGTAAGTTGTGTCTGTGATATTTAATTTCGGTCTTTGTTTACTCTTTAGTACAGACGTAAAGTGTTAATGTGTTATATATATTTTAATTAGATGTGATTCTTCATTAAAATGGCTAACAACATTCTCAACAAATAAAATGCATTAATATGAGGGTATTGGCAATATTTTTTAGATATTAACACTTATGTGAAACTTGTGTCGAAGCTAATGTGTCTTTTTTCCATTATCTTCCCCTTTTCTAAGTAAGCATTTATGCGCAGCACCAGTGTTTTGTACAATATTTTATATAAGGATTTTATATACCACTGCTTGAAATTGGTATACATGTATTTGAGTCACTCAGTCGGCTGGTTTGTTTATCGGTCTGTTATTGGGTTTGTCTGCATGAAATGTTATAAGTTTTATGGGCAAACTAGTTAAACATGTCTCAAGTGATTAACTTGAAAATTTAAGTATTTTATAACCATGAAGTTTGTAAAAGAAATGTTTTATCTCCAGTGATCCGCACATTATTTGCTCCACTCCACAAAGTTATCTGCCCTTGAATATAGGCGAGAATGTTGCTCAGGTTTGGGATAAAGCTCTATTTTGTTTTTGTCAAGGAGAATGTATCTAAATTAACAAATGTTGTCTGCCTTTCTATCCTAGAATCAATGAAAGGTAAATTCACCATACTTTTTCAGAGCAATGTCTTGTATTTATATACATGTTGTGGAGTATCAAATATTTTAATTATAATTTTAACATATTTATTGAATGTTAAATGTATTTGTTCCTGAAGGTTACATGTAATTCTTCGGAGAAACCAAATAGTAAAACAGTGAATAAATTAAACGTGTTTCTTTCTCTTGATATTAAAATTGCTATGCATAAAGTATTTTTTTATTTATTTTCAAACATATTAGATTTTAGTTAATCAGTAACAGATAACGATTGGTTCCCTACCGGTGTTACCTGAGGGGACTTTTTGTTTACCCCTGCAGGTCCATCCGTGTGTCCAAATCCTGATCCTACAATAACTCAAAAAGTACCTAAGCTAGGTTTATGAAACTTGGTTTGTGGATAGAGGTTCATATGGATAATACGCATGTGAGTGCAGTTTTTGGTTTTTACAAACATTGTGGTTTCTATGGTTATGGACTCAAATCTGTATCCTGCTATAACTCAAAAAGTGCTAAAGCTAGGTTGATGAAACTTGGTACATTTTATGGATAAAGGGCCATATGGTGGATATGCAGAAATAATTAAAAGCTAAAATCTTCATTTTTCTATAAATAAAATGTAGGTAAGTACAACTTATGGAGATCATGCTGTAACTCTGACAACATTATTAACCCGGTAGGGGACTGCTGTTTTGTCTGTTACCAGACTATTTAAGCAATTATTATTTTATGTGCATCCATCTTTACCATTTTACAATTTTATGTTTACAATTTTGATGTATAATCAAGCACTTTTTTAGTTTTAAATTGTTTTTAGCTCACCTGAGCACAAAGTGCTCAAGGTAAGCTATTGAGGTCACCCTATGTTCGGGGTGCGTCAGTGTGCAGTGTGTGGTGTTCATCATCAATCATTACTCCAGAGGCCACACTTTTCATCCATTTGTGCTAAATCTTGGTCTCAAAACTATCTAGGGTGATTTGAAATCTGGGTCACATGCGTCCAATCTTCTATTGTAAGATAACTAACCACAAATGACACCCATAAGGAGATTGCATATCATGTGTAACAAAAGTCTCCCTACCTCAAAGGTCAAGGTAACAATAAGAGGTCAAAAGACAAATTTGTTTATAAAACAGCTTGCAAATTCCTGTCTCAGCTATAACTTTGCTATATATTTACAAATGCAACTCATTGACATGTCACACTTCGAGGTTCAAAGTGGGCCATACAAGTTTCTATTTCGGACCGTAACTTTGTCATTAACCATGCTATTTTAAATTAACTTACTACTAATGACAACCATGAGGACTCAGAATTGTGTGCGTAAAACCTGTCTACCTAACTCGGAGGTCATGGTCACACTAAGAGGTCAAAGGTCATATTTTGTTATAAAAAGCCTGTCCAGACTGTAACTTTTTCATTCATCAATTCAATTTTAAAACAATTTTCCACAAATGACTTACATGAGGACACTTGCTGAATGTTGTAAGTATCACGTGTCTAATGACCTAAAAGGTCAAGGTCACACTCTGTGGTCAAAAGTCAAACTTGTGGGACAAAAGTAGAAGTAGGGGCATCCATGCCCTATGTTCATGTCTTGTTCATTGTGGTATATCCTTTTGTTCTCTTACTAAGTGCCTGCCCTCTATCAGGTGAAAATTCCTTGAATCCGTGAACTCAGGTGAGCTCTTAAGTGCCATCATGGCCCTCTTGTTATTTATCTTCACTTATCTATTACATGAATATTTAAAGCACAATGCTGCATATGAAATTTAATTAAAGAAATCCACATGTTGACAGTAAAGCACCTAATATTTGAGTTATGTGAAAACTTGCCTTATGTGAAAACTTGCCTTAATGCATGTGCCTTTAGTGTGGTCACACATTAGCCTGTGTGGTGCACACAGACTTATCAGGAATGACAGTTTTTGCCTATACAAGATTTTTGTTTAGAAGAGACCCCCTTTTAACCAAAAATCCATACAAGCGTAAAGTGTTGTCCCTGATTGGCACGTGCGGACTGCACGGGCTAATCTGGGCTGACACTAAGCGCTTGCATTAGACCCAGTTTTCCTAGAACAGCAGATTCCCAGTGATCATAACAAGAAGATGTGCTGATATTGTCTGGAAGCAAGGCATATTGACCAAGGTGTAGCAGCGGTCAGTGTGTCTTTTGGCCAATGCTTATCAGCTCATATTCTATGTTTTATTCTTTAGCAAACCATTGTTTTATTATATAATTTACATCTTAAAACATTCTCCCATTCAAATGACCTTTATTTTGCTAATATTGTTGTTGATATTGTTTAAGTGTTACACTGGATTAGTCCGTGCTGTGTTTTCAACTATTGTCTGGAAGAGATACTTTAGTCCGCTATTTCAAGCTTAAGACAATATAGCATGACTGGAGAAATTATTAGAGTCCATTGAATATGAAAGGCATTTTTTGTCAGCAGCCATAATGAAAGCCAAAAAGAACTCACTTCTTTATAGGTCATATAATAAAACATTTTATGGCCTTTTCAATTACCTTACAATTACATTGTTAAATAATGTGATAGTAAGAAGCAGTAAAGCTTTCCGAATTGAGTTACATTATTTTGAAACATGGATCAAACGTTTTAGGTGGGCCTCATGAGTACATGAGACGTAAGTGTACAAGATGTTGTAAGGGAATGCTTACTCAGATACCTCCACATTGTATATCGTATTCACCCCACTTCTAGAATTATAGCATTATTATATGTTATACACAAAAATGACCTTTATCAAGCTTGTCTTGTAAGTCTAGTTGCATAGTTGCATTATATAGATGTTCATTTTTATTAGACTGCTTATAAAAGATCATTTCTATAATATTGTTTTTATTTTATTATTATATTTTGTAAAAAATTAAATAAGGCTCCTATAAAGTGTAGAACATATGATTGTGCCTACTGAAGAAGTAAATAGTCAGATTGAAGGTGCCAAGCATAAGTTAGAATCTTTTTGATATCATCAACAATACACAAAGTGAAACTTCAGCTGCAACAGCAGGAGAAAAACATAATTATACATTGCCGCAACTTTATTCATGATGAGGAACCAATTGTCAAACAAGGAGACAGAAAAAAAAACAGTATCCATGATACATGTACTATTAACCAATATTGTGTCAGGCTCATTGTCAGCATAATGCTATTGTTGTCCCCTACCGGTTTCACCGGAGTGGACTTATGGTTTGCGCTCTGTCTGTCGGTCAGTCTGTCAGTCAGTCTGTCACACTTTTCTGGATCCTGCGATAACTTAAAAAGTTCTTCATATTTTTTCATGAAACTTGAAACATGGACAGATGGAAATAGGGAGATTATGCATGTCATTTCATTTTGTTCCTACGTCAAAAATTGTGGTTGCTATGGCAAAAAATAAATAAATAATAATCTGACAATGGTTGAGCCGGTAGGGGACATCATTGCTTGGCAATAGTCTTGTTAAGTTTTGCGATAAATATTTTATATGTCTCGCAAAAGCATGAGATATGTTGCACTGATTTTTTTTAGTTTCAGCACTTCCTTATTATATTTATGTACAATATACATAAATTGTTGATGTTTTTTCTATGAATTAAACAAAAATGATTTAATTTGATTTATTTACATAAGACAACCAATGGGAAAGACATCGGACCTCGGACAAATCCGATAAAATTTGACGAGGTCCGATAATATTTCTCAAATTGTTGGACCTCATGTCCGACAAAAAAAAACAAAAAAAAAACAATATGTAAAACTTTAATTAAAAATGAACACGAAACTAGGAATATTAAAAAAAAATAATCTAATTTATGTTTATTTTACTTCGATAGATTATTCAACTTTAAAATCAATTTTACCAACCAGTCGAACTGGCTGTCTTTGCTGGTGACGTAACAAACTCCAAGCGCGATTCTTAGAACCAGTCAAATATTGCACCTTGTTTCGTGACATAGGCGACGCATCAATGACATCATGGTTGACTTAAATTTTACTGGTTTCGAGCATTGTGATGATCGTAAATAGAAAGCGGGGAACCACACGACCATTGCCTGTACCGTGTCAAGATTTGATGAAGAAGTACAAGCGGCTGTGTCAACGATCGCAAAAACGTGGATAACTTTTTGATCAGGTTATTCCGTTTTCATATTGTTATACGTTCTTTTAGTACCTTTTGTAAATTTGTATTCGCTTCATTTCTGATTAAAGTTGTTAAACAAAACACCTCAAGCTGTTAAGTGTGTACTGTTAGGCCTACTGTCACACTCATTCTTAGGATGTCATTTTCATTTCTACGTTATTTTGACGGGGCTAAGCCTGGCGATAAAAGACAGGGTCAGGTAAGTATTGAGCAAAGAGCGTTGGGAAATAAAAAGAGATGGAAGTCTTATGTGGTAGAAAAACGTGACGAAAGAGGATTTCATGAGGTTTACAGATTGTGTGGAAAAGCCCTCTGCCTCCGATGAGACAGATTCAGAGTATCAATCCGACGGCGATTCACAGGATGGAATCAACATGCATTAAGCGTTTTTATTTCAATGTGTGGTGATGTTGTTTTGTTCATTGCCAATACTGAATAGACTCAATACACAGTTTTTACATTTTCTATTCATATTTTTATCTTGTGTGAACAGTATAAGTCAGCGGGGGGGGGGATAATCACGTGTTGATCTAAAGGAAGTCAAGATGGCGACGTCCGTGCTGAGACAAGCAATTTTTGCCGTGTTATACCCTTTATTACTTTTTTTAATTTGTGTATGCCGCTCACTTCCCAGCCATATCAGCAAGAAAGTGATTAGCGTTTAATTCGTACTAATATTCGCTCTATATATCAACTTTACTTGCTACGGAATTTCTTAGCGGGATCACAAAATTACAGCTCCCGCGAATAAAATTCGTAGCGAGTCAAGTCGAGATATGAAACGAATAAAATAAACGCTAATCACTTTAATTCTGATATCATGATATGGCTGGAAAGTAAGCGGCATTTAAAATTTAACAACTTTTAATAAAGGGTATAAAACGGCGAACAATACTTGTCTCGGCACGGACGTCGCCATCTTGACTTCCTTTACTTTAGATCAAGTTTTTCCAAATGTCTTCATAGAACGGGTTTTCATTAAGTTGTTATTTTATTGTATTTAGAATTGTTAAACATTGTGAACGTCATAATTTTACGTCATAATAATAAAAAATAAACTCTACAAAAGGTATTTTCTATTCTTTGGTAAAGAAAAACGAGGTCCGATAAAATCTGGCGTGGTCCGACAAATTTTATAAGTTATCGGACCTCGTGTCCGACAAGATTTTTTCGTCTTTCCCATTGGTTGCTTAACAACTGCCCAGTCTAGGCAGAAAGTGTCCGGCCACAAACTGCACAGGCTAATCTGGGACGACACTTCAAAAACATGCATAATGAGCCAGGTTTTTCTAGAGACAAGCTCAAATGAAACAAGCAAAGGATTCCACAGCTCAGTGTAAAACAAAAGTTTTACTAATTACAGTCTTATTAAAGAGTGGCACAGTATTGAAAAAAATCTATGCACATTTGTAGAAAACAAGAGATGTGTTTGTCAGAAACACAATGCCCCCTACTGCGCCGCTTTGAGAAAAAAAAATGACCTTTGANGTCCGACAAATTTTAAAAGTTATCGGACCTCGTGTCCGACAAGATTTTTTGGTCTTTCCCATTGGTTGCATAAGAATTCCAGTTTGGAATATGAGAAATGATTTTTGGAGATAAACATAATGTGTTTATATGTAAATGTTTATGTGAAATCTCAAGAATTTGACGCTTAAAAAAGTGACAACAATGTGTTTGGTTCGCAATGAGTCTTTCTCATTTAACATTTTTGTGTGGAATCTATTGACTCAAAATTGTAGATTTACATGTGTCAGTGTAATAGTCTTATTCATCTGAATGCTACAACATGTTATTCAGTCTTTTTACTAAATCTTCATGCATGTTTTCTGCTAGCTGGTGCAATAAAAAGAAGTGAGTATTGTGATTTCTCCTGAGTTCTTTGATTGGCAGTTTGAACATCTCTTGGAACTGTTTTTCTCTTCTTTCTGGTATTTGATGTCCTTCAGCAAATAACCATGTTTCCAAAAGGTAGTGGATTCATGTTCACTTAGCAAAAATTATACTGTACAGTACACTTACCCCAGTAATTAGAGCCATTACATACTTAGAGCCGCTTTTTACTAGGTTGGACAATGCTTGATTTATTTAAGATACTTCTACAGTCAGGAGCCTGGCTTGGCTAAAATAAAATAAAAAAATATTAAGAACAAATTACTATGTTTCTGAGACCGTTAATATAATTGCTACTTTCTTAGATAATGTTTAAGAACTAAGCACAAATTTAATCAACATATTTTAACCTTTCATTGTGATTGAATGAAAAAGTTTACTGTAATATATGGCAAAATGTATGAAAGCCTCAACAACATCGTATTTCATGATTGCATATTTCAAAATAGAATTAGTGAGATTCTTCAGGTTGCATGCATTCATGATATATGTTCACTGTTCTATGAATTTGTATACTTTATAAATTATCTGGATCTAAATAAATTTCCATCATTCATTAAAAGTAGTAAAATATGCACAACATAAATTTCAATATCTAATTGCATTTCCAGACTGTTTTCCCCTAAAATTCAAAACATTTTGTGACATAGATAAAGCAGTTCAGGTACAAACATGCATTGAACGCTGTGTTTTTTCCCCCTTTGTTTTCCATCTATTTTTAGAATTATGGCATAGTGTTATACACATAAGTGACCTTTATGTAGTATTTCTTGTTAGGTCTCGTTGCATAGTTGCATAATATACATGTACTTAGTTGTTAAGGCATAGAAACAGCTAGTATGTTTCATTATCTTTCATCAAATAAACATCTAGTACCTTTCATTATCTTTCATCACAGAAACAGCTTATATCTTTTTAAATCTTTCATCACAGAAACCACTTATATCTGTTATAATCTTTCATCACAGAAACAGCTTATATCTGTTTAAATCTTTCATCACAGAAACAGCTTANCAAATTCCTATCTAACTATCAATCGAACAATCAGCGATCGATTAATCGGGTGCACCGGTTGCTATCAACCTGTCCGCCATTTCCACACAAGCCGACTGTCTAGATGCACATGTTTTCAACGAGTTTTGTTCATTTTCTTTGAAAAAGTTAATGAAGTATTGTTAAACTGTGTCAAGGGGGTTAATGTAAGTCGGACGGTCAGTATCCAGAAACATTATTTGGATGCATTTAATTTATACAATTTTTGAAGCCGAAATGTGACTTTGACGAACGCGAGTGGAAGCTTCAATGTGTAGAATTTAAGAAATCCCTATTATAGAACGTTAATTAATTGCAGGAAATTACCCAACTTATTTTGTGTGTAGCACTTTCCATTATACAAATTGATAAATATATATATGCAGTGTTTTTTTTCACCTATAGGGGAATGGTGGCGGGGCCCGTCCAAAGGGGAAAAACACGTTTTTATTTTAGGAAAAAGGGAAAATTAAAAATTCACACTTATATGTTATGATATTTATTATATGAATACACATGTTTGTATGTATGAATGTAATATTCACAGCTGAATGTCTCTTTCCTTTTTCTTAAATATATCAATGATCTTTTCAACATCAGTTTCAGACAGTTAAGCCTTCATGCACAAACACAGTTTTCTTAGCCATTTTGAATCTATTTGGGATTTTTTTAAAGCGATGAAATGGCAAATTTGAGAAAAAAAATTATCAAAATGGACCAAATAGGGATTTTTTTATCAACATATTTTGACACATCAGGCCTTTTCCTGGCCATTTTGTCGAAAAAATGCAATTCATGGGAAAAGTCAACTGATTTGGGAAAAACTAACATAATATAACTCTTTATAATAATTCAAAATCATATTAATTAAAGTCATATACTTTGTTAGTTGTTTTTAAAATCGGGATATAATTATCATTAGACACTTCTTTCTAAAAAAAAAATTAAAAAAAAAAAAAAAAACTTTGGAGAGGATTTTTTTTTTACAAAATAGGGGAAAAAATATACTATTTCAGGAGGGGAATGGGGCAAATATCTGTCCCGAAATTGCCATAAAAACACTGATATGCAATGCTAAATATGAATTATATAAAATTTATATGTACACACGAGGGATTTCGCTACCAGCTCTCCGTAACTTATCGAAATCCCCGTTATAAAACGCTAGTTTGTGTCAAAGACAAGTGAAAACAATGTTGTGTTAATAATTTCATAAATAACATTGATAACTGCCATCGTAGAAGGGTTATTCATTACTAATACAACCATTACACGTGGTAACTTGGGCAATGTCGGTACGCGCGAGTGTTTGCTATTTGTATGTTTTTCTACTGACATTTGCTTCTACAATGAAAATTTGTGTCAAAGTGTTCTCGAAAACCAAAGCAACACACAAAACGCGTGATATACCGATCGCAAGCTTTATGCATGCCTTATTGCCCGCATTAGAGCGTATGAAAGCCAGAGGATGATCAGCAAAGATATTGACAAAAAACCTACCTGGTGCAGCTGTTATCCTTCGTAAAACGCCTACTGACGTTGACTTTTTAGGGTCACGTGACAGATTTTGTTCATTCACAATGTAAATACAGCGCACTAATTAAAGTCAAGACAAGCCACATACTTGTCAATCTATTAAATAAACAAAAACAGTTCATGTATATTCTCAGATTTTTTCACAGATACATGTTTCAATGTATGAAAATATGTATGCTTTACATGAGTATACGATTTATATATTGCAATAAGATAATATAACTTTAATCCTTTAATCGTCAGATTGGGTATCTTCGACACAAGAGTATTTTCGATGGTCACACATGGTCCGGTATGAACATGCATGTTGCTCAAATGTTATTAGAAGTTGCATACAAACAATTCATTCAACAAAACACCTAATTTAAGTGTTAATTGCAATTATAACGATAACAAAACGCAATTGCATGTTTTGTGCATTATTAATCAGTGTTTAATGGCCAGTATAAGTAAAATCATCTCATATTAAATCAAACTTAAAATAAAAATGTGTTCTCAAAGTTGTGAGGCAATTGATAATGTACATTGTAGTTATAAATTACCCTAAATTACTTCTTTAATATGCTTTGACCCTGGCATGAATGTATACAGTGATTAGTGCAATTTATTGTATACAGGTACTTTAACAAATTCCCAAACACCATGCATTAGAAATAATAATATACATTGTGCAGCTAAATATCATATTCTCTGTTAAAGTTCACCATTTAAGGAACTTAAGTTGCGTTTTTGTTGGAAATTTCATATTAGTCACCTTTCATTCTTCTTCCGGTAAAATGGCTAAGAGTTTTTTTGTCATGATAATCTTCTTCAAAAGCAGTTGATGTATAAATTACTGTAATGAACATGTAACTTTGCTGTTTCAGTCCAGTATTGAAGGCAAAGAGCACAGAAAGAAGGTCAGGAAAGGTTCTAGGGTGGGAGTTGTGAATGAGAGCCTTGAAATGGTTGAAGAAGCCTCAAACACTGTAAAACAAAAATTGAGGTAAGAGTATTATGGAAAATCTAACAAATATTGTTGCAGCAATAAATGTTATTAAATAAAATTGAATGCCCAGTCCACAGGAAAGAGTTCATTTCAATTCCGAAGGGCATCAGAGCTTATGAAATTTAATGATCTTTGTTTCACTGACAACTAATTAGTGTGTAAATAACGCATTTAATTATGTTAATGTTGAAAAGAATTATACATTTTTGAAAAATATTTGTTGAGTGAGGTTTTCATAGCATTCATGGTATCCTTTTATGCAAAGTACTTCCTTTATTCTTTAGTCGCTTTTTGAACAACATTCGGGACGTTCAGTCTAAGAACAACAATGCCAAGTCAAGAGGCCTTGAAAACCTGGTGAATGACAAAAAAGAAATATCTAAATGGAAAAAATACGTCAGTCGAAAGAGGTTCAAGAAAAAAAGCAGTAAAAAAAAACAGTAAGTTGTGTCTGTGATATTTAATTTCAGTCTTCGTTTACTCCTTAGTACAGACGTAAAGTGTTATATATATTTTAATTAGGTGTGATTCTTCATTAAAATGACTTACAACATTCTCAACAAATAAAATGCATTAATATGAGGGTATTGGCAATATTTTTTAGATATTAACACTTATGTGAAACTTGTGTCGAAGCTAGTGTCTTGTTTCCATTATCTTCCCCTTTTCTAAGTAAGCATTAATGCGCAGCACCAGTGTTTTTTACAATATTTTTTATAAGGATTTTTTATACCACTGCTGGAAATTGGTATACATGTATTTGAGTCACTCTGTCGGCTGGTTTGTTTATCGGTCTGTTATTGGCTTTGTCTGCATGAAATGTTATAAGTTTTATGGGCAAACTACTTAATCATGTCTCAAGTGATTAACTTGAAAATTTAAGTATTTTATAACCATGAAGTTTGTAAAATAAATGTTTTATCTCCAGTGATCCGCACATAATTTGCTCCACTCCACGGCTTGGCTAAAATAAATTTGTTTAATATTAAGACCAAATTACTACGTTTCTGAGACCGTTAATATAATTGCTACTTACTTAGATAATGTTTAAGAACTCAGCACAAATTTAATCAACATATTTTAACCTTTCATTGTGATTGAATGAAAAAGTTAACTGTAATATATGGCAAAATGTATGAAAGCCTCAACAACATCGTCTTTCATGATTGCATATTTCAAAATAGAATTAGTGAGATTCTTAAGGTTACATGCATTCATGATATATGTTCACTATTCTATGAATTTGTATACTTTATAAATTATCTGGATCTAAATAAATGTTCATCATTCATTAAAAGTAGTAAAATATGCACAACATAAATTTCACTATCTAATTGCATTTCCTGTTTTCCCCTTAAATTCAAAACAGTTTGTGACATAGATAGAGCAGTTCAGTTACAAACATGCATTGAACGCTGTGTTTTTTCCCCCTTTGTTTTCCATCTATTTTTAGAATTATGGCATAGTGCTATACACATAAGTGACCTTTATGTAGTATTTCTTGTTAGGTCTCGTTGCATAGTTGCATAATGTACATGTACTTAGTTGTTAAAAGGCATAGAAACAGCTAGTATGTTTCATTATCTTTCATCAAATAAACATCTAGTACATTTCATTATCTTTCATCACAGAAACAGCTTATATCTGTTTAAATCTTTCATCACAGAAAAAGCTTATATCTGTTATAATCTTTCATCACAGAAACAGCTTATATCTGTTATAATCTTTCATCACAGAAACAGCTTATATCTGTTATAATCTTTCATCACAGAAACAGCTTATATCTGTTTAAATCTTTCATCACAGAAAAAGCTTATATCTGTTATAATCTTTCATCACAGAAACAGCTTATATCTGTTATAATCTTTCATCACAGAAACAGCTTATATCTGTTATAATCTTTCATCACAGAAACAGCTTATATCTGTTATAATCTTTCATCACAGAAACAGCTTATATCTGTTATAATCTTTCATCACAGAAACAGCTTATATCTGTTATAATCTTTCATCACAGAAACAGCTTATATCTGTTATAATCTTTCATCACAGAAACAGCTTATATCTGTTTAAATCTTTCATCACAGAAACAGCTTATATCTGTTATAATCTTTCATCACAAAACAACTACCGGTAATATCTTGTATACTCTTTTATCACAGAAACAGCTTATATCTTTCATTATCTCTCTTCACAGAAACAGCTAGTATATTTCATTATCTCTTATCAAAGAAACAGCTTATATCTTTCATTATCTTTCATCACAGAAACAGGAGTTAGTGCCCTTTGTGAAAAAATTACATATACAAGATTCTGTGTGCAACTCCTCCTACATTTTGTGTGTAATTTTCGTCAAATTGTTAAAGAATAATTATCTGCAAGTGCTACAGATATATTAAGTTTTCTTGATTGCATTATATTTGAGGAGTCACTGCCCTTAGTTTAAAATTACATGTTAAAGCTTCTGTGTTCAACTCCTTTCATCATATTGCATGCCTTTTTTCGTCACTCATACACAATTTTTATCTCTAAGTGTTAGATCACATATTATCAACGTTCCACATATAACAAAAATTAAGGAGTGATCGCCCTTTGTTTTAAATTTCATAATTCCATGGCCTTGTGAATGCATTTTTTTTTTATTTCTTAAATGCAATCGCAAATTCTTAAGATACCTTTCGACAAAAATGCACCTGTGGCGGGGGATATACTCTATTTGACAGCTTCTTGTAAGGTTGAAGTCTTACTTTAAAAAAACAGCTTTACAAAAAATAAATATTTACACATATTTATAGTATTTTTAGCTTTCTTGAGAAGGAAGGATGTGCTCAGGGTGAGCTATTGTGATCACCCTTTGTCTGGTGTCCCTTTTTGTCCGTCGTCACATTGTCATTCCTTACCTCTCTAGAGGCCAAAATTTTAACCAGTCTTGATGAAGCTTGGTCAGAATTTTTATCTTGACAATACCTTGGCCAAGTTGGAATCTGGGTCATGTGTGTCCAAAATCTAGGTTACCATCAGGTTAAGTTGTAGAAAAACGTTTTTGCCATTTAAATTACTCGTTGCAATGAAACTTAGTTAGAATGTTTATCTTAAAAATATCTAGGCAGAGTTGAAATTTGAGTCACATGCATCCAAAAACTAGGTCATCAGTTCAATTTATAGAAACACCCTTTTAAAACGCTAGAGGCACATTTATGATTCAATCTTGAAGAAACGTGGTCAGAATGTTTATCTTGATAATATCTAGCCTGAGTTTGAATCTGGGTCATGCATGTCCTAAAACAAGGTCACCAATTCAAATCTTAGAAAAACCTTGTTACAACTCCAATTTTATGAAACTTAGTCATAATGTTTATCTTGAGAGTACCTTTGCCAAGTTTGAATCTGGGTCATCTTATCCAAAAGTAAGGACAGCATGTAAAATCTTTGAAAACATATAATACCACTCTGGAAGCCATATTTATGACTCAATATTGATGAAACTTGTTCAGGATGTTTATCTTAACAATATCAAGGTCATGGTTTAATCTGGGTCAAATGCTGTCAAAAACTATGTCACCAGGTCAAGTCTTTGACAATTGATGTACCTTGAACTCAGCTGAGATATTTAATAATATTGAATATTGTATCACAAATGATCATTTTAATGCAATTTTGTGATTTGTATTTAGAGTAGAATGTTAATCAATATTGTTTATGTTAGAGTTTTATTACATTTGTTTGATTTTAATATTATAAATGGTCAAATGGAATTAGATTTTCTTTAAAAGACATTATCTTCAAACAATAATGAAGCTAGTTTATATAAGGTTTGTCTTTTTTGAATTGCTAACTTACTTGGTTTATCAAGCATTGAACAATTTTTCTTTTATGTGCTTTCGTTCCATAAATATTAGATCCTTTATTTCCTCAAAA
Organism: Dreissena rostriformis; assembly: GCA_007657795.1. NCBI lineage: Eukaryota > Metazoa > Mollusca > Bivalvia > Myida > Dreissenidae > Dreissena > Dreissena rostriformis. The sequence goes on along the minus strand of VMBQ01000070.1, from coordinate 389,711 downwards.
AATCATTATTAATATTTTTCTGATTGTTTATTCTATGGTTTTTGTGCTGTGTTTGCTAATGATATCGTGGTGGTGCTATTTAAAGGCTTAACAGGCAAAGTAAATGGCAAGGATTCAGAGCAAGAGGAAAAGGGCATACTGGGGCTTGCGGAAATTCATGACGATTTTCTTACTGGCAAGAACAAGGTGTTCGGAAAAGATAAACTGGCATCTACAATGTTTTCTGAAAGCAATCGAACGCTGATGTCATACTTTACACGCCTCGGGAGATCTGAAAAACAGAACGAGAATATTGACCTGATGTATGTGGCAGATTTGTTTGAGAAGGGTGCCAGCGTTAACTGCACAGACACATATGGGCAGTCCTTACTACATGAGGTAATACTACGAAATAGTATAGTATGGCAAGAAGACATTTCAACAATTTAATTATTTAAAAGTGAGTTTACCTGTATTTGGCTAATCTTTGAGCATTAAAAGAAGAGTTTCCAGTAATAATGCCAACGTAGCTTAAGTCCAGCCTGAGAAATGGCGCAGTTTGGTCAGAAGCTACCCTATCCACCATAAGGTTTTCTGGTCTCATTAGCAGACAGGGAAGCTCCTAACCAGACTGCCAGGATGCCCCGGCTGGTCTGGAGCTACACTGGTGGCATATGTTATAAGATCAATTTTTGAACAAGGGGCTTATATAATAGCCCATCCAAAAATAGTTTACACAAATAAAACTTTAAATCCTTTCTGATGACTGTCTTATTGACCAAAATACAAAACAGAATGCATTGAAATCAATAAAATAATAACGATTTGGTAATTGTAAGTCTTAGTTTCTATATGCATGGGATGCCTCTGGAGTCAATCAAGTAAGCACACTACCTTCATACTGAGCATACAGGAAACAATACTGTAAACTTATTTATATACGTCTGCATAAAATTGTCTTTTAACTGATGTCATTTTAGCATGCAATCAATTATTTTCTGCGGACAGGGACTTTAATAATTCATGGTTACCTTATTGAAGATGGGTAGGCAATGCATGTGTAAAAATAGTAATATGCAGTGCTCTGGGTAAACAAGGTTTAATGCATGTACGTAAAGTGTCGTCCAAGATCAGGGACCACACTTTTCGTCTTGACTATATTATTTGCTTAGAAGAAAGGCAATATACCATAAAACAGGAAAGTGTTGTCCCTGATTAACCTGTGTGGACTGCACAGGCTAATCTAGGACAACACTTTACGCACATGCATTAAGAGTTGTTTTCCAAGAACAAGGCTCTTATAATTAAATATTAATGTGCGTCAATGGACTATACTATTCATTGCATCAAAGAAACCTACCAATCCATAGTGTTTGTTTTTTGACAGGTTGCCAGCAAATGGCATGTTGATGTCGCCCGCTTTCTCATTGAGAACGGAGCAGACGTGAATTTGGCCGACCATTATGGAAGAACACCCCTGCATGTGGCTGCCAGCGACAACTATCCAGACATGGTCAATCTCCTCATAGACAATGGCGGTTACTATAAATTGAGTTATCCATTTATTATAGTCATGATGAAGGTTTTGTGAATTGTAAAAAAATAAAAATGTAGAGGGGGGAAGGGGTTAATATTGATAATATAATTATGTTTTTTCTCGTAAATATTGACTTGAAAATGAATGTAAAGATGTCCTACTGTTATAATTATTAACTTTTTCTGTATTTTTTTGTCAGCATTGATGTGGTTTAGAGAATAATAGGTTAGTGTTGATTATAGATCAGGTTTATCATGCCAGGCTTAGAAAACAAAAAGCACGAGCCTTGGCGAGCATGATGAACCTGATCTATAATCAACACTTACCTATTATTCTATTTATCCCACTTTTTATTCAGTAAACCTTTTTATTTAAACAAAATAAGTTTAACTTGTTATTTTCGCTTGATTTATGACGTCATTTTGTCGAAAATATGACGTCATTTCGTGCCGTGTATTATAGCAGAAATTTAATCAACGGGGCTATAATCAACCGAAATCGCTGTAAAAGTGGGATAAACACTGATTCTGATTAAATAATTATTTTCTCATTGTGATTTACCTTTGTTAACCAATTGTTTATTGCTGTTGTGGTAAGTGTTAACGAATAAAGGAAAAGGAATATTATCCCTATTATAACAATCTCATTATTACTTGGAATAATCAGGAAAAGCATCATGGAAATCTTGATTTGATTTCCACTTGTCACAACTAGATGAAGTAAAATAATAATACTTAAAGATTAAAGATAAAGTTTCATCTCGGGTTGCAGCCACCAGAGAGGCACAGACACTAGGAGAGCTCCAGACACCGGTGCACTTTGCGGCACGCAATGATGCAACAGACTCTCTCAAGATGCTGATTATTCGGGGTTGTCAGTACAAAGAAGTCAGGGACAGCAAAGGTCGCACCCCATTGCATATCGCTGCACAGTTAGGTGCGTATGTTGAATTCTCTGCTTTTGGGCTGCACAGTTAGTTGTGTGTGTGTGTAGTTTATACACACTGCGGTCACAGCCCATACCCAGCTGCATATGAAAGCACAGTTAGGAACTGTGTTTTTTACACTTTGGTTGTGCCATGCTACCTATATCTACATATTCAGAAGCATATACATATGTTCATTTTGGACACAATTTAAATAAAGAAACACTTTTCAGATGCAGGAATACAATTTACATGTTATTGACAGGTTATTGTAAATGTATCTGTAAAACACTGGTAATCACTTATAAATTACTTTTTAACTCTGGAATGAAGGATGAAGGCATAAGCTGCAATGTTGTGATGTACAAATTCGACTAAAACATGTTTTGTGGAGGAACCACTGTTGTTCTCAATCATCTGGGGCATCTGAGTCACATTCAAGACCCATTACTAAATAGGCAAGGTCAAGGTCACACATTGCAGTAAAGTACCACAAATTTGACGAATTATTCATAATTATGCCATAACTTCACTAGGCATCAAGGGATTCTGTAATTACTTTCTACAATTGTTCTCCTTTATATGGCTGTGTGCCACAGGTAAGATTCATGCCTCTACTGTCAAGGTCAAGCTCACAGACTGTGGTCAAATGTTACAAATTTTGATAAAATATGCCTTATTTTGTTAGGATTGAACCATACATCAAGGGATTTTCGATTGCCCTGATGTTATAGTTCATCACTATTAGGCATTGAGCGCATGCAAGACCAATGTGGATACGGTCAAGGTCACACACACTTTGATGCACACTGCTTTTTAAAGCAGAGTTATCACTGTACGTAAAAAAAATCTACTTCATTTTGGATTTTTCAATGTGGAGCAACTGCTTTTATAGTTTTCATCAAACCTTTATTAAAGTGTTTCAATGAATAATTCTATAAGCAGTTGTGAACAGTGCACTCATCCTTAAACAAAATTTTGCCAGATTTGTTAAACAGCTTTGTCACAAGACAACCAGTTACCCTAAATTGCCCTACCAATTCTTAGGCTGAAAACTTGAACAAAATATCCTTTTCAGACCGCAGTGAGACAGCCCGTTTGCTCCTGGACCTCGAAGCTCCAGTGGGGCTCACAGATAACAAGGGGCAGTGCATCATCAACTGGATGATCACAAAGATGCCTCATGTGGTGAGCATAGTCCCTTTAGGAGTTGTTGATACTCGGCCAGCATTTACAAAGGACCTATGAACAATTCTCACTTCTGAACCTACTACAAATAATCAATTTCAAATAAGTTTTTTATGTTCTTTATATAAGGTGGCTGACAGAAACTGTACATAAAACTTTCAAAGCAGAATTAGAGTCAGTGACAGTTTGAACAATGTTTGACCTAGAATTTAAGTTGTTCTTTAGTTTAACTTCTGGATGATTTGTTCTTGACAACGATTTATCATTGTACCATTATTGGACTTAAGTATTCGCTTCAAAATGTTTGCAAACACTTTCTAAATGCCCATACTGTAGAGTTAAATCCTTTCCCGATCAGAAGCATAGTGAAAATGGCTTTACGCAACCAGCATACAACCAGAACAGACTGCGAGTAATTCTGTTCAGGTTGTATGCTGTTTGCTGCTCATCAGTAACTAACAGTTGGAAATGAAGCCTTTACAACTTAAATTAAGTTAAAGAAAGGTCTTAAATTAAAGTTGATTTTCTAAGGGACTAAAAATGCGTTAAAGTGCGTACCTGAGTTCTTAAAGGTTCATATTTATGGGTGTGTGTAGAACATGTTTGTGTACTAATAGCCTGTTGCTTGTCATTTCAGGCTTTAGATGCTTTAGGGCAGTTGCTTGTGCGTGACCGACCAAACAGGANACCTGGGTCTCAAAGGTTCATATTTATGGGTGTGTGTAGAACATGTTTGTGAACTTATAGCCTGTTGCTTGTCATTTCAGGCTTTAGATGCTTTAGGGCAGTTGCTTGTGCGTGACCGACCAAACAGGAAACAGTATTTCTATTTGAATGCCTTGGTCAATGATGTAGGTAAGTACTCAAATAAATAAAGTTAACCCATAAAAATCCAGTGCTTCTTATAGCAATAGCCAAAATTTCAGAATTGCTAGATGTTGTTTGGTAACATAGATTTAACAAGATACAAAATGCTCTTTTTATGCCCCCTTCTTCGAAGAAGAGAGGGTATATTGTTTTTGGTCTTTCTGTCTGTCATTCTGTCCCAAAACTTTAACCTTGGTCATAACTTTTGCAATATTGAAGATAGCAACGTCATATTTGGTTGCATGTTTTTCTCATGGGGCTGCACATTTTGAGTGGTGAAAGGTCAAGGTCATCCTTCAAGGTCAAAAGTCAAATATATGGGTCAAAATTGCTCAAAAGGGGGCATAGTGTTTGACAAACACATCACTTATTTTTGTGTTTTTTTTCGGAACAATATATTCAACACATGTTCATTTACCATGTTAGTGTTCGTATGTCGTAGGAATAGATATTGTTGCGGGAAATTAAAATGGAATATATTTTGCCACACAAAATAAAGAAGAGCATTTTGTATTTCAATTCAAATTTATTTCTATTTCAAACTAAAATTTGCGTCCCATTATCGGTTTTTCGTACCTTATGGACAGTGTTAATGGTAATTTTATCATAACAAAAGTGAATTTTAAAACACAAGAATAATTCATAATATCAAAATGATTCAATAAGTCGTCATAAAGTTTCTTGTCTTTGTGATCAATTTTAAGTAGCAAACAACAAAATATTGAGATTACTAATTAACTAGATTTACTTATACTCAAGTGTTCCACTTGCTTGAATTAAGCCTTGCAGGTTTTTTCAACTTTTTTGTGTAATCATCAATGGATTGTTTTAGTAATAATGCTAAATAAAGCCATTTTGTGTACTTTATGAAATAAGAAATGCTTATTTGTTTCAGAGAAAGATAGAGAACTCACAGTTCAGATACCAGTGAGTTTTCTTTGACTTTATTTTTTAATGTTAAAGTTACATCCATAATGTGAAAAAATTATTTAAAAAAAATTCTTTGAAATTTTAATAAGTAAAACCACTGTTTTTAAATGAAAACTAAGGTAAAAGGTTCTTAACTTAAATAAAAACTGATTAATATTTAAATATTCAATTCAGCCTAAAAAGCTTTTGTTGAAGTTCTTCCATATTTGGCAGACTGAGCCATGGGTTTGAGTGCTAGACTACATATCAAGGTTATTTTCATGTACGTCATAATTTTCTGTTCAGAGTTATTTTCTGTTGAACTTTGGCAAAAAAATTATATTTTTGTATACTTTTCATTTGAAAAATATAATTGGAATAATTAAATATATAAATAAGAATACATTTCAAAACGTTCATGATAACCTCTTTGATTATGATGTTGGATCGAGTGTGTCTTTGAATTGAGGCTGAATTAAAGATTTAAATATGAATTATTAACTGTGATTTCACTGAACTTATGTTGGAAATTGTGAGAAAATCCAATAAAACAAAAACAAACAAACATATTTGAAGGAACATGCGGATTCACATACATTTTTTCCTTTCAGCTGCAAGTGGCAGTAAAGTACCGCCAGTTTGATATTCTGACCAATCAAGTCTTCCTTATGCTGATAGAGAAAATGTGGCTTCAGTTTGGAAGGTGTGAATATGTGTCGCGTTCTGAGAAAACTGTGCATAATGCTTGTTCGTAAATTGTCATCCCAGATTAGCCTGTGCAGTCCGCACAGGCTAATCAGGGACGACAATTTCCGCTTTAATGGAATTTTTCGTTTAAATGATGTCTCTGCTTTGCGAAAATCCAGTTTAGGCGGAAAGTGTCGTCCCTGATAAGCCTGTGCGGACTGCACAGGCTCATCTGGGATGACACTTTACGCACATGCATTTTTCCCAGTTTTCTCAGAACATGACACATATGTTATAATATCAACATATTTGGGCGTTAAAAATAAAAAGAATTTGGTGTATTTGTAAAATGATTATTTAAACTGCGAAAAAAATCAAATAATTTCAGAGACTTAATTTTTGGGTAGCAAGAACCCTCTCAAAGTTAAAACACAAATTGCTGCACCTTTTCGTTTGTCTAGGCTGTGCTTGGAAGAAAATTGAATGGGTTCGTGTGTTATCCAAGTTGTTTTGCCCGAAAGTGGGGAGCATATAGTCGCCTCTTTGTCCGTCCCATTTTTTTTGATGGAACTGATTACACAGGGGTGTGAAATTAATTTCCTAGATAATTGATTCTGTCTTACTTGATTATCGTCCTTTTTTTGTCCGTCTTTCTGTTGTTCACATTCTTCTTTTTGGCGAAATATCTCAGACACTAATTGTTTGAATTTAATGAACATTTATTTGTCGCATCCTTATAGGGTAGACATGTGCATATTGTTAGATTGTTATTTCCAAAAACTTTTCATTTAGTAATCGTCCTTTGATAAATTATTTTACATTTTAATGGATTTTGCATTTTCCCTCAAGATTTCAGGAATTTATGATCTGACTTCGATGAAACTTTATAGGTAGTATTCTTATAGGATGGATATGNTTAATTTCCTAGATAATTGATTCTGTCTTTCTTGATTATCGTCCTTTCTTCTGTCCGTCTTTTTGTTGTTTACATTATTCTTTTTGGCGCAATATCTCAGACACTAATTGTTTGAATTAAATGAACATTTATTTGCAGCATCCTTATAGGGTAGACATGCACATATTGTTAGGTTGTTATTTCCAATAACTTTTCATTGAGTCCTTTGATAAATTATTTTACATTTTAATGAATGTTGCATTTTCCCTCAAGATTTCAGGAATTTATGATCTGACTGTGATGAAACTTTATAGGCAGTATTCTTATAGGATGGATATGTGCGTATGTTCAGGTTGTTCCGCTCCGATGACTTTAGGGAGTTATTGTGAGTAATTGTGCAAAACCAAGAACAGAGTCTATCGCTGTGAAAACAGCTACAAGATAAACAGTTTGAAACTTATTACAATCAAATAGTTTCTTCATTATGCAGCACAGTAAATCTACATAAGTTGTGCAATTGCTGTATTTAAGTCTATAAAAATCTTTACGTTTGATTAATTTGGCATTTATTTTGCATAAATGACCATACAAGCTTCTCTGTGTTTAACAAACCCATAACAAAAGTTTGATTTCTCATGCAATGTTTATGAATTGTTTTGTTGTGTTGTTGTCATAGAAACAGATGAGAACATGTTTTTTGTGGAAAAAGGGCAGAGTATAGATTAAAATGATTCTATTTTTATACAGCTGAATTATATAAATTTGTGGTGAAATCAAAATAAAATTCATTCAAAGTGTTGTTTTTTGGGGGCAATAACCAATGATTGGTTGTTCCGACACCCTCATGATTTAATTCCTTCTGAAATCCAAAATGTTGGTTATTACTGCAATAACCAACACTTAGCTGGAAATTATTTCATAATTCAATATTTATTTATTTTAACCCCACCCCCTAGCAATTGAGGTAAAGTAAATTGATTTGAACTAACCTTCTCCTCCCAATATCTCTAGTACATCGTACTCCTGACATTACATGGTGTATTCCAGGTGGCGTGCCTATGGAGCCTTACTGTTCAACTTCCTGTACATCATGCTGTGGACAATCTATGGTGTGTTCATTGAGTATGACGAGCGACACGACTATATACTGCCCGAACACTGGTGGAGAATTGTGCTTATTGTAAGTTGAAGGTTTTCATATGAAAGCCCATGATGTGTGCGATTGCAGCAGTTCTTTGTACCGGGTATTTCTAAGATCTTTAGCATGGAAAAGTACCTTTTGAAGCTCACTTGTGCAATGCATAGGGTGAGCTTTTGGGACAACCTTTTTATCTGTCTTGCGCTGTGCATCAAATTTTAATGCAAACTACATCCTCTCCTTAATCGCTTTAAAAATTTTAACAAAACTTCTCAGGAATGATCCTACGGTGACCCTCTTTCAAAGTTTTTCAAATTGTTCTGGTCTGCTGCATATATAGATCAACAGAGCTTCAAAATATATTTAAACAAATTCAACTTTAAAAATCTTTCTCTGAAACAGCAATAGTCAGGAGCTAAAATTTGGTGTGTAACATTGTAAACGAGTCCTCTACTACGTATGTAGTAAGCTCCTTCTGTTTTCTCAGATTGCTGCTGTGGGGATCACTGTTTGGCAGGTCATAGATGAGATCCGTGAATATCGACGATCACAAGTGGCCCACGAGGTAAGGCTCGAGGTTGAGATATATATGAGTCTTGCTCTGGGAAAACCGGGCTGAATGGATGTATCTGAAGTAAGCACAGGCTAAGCAGGGACGCCACTTTCCACGTTGACTCGATTTTTGTTAAGAAGATAAGTCCTTTAAACAAAACAAAATCATCTAAAGCCGAAACTGTCATACCTTATTAGCCTATGCGGACTAGACAGGCCAATCTGGGATGACATTTTATGCACATGCATTAAGCCCAGTTTTCCTATAGCGCACCTCATATATATTTCAGTGGGCCCTCATACTGTTCGGATTGATACAATAATTGAAATCATATTTCAGTATAGAAAAGCCTTTTTTTAGTGGTAATATTTTGTCAAAAAGTTATACAGTTCAAAAGTCACATGCCAATTACACCTGGCTTTTTGGTCTACTTGATTAGTAACATCATTTACAGGTATATTATTTTTGGTTTCTCAATATTGTACATAATTTGTAATAATATATTACCCATTTGCTATGTCTGCTTGAATTCAGAACTACAAGAAGTGGATTGAGCAGGAGATTCATGAGGACATGAAGTATTGTCACCCTCGCTGGCCTGAAGAGAAACTGTTTCTGGAGACAGAGCTGGAACATGTCCACGACTCGGTGACAAGTTACTTTGCAGACCCCTGGTAAGTGTTTCCATCACAGTTTTCTAGACTGGAGTTGCAGAACATGTCAACGGAGAAAACAAAGGAGAAAAAATAGCTAGGGATTAAAAATCACTTTTACTGATTCAATTATTAAAACTGGGTTAAAGTTTTGAGATTCATGGAAATATTTTATGTAAAATAAAAAGTGACAATCAGGATTTGTATGCCCATGGCATCTACTGATGTCAGGAGGCATGTAGCACTTGGCCATTCTGTTTGTTTGTTTGTCATTCAAGGTAAACCCCAAATGACACGTTAAACGGCATTACTGCTTCCTATAATAAAAGCTTTGACACTTGCAAGGATGTCGTCTTTTGACAGTATGAACACTTAGTACGAGCATGTAGGTTTCTATGCTGCTAGAGCAACTGAAGTGCACTTTTGCAAAATTTGTTTCATACAAAGGGCAAAACCATTGTATGTGCTGACTTTTTCTTTATCAAATACCACACTTTTACACTTCACCCTTAAAGTTATACATATGCCACAGGAACTGGTTTGACTGGATGTGCTACTCGCTGCTGATGGCTGTGCTGACTACACACTTTGTGGACATCGGGTACCACACGGACAGGATAGCCCGGGCCCACATACGACTCACGGCCATCGTGATNGCTGATGGCTGTGCTAACTACACACTTTGTGGACATCGGCTACCACACGGACAGGATAGCCCGGGCCCACATACGACTCACGGCCATCGTGATCATCTTCCTCTGGCTAAGACTCATGAAGAACATACGAGCCTTCTCTCTGCTAGGTAAACCATTGTCACACTGGTTTGAACAATAAGGAATTCGGTTTTAAATAAATCACAAGCTGCCTTTGCACTTGAGTTGAATGTGAACTNTTCAAATAAAATGTAATCCAAATTATTTGATTTGTTAGAAAACATGGCTGCATGTAACACCTGGCAGAAACAAATGATGGAATTTCAAAATAATTTTACAGAAATGTTCCTTGGAATAAATCGACCACATTGCTAAAATTGATTTTGATTACAGATTTCATTATTTGGCCGTATACAAATCTCACAATCCTATTTACAAAATATTTTTACAGAAATATTTGTTGGGAGACCCTCGACCAAATTCATAAATACTATTTTGATTATTTCTTAGAACAGGGTGCACATCAGTGCAAGGGGATGCAGACGTCCTCATTTTTCAATATAGAACCTGTGATCAGCTAGATTTCAAAATAATATTCACAGAAATTATCCTTGGATGTCTGTGTACCAAATTCCTTTAAATTATTAAGATTAATTTAAAAAACATGGCCACCAGGGGTTGGTACAGTTTTGTTCATATGTCTGTTATAGAAAACTTTGAAAATCGCAGCGACGGCTGACCACTGACTGATTTTCGCAATAATGCCACATAAATGTGACCCTCTCATGTTGTTGATGTTAATTTGATACTATACTGCAATCAACTTATCTTGTAAACAAGTTTCTCTTGTCTACTTGTTGCTGAATATCTGTGTGACAAAACCACATTACAGGTTTCTAGTGTGGTAATAATGGAAGTACTTGTTGAACTAATGGAAAAAATGGTTTTGGCTTAAAGGCCCTATAAAGGTGACAAATCCAATTATTATGCATATAAACTGGTCTATTTTTTACCGGATTTAACTCTTGCATAAAAAATGCTAATAACACAGCTTAGGTGCAACATTATCAAGAATTATGGAAGATATGCCATTTCATAATTAGAAGAAATGTTTACAACTTTGCAACTAACGTGGTGTGTAGCCTCAAAGCTGTGACATGTGCTAAAAATAGCCGAAAGAAAATTCAAATTTAATTCTATATTAAACAACTTTTTACCAGCAGAAAGTAACTTATTAGATCACTACAAACGTTTTAACCATTTAGAAGAGACCTACTTTGTGATTGATACCGGAAAACGTTGAAAATCAACGATATTTTTTTGGTGACCTGAGTCCCTTTCACTTTCACTTTTCCGAGTAAACAGCGATGTAAATAAACTGATTGTTTGTAAACACAATTGACTTGGAGGACACTGTATTTTGAGCTCAAAACAAGTTCATTTTTTATGGTAATGTCCAATAGCATACATATATTGTTTTTTGATAACCTTTATAAATAAAATATGAAAAAAAATATTTAAAAATCGGTAAATAATTACGGATCGTCACCTTTATAGGGCCTTTAAGATTTTGAAAACCAATTGAGCTTTTATGATGCAAGCATACATGTCTATATGTTGTACAAAACTTTGTTTTGTTTTAATATGAGGCACATTGGGTCATGGTCAAGTGTAAGTAAATGCAGAAAAGAAGTTTCAGCTCAAAATCAAGGCTTATGTGTTATGTAGGATATTTCACAAATTAGAAGAAAACTTAATTACTTGATAGCTTGAATAACCCAACGTTATAAAAACAGTTTGGTTTAGAGAAAAAAGAAAAGAAATTCTGACAAGAACAAGAAAAGTCGAGCATGCTGTCCTCTTCTTGTTTATGTTTTGCTATGAATTAATGTCATTATTTTACGTCATGATGTTATTATTCTGGCAAATCCTTTAATGTTACTCGTTTAAAAACAACAAGTGGGAAAGCAATAAATAAATAGAAAAATGTGTTGGTTTGGGAAGCTTATCGATTTTTATCCCCTTGTGATAATAGTAAATAAATATTATTATTTGTGTCTGAACAACTCATGAAAATATTAATTTTCATGTCACTTGTGAATTCAAATCGATAAATTCGGATAATGAGCCGAAACCGGAAAATATCCACTTTATGTATACTATTGTTATATTGGTCCGAAAGATAATTGTTTTTCATTTTTGCCCAAAACAGTATAACAAAAATGTAAGCAAGGTCCACAAAACGGGTTTAAATGCCTTTTAAATGTGGTATTTGTATTTCATACAGGGCCCTTTGTGGTGATGATGGGTGCCATGATAAAAGACCTGGTGAAGTTTGCCTTTTTGTACTTTGAATTCTACATTCCATACCGTAAGTAGAAATGATCCTGTTCATAAAATGACGTAACATTTTAGCCACACTCTGGTAAAATGGTGCTTAATGCATGTGAGTAAAGTGTTGTTCAAGATTAGTCTGTGCGGTCTGCACAGGGTAATCTGGGACAACACTTTAAGCTTTAATGGTATTTTTCTTTTAAAAGAAGTCTCTTCTCAGTGAAAATCCAGTTTAGGGGGAAAGTGTTGTCCCTGACTATCCTGCGTGAATGGCACAGGCTAATGTTTGAAAACAATTCATGGACATGAATTAAGCCCCATCTTACCAGAGAAATGCTTATATTTATCATCACTATTTTACATTTTAGTGTAAGAAAGTTCTAATTTTGCTTTTATGTTTGTATTTTCTGACGTTTACTTCAAATTGTTGTTTTGAACACTTTCCATTAGCCCATAAAATAAAAATTATGTTAATATTGGTACTGCTATATTATTTTGGAAAATATGCTATCATAACTATGTTTCTGTAGACAGAACTGTGAAACATTTTAGTGTGTGCCTTTTGGATGATTTTTGGCGGTACAAAACGTCCAATGACTGACTCTGGTGAACTCGAAGCAGAGAACGTCACCATTACTGGGATGGAGACATTTGACAACGCAATGTTCCTTATGTGGCGACTGACTCTTGTTGATGACTACGCATATGATGTGAGTTTGCTTGTATGAGTCTTGAAATGTGGGCTGTTTTCCCACATGAGCCACGGTTTGTTTTTAGTTTTTAGGTTGAAAAATTCTTAGTCCAGAGGAAAATGATAGCTTAGACATTAGGTTTTTTCTCTTGTTCAAACAATTTCTGTGAGTAATACGGTTCATTGGATGGGATCTAAAATCACTGAATACATGTGCGTAACGTGTCATCCCAGATTATCCTGTGCATTTTGCACAGGCTCATCAGGGACGACACTTTCGGCTTTTTGTAAAATTTTGTCTAAAGGAAGTCTCTTCAAAACATAAATCCAGTTTAGGCAGAAAGTGTCTTCCCTTATAAGCCTGTGTGGACTACACAGGCTAATATGGGACGGCAGTTTACGCACATGCATTAAGCTCCTAATTTTCAGAGCGCAGCTCATGTTATTAAAATTTCACACATGTCTTTGCAGCACGTTAAGTCATTGTTAGGTCACCAACTTGCATAATGATGTATGGTCAAGCATGCAGCCCGTGAAGTCGTTGTTAGGTCACCAATTTGCATAAGGATGTATGGTGAAGCATGCAGCCCGTGAAGTCATTGTTAGGTCACCAACTTGCATAAGGATGTATGGTCAAGCATGCAGCCCGTGAAGTCATTGTTAGGTCACCAACTTGCATAAGGATGTATGGTCAAGCATGCAGCCCGTGAAGTCATTGTTAGGTCACCAACTTGCATAAGGATGTATGGTCAAGCATGCAGCCCGTGAAGTCATTGTTAGGTCACCAACTTGCATAAGGATGTATGGTCAAGCATGCAGCCCGTGAAGTCATTGTTAGGTCACCAACTTGCATAAGGATGTATGGTCAAGCATGCAGCCCGTGAAGTCATTGTTAGGTCACCAACTTGCATAAGGATGTATGGTCAAGCATGCAGCCCGTGAAGTCATTGTTAGGTCACCAACTTGCATAAGGATGTATGGTCAAGCATGCAGCCCGTGAAGTCATTGTTAGGTCACCAACTTGCATAAGGATGTATGGTCAAGCATGCAGCCCGTGAAGTCATTGTTAGGTCACCAACTTGCATAAGGATGTATGGTCAAGCATGCAGCCCGTGAAGTCATTGTTAGGTCACCAACTTGCATAAGGATGTATGGTCAAGCATGCAGCCCGTGAAGTCATTGTTAGGTCACCAACTTGCATAAGGATGTATGGTCAAGCATGCAGCCCGTGAAGTCATTGTTAGGTCACCAACTTGCATAAGGATGTATGGTCAAGCATGCAGCCCGTGAAGTCATTGTTAGGTCACCAACTTGCATAAGGATGTATGGTCAAGCATGCAGCCCGTGAAGTCATTGTTAGGTCACCAACTTGCATAAGGATGTATGGTCAAGCATGCAGCCCGTGAAGTCATTGTTAGGTCACCAACTTGCATAAGGATGTATGGTCAAGCATGCAGCCCGTGAAGTCATTGTTAGGTCACCAACTTGCATAAGGATGTATGGTCAAGCATGCAGCCCGTGAAGTCATTGTTAGGTCACCAACTTGCATAAGGATGTATGGTCAAGCATGCAGCCCGTGAAGTCATTGTTAGGTCACCAACTTGCATAAGGATGTATGGTCAAGCATGCAGCCC
>VMBQ01000070.1:310649-374128 GCA_007657795.1 Dreissena rostriformis | reverse complement strand
AGCGGTGACGTATGCTAAAAATAGCCGAAAGAAAATTCAATTTTAATTCTATTTTAAACAACTTTTTACCAGCAGAAAGTAACTTATTAGATCACTACAAACGTTTTAACCATTTAGAAGAGACCTACTTTGTGAGTGATACCGGAAAACGTTGAAAATCAACGATATATTTTTGGTGACCTGAGTCACTTTCACTTTCACTTTCCCGAGTAAACAGCGATGTAAATAAACTGATTGTTTGTAAACACAATTGACTTGGAGGACACTGTATTTTGAGCTCAAAACAAGTTGTATTGCTCTTTTTTTATGGTAATGTCCAATATATATATATTGTTTTTTGATAACCTTTATAAATAAAATATGAAAACAATATTTAAAAAATCTGTAAATAATTACGGATCGTCACCTTTATAGGGCCTTTAAGATTTTGAAAACCAATTGCTTTTATGATGCAAGCATGCATGTCTATATGTTGTACAAAACTTCTTTTTGTTTTAATATGAGGCACATTGGGTCATGGTCAAGTGTAAGTAAATGCAGAAAAGTAGTTTCAGCTCAAAATCAAGGCTTATGTGTTATGTAGGATATTTTACAAATTAGAAGAAAACTTAACCCACCGTTATAAAAACAGTTTGGTTTAGAAAAAAAGAAAAGCAATTGTGACAAGAACAAGAAAAGTCGAGCATTCTGTCCTCCTCTTGTTTATGTTTTGCTATGAAATAATGTCATTATTTTACGTCATGAGGTTATTATTCTGGCAAAATCCTTTAATGTTACTCGTTTAAAAACAACAAGTGGGAAAGCAATAAATAAATAAAAAAATGTGTTGGTTTGGGAAGCTTATCGATTTTTATCCCCTTGTGATAATAGTAAATAAATATTATTATTTGTNCACTGGAGGTGCCCAGGGACTGTACTATAAATGTTACTCGTTTAAAAACAACAAGTGGGATAGCAATAAATAAATAGAAAAATGTGTTGGTTTGGGAAGCTTATCGATTTTTATCCCCTTGTGATAATGGTAAATAAATATTATTATTTGTGTCTGCGCGACTCATGAAAATATTATTTTTCAGGTCACTTGTGAATTCAAATCGATAAATTTGGATAATGATCCGAAACCGGAAAATATCCACTATATGTATACTATTGTTATATTGGTCCGAAAGATAATTGGTTTTCATTTTTGCCCAAAACAGTATAACAGAAATGTAAGCAATGTCCACAAAACGGGTTAAAATGCCTCTTAAATGTGGTGTTTGTATTTCATACAGGGCCCTTTGTGGTGATGTTGGGTGCCATGATAAAAGACCTGGTGAAGTTTGCCTTTTTGTACTTTGAATTCTACATTCCATACCGTAAGTAGAAATGATCCTGTTCATAAAATAACGTAACATTTTAGCCACACTCTGGTAAAATGGTGCTTAATGCATGTGAGTAAAGTGTTGTTCAAGATTAGTCTGTGCGGTCTGCACAGGGTAATCTGGGACAACACTTTAAGCTTTAATGGTATTTTTCTTTTAAAAGAAGTCTCTTCTCAGTGAAAATCCTGTTTAGGGGGAAAGTGTTGTCCCTGACTATCCTGCGTGAATGGCACAGGCTAATGTTTGAAAACAATTCATGGACATGAATTAAGCCCCATCTTACCAGAGAAATGCTTATATTTAACATCACTATTTTACATTTTAGTGTAAGAAAGTTCTAATTTTGCTTTAATGTTTGTATTTTCTGACGTTTACTTCAAATTGTTGTTTTGAACACATTAGTTTCCATTAGCCCATAAAATAAAAATTATGTTTATATTGGTACTGCTTAATTATTTTGGAAAATATGCTATCATAACTATGTTTCTGTAGACAGAACTGTTAAACATTTTAGTGTGTGCCTTTTGGATGATTTTTGGCGGTACAAAACGTCCAATGACTGATTCTGGTGAAACCCTCAAAGCAGAGAACGTCACCGTTACTGGGATGGGCACATTTGACAGCGCAATGTTCCTTATGTGGCGACTGACTCTTGTTGATGACTACGCATATGATGTGAGTTTGCTTCTATGAGTCTTGAAATGGGGGCTGTTTTCCCACATGAGCCACGTTTTGTTTTTAGTCTTAAGGTTGAAAAATTCTTAGTCCAGAGGAAAATCATAGTTTAGACATTGAGTTTTTATCTTGTTCAAACAATTTTTGTGAGTAATACGGTTTATTGGATGGGATCTAAAATCACTGAAAACATGTGGGTAACGTATCATCCCAGATTATCCTGTGCATTTTGCACAGGCTAATCAGGGACGACACTTTCGGCTTTTATGTAAAATTTTGTTTAAAGGAAGTCTCTTCTAAACAAAAATCCAGTTTAGGCAGAAAGTGTCTTCCCTTATAAGCCTGTGTGGACTCCACAGGCTAATCTACGACGACACTTTACGCACATGCATTAAGCCCCTTATTCCCAGAGCGCAGCTCATATTAAATTATTATATTATTAAAATTTCACTCATGTCTTTGCAGCCCGTGAAGTCATTGTTAGGTCACTTAGTAAAGCCACCAACTTGCATAAGGATGTATGGTCAAGCATGTTGTCCGACAACTGATCTTCTTTATGTTATTATCACAAGTAGTCAAAAAAAAAAGAACATGACTGGTACTTTTGATCTGATAAGATAATAATAATTTCTTGTGCGAACTTGTGAAATCTAAAATAAAGTGACAGGTGTTTCAAAGTCAGCGTGACTATTTCCAGCAAATGCTGACAGTGGACTGGATCATGGCGCCCATCCTGGTTGGTACCTGGCTGTTCCTGTCTGCAGTAGTCTGCCTCAACCTGCTCATTGCTCTCTTCTCAGACACATTCCAGCGGTAAGTCACAGGCTGAACCAGCTCATCTCATTCCTCTCTTATAAGACACCTAACAGACGTAATTTTTTGTCCCAACCTGCTCATATGCTCTCTTCGCAGACACCTTCCGGAATCCGAATTTACTGATATTCTTCTTGTTGTTTTTTAACAATAACTCCATTTACATTAAAAAAAAAACATGCGATTAACAATTCCTCAACATTTTTTGTGAATTGGTATTTCCTACGTATTCCAGCGTGTATGACAATGCCAAGGCCAACGCCGTCATGCAGAAGTGCATCATGTTGCTGGCTTTCTGGGAGGGCATGAGTCCCGAGTCCTGTAATCAGTTCCTCACTTATATCCGCGACAATTGTTCCCCTTTCAAAGACGACTACGACGATGATATGACCGACCCAGAAGGCAAAGATCTACAAAAAGTCACCATACAGATCAAAGTAGGCGTCTCTTATAGTTAACGGCTCTATTCTGATACTGAGTATAACGGTTCTGATTTATATTATTTAGAAAAGGTATTTGTTGTTGTGGTAGATGTGTTTTTAGCTCGGCTGTTTTCGAAGAAAACCCGAGGTATTGTCATAGCCCTCTCGTCTTCCGCGTCGTTGTCGTCGTCGTGGTCTTCGTCGTCCGAAAACTTTAACATTGAGCATAACTTTTGCAATATTGAAGTTAGCAACTTGATATTTGGCATGCATGTGTATCTCATTGAGCTGCACATTTTGAGTGGTGAAAGGTCAAGGTCAAGGTCATCCTTCAAGGTCAAAGGTCAAAAAAGCTTCTTTTTTTTTGTTTTTTTTTCATGTGTATCTCATCGACCTGCACATTTTGAGGGGTGAAAAGATCAAGGTCAATGATAATCTCAAGGTCAAAGGTCAAAAAAACAAAATCCAAGCACCCACAGCAGAGCGTTGGCATCCGCTCGACGGTGCACTTGTTCTTATGAAATATCATCAGCTTTTTTTAGTTTACAAATCAAGAGATTGCAAATTAATCTTGATCATCCATTGACCTGTTTGTGTCAACAGGGCTGTCATATGTACTGTAATATTCTTCATCATGTGACATTCAAACTTGTGATTTTAACTTTCTATAAATATTGGTAATATGTATATTGCCTTGATATGCTTATGTTACCCTTAGGCATTACATTATTGGCAAACCGATGCTCTAAATCATAGCAAAAATGTTACAACAAATAAAATTGCATGTTTTTTTCATTTGCATAAAATTTATGTAGAATAAAACTGACATTACACGGTGGACTTACAGTTTAAAAGTGACCATCCGTATCTTACTAAATGTGTCTGTTTTAAAAACATGTGTTTTTCTTTACTGTTGTTAGCCATTAGTAATGCACATTTTCGAAATCACAAAATTGAGTTAGCTTTAACCCATTACCACTCAGATAGGCACTTTGACATATGTGTAGCACTTAAGAAAATCAAATTNTATCACTGAATGTGTCTGTTTTAAAAACATGTGTTTTTCTTTACTGTAGTTAGCCATTAGTGATGCACATTTTCAAAATCACAAAATTTAGTTGGCTTTAACCCATTACCACTCAGATACGCACTTTCACTTTAGAAAATCACATTTAATTTTAGACCTTTCTTAAAGGCTTGATTTCCAACCCTAAGATACTGATGAGCAGCATACAGCATAAAAACTGAACAGACTGTGAGTTACTGGCAGGCTGTTCTGGTTTAATGGTGGTTGCATATAGCCATTTTTACTTTGCTTCTGAGTGGGAAAGGATTAAAAAGCCATTCTTCAAGC
The DNA here is from genome assembly GCA_007657795.1 of Dreissena rostriformis. Classification (NCBI taxonomy): domain Eukaryota; kingdom Metazoa; phylum Mollusca; class Bivalvia; order Myida; family Dreissenidae; genus Dreissena; species Dreissena rostriformis. The sequence continues at coordinate 369,500 of VMBQ01000070.1, read as the reverse complement.
TATGCCATTGATTAACAGGAAGAACTTGATGAGATGAAGAAACGCTGGCATGACCATTTTGGAGATGATGATGAGAAGACGGCCTTGGTAAGCAACCGTATAAACATGGCTTGAATGAAATGAGCCGCGCTCTGTGAAAATCTGGTTTAATGTTTGTGTTGTGTTTGTGCAGTTCCCACAGGCTAATTAGGGATTACGCTTTCCCTCTAAACTGGATTTTTGCTAAGAAGAGACTTCCTTTAAATGAAAAAAAAGCATTAAAAGAAGAAAGTGTCACCCTAGATTAGCATGTGCAGCCTGCACAAGCCAATCTTGGACAACACTTTATGCACATTCATTAAGCCTGGTTTTCTCNCATTGACAAAGAATCATTTGAGCCTCATTTTAGGAAAACTGGGCTTAATGCATATGCATAAAGTGTCCCTGCACAGGCTAATCAGGGATGACCCTTTCCACATTTATGGAATTTTTCATATAAAGGAGGTTGTTTCTAAACAAAAATCAAGTTAAGACGGAAAGTGTTGTGTGTGTTTAGGCGTACTGCACAGGCTAATCTGGGCCGACTCTTTTCACACATGCATAAAGCCCAGTTAATATGAAATTCCACAGATCAATCATAATCTGTTAATTTGATTATTGACCCATTTTGACCTTTTTGGAATAATTCATGCATATGAGCCGCGTTCTGCGAAAACTGGACTTAATGCATGTGCGTAAATTGTTGCCCCAGATTAGCCTGTGAAAACACTTTGTTCAACACTTTCGGCTTGTATGGATTTTTATGCCCCCAGTAGGATGGCATATAGTGATCGCACTGGCCGTCTGTCTGTCTGTCTGTCTGTCCTTCTGAAATTCCGTCACACTTGCGTTTAGGTTGCGAAAAATGGTCATAACTTTTGCAATATTGATCATAGCAACTTGATGTTTGGCAAGAATATGTATCTCATAGAGCTGCACATTTTGAGTGGTAAAAGGTCAAGGTCATCCTTCAAGGTCAAAGGTCAACAAAAAAATTCAAAGCGGCGCAGTAGGGGGCTGTTTCTGACAAACACATCTCTTGTTTGTTTAAAGAAAGTCTCTTTTAAATGAAAACCCTGTCTAGGCGGAAAGTGTAATTCCTGATTAGCTTCTGCGGACTGCATAGGCTTATCTGGGACAACACTTTAGGCACATACATTTAGGCCAGTTTTCCCAGAATGAGGCTCATATCATGTTGAAATTTCTCTAGCGGCTAAATAACAAAGTGATCATGAAACATTTGGCCAAAAAAAGAAAATCCTGTTCACTTATTATATAATATAGCTGATCCAAAATTAGTGCAGAACTAATACAAACGATCATAACAATCCATCAACTTAAATTACTAACATGATATTGTAAAACATTTGAGTTTGAAAATGCCACATAATTGTTGATAACTTTTGTTTGAAACATAAAATTCACTAAATTATTTTAAAATCAATCTGTGAATTTGCAAAGTCATGTTAAAATCCAATGTACATGAGAGGTGTATTTGTTGTTATTTTCCTACGACTATTGTTGTCAGATAAAAAGAAAAGACATTTGCAATAGATACAATAAAGTGGACAGGCAGAGAGATAAAGAGTAAAGTGTTCTTATCTTATCAATGAATGTAGAAGGAAAATGCATTTGCCTGTATGTGGTTTTTTAGCAGGTTTACATAAAATTTGACAGTTATGTTTTATACAAATCTGACATTATTTTGTTTGCCTATATTTTCATAGCTTGACATGGTATGTACGTTTGCACTCAACTAGTAAGCACCAAAACTTTGATGTCAGCTTTTGTTTAATTCACTAAAAGCAAAAAGTTTACTTATTGATGGCACAAACATGCTAAAAACACATTAGAATGAATTTGAGTTTGTCATGGATGAGGGAAATATAGAATGCCTTTATTAGCGGTTTATATGCAATACACTATTACCATGGTCCCATGCCTAGTAACTTAAGCTATACTTAGACATAAATTAACTTAGGACTTACTTTAAGTTCATAATATGACTTATTCACTTAAATCTTATATTCTTTAAGCAATTAACATTGCCTTATAATTTATTAAGTATTTTCTAACAAACTATTTATTTATGTCAAATTATTTCAAATATTATTTTTATTATGTAAAGTGTGTGGGTAAGTCTAAGAAAAAGTAACTTGGTAAAATAGGGCCCAGTACAATCGATTATCACATCTTTATTTCTTTCATATCTGTTTTAGTAACATCATCACATTGTTTCAGCATGCCTCACATTTTATTTTTTTATACATTGGCATTGATGTCTGGGCTTGACCAAAGACATTTTCTTACATTATACAAAAAAATCAATGACAAAAAAGCGAAACTCGTATCATAGACAACAGAATTGGGATTCAAAACTAGGCCATTAAATTGTTTTTCACTCATGGCATAAATGAAGTAAATTCAAAGGCTATAATGGTTTTGTGTCTAATATTGGTCACCAAGTTGTTTGTATGCTTGTGTCATCAAAGTGTTGCTTGGTGTGCATAAATGATTGGTAAACAACATATACAAATAAATAATCATTTTTTAAGCAGTATACAAGTAATTGAGATATGTTTTCCTTTTGTGTTCTCTTATTGTTTCACGGAGATAGATGTGAGGAGATTTTCCAACGGTTCAAATGAACAATTTTGTGAAACTTTGTCTTTGTCCAGAAACAGGAGTGTGTGGGGACAGGCTTTGGCTTCTGTGTCATGCTTTGAAATTAATGATATTAATCCTGCATTTTGATTCTTGCGTTTGAAGTGGAAATTGTTTGACTCGTTCTGTCCAGAAAGGATTAATACATACTGATATTCAATAACAATCTTTAATTGTGTTTGACTCATTCAAGCACCAAAGGACTAAAACAAAAAGTACTAAGCATAATTCACTATACAGTTATATTTCAGTAGAACTTAGAAATAATGAATTAAGTAGTTATACATAGAAATGATATTTGTAAGAAGACTTGCAAATGAATCATGTTTAACTAAATGCATGTGATAATTAAAACCCATATAACCACATGAATGTTTCTTACAAATGTTGTTTGTGGGAAATATACTGACACTATGCTGAAATTTTGTATGAATGTCTTAACAGGTTAAAAAAAGTTTATTCCCACAATATATGAGCTACTTAACCCATAGGCTAAACATAAAGGAAACAATATCACACATAAAACACACACATGAATTGTTAAGTCAAAGATGGTGCACATTCTTAGAAGATACAACTGTATAAACACGCCAATCTCTTCTTAATATGATACTTTTTATAGACTCAACTGAAATTTAAACCACCAATCTCTTTCTTCTCTCCACAACATAATAATCTGAAACCATTTTTTCTTTCAGTAACATTTGTTAGAGCAAATATTCTCGAATCTTTATGTGTGTTTGTATAACTGTAAAAATGTATATTTTCAGAAATAAAATGTTATAAAAAAAAAAGTTTCTTCACTTGTTTTCTGTAACAATTAATCAATTTGTATGACGCTTCTCTGGAATTATCAGTACCAAGTCTATGTGTGTGAAGTATTGGGAGCAGAGTTTCATGGAGGGTAGATGCAGGCATGGGGTTCAGGAGGTCCCTGGTTTGTGTCCCAGAACTTTCTCGAGCAAAATTACTGTCCCACATTTGCTTTTCTCCACTCAGAGCCTCATGGTGGAGCCCACATGTAGAAAGCTCGTTTTTGCAGTCATGATGGTGGAGTGTATGAGCGTACTTGTGAGTGTTTGTGCGCCTCTGCTTGGCCAGATTCACTGGATACAACGTCTAACACAGTCTCCCTACCTTAAAAGTCAAGGTCACACTTGGGGGTCAAAGGTTAAATTTGGCAATAAAACAGCTTGTCAGGACTATAACTTTTTCATTAATCAAGGAGTTTTAACATTTTTTACCACACATGACCACCATGAGGTCACTGCATGTTGTGTGTAACACCTGACCCTCTACCTTAAAGGTCAAGATCACATTTAGAGGTCAAAGATCAAATTTACCCATAAAACAGCTTGTCTTGTTTGTTACTTATTCATTTGTAATGCAATTTTGAAATAATAACTTACCACAAGGGACCACCATGCGGAGACTGCATGTTGTGCTTAAAACCTTATCGGGCATGGTTACTCACGGTCAAATTTGGACATAGAACTGCTTGTCTAGACTATAACTATGTCATTCATCATTCAAATTAAAAAACTTACCACAAATGACTTGTCTCCCTATCTTAAAGGTCAAGGTCACACAAATGTATTATTTGGCCACAAATAAGCTTGTATTGACATTTAATTTATAATTGAATATGCGATTTTAAAATAACTTACCACCAGTGAACACTATAGGGAGTTGATTTGTCATGTGTACAATTCCTCTCACTACCTCAACGGTCAAGTTCAAACTGAGAGGTCAAAGCTTAAATTTTGACATAAAACATCTTTTCACGACTGTAACTTCATTGCTCATTATGCACTTTAAAAATTATTTACTACAAGTGTTCACCATGTTGAGGCTGTTTGTCATGCGTAAAACTGTCTCCTTACTTCAAAGGTCAAGGTCACACATAAAGGTCATAGGTTATATTTGTCTATTCAACAGCTTGTAAAGACTGTAAATTCATCATTCATTATGCAATTTAAAAATGATTTACCAACAATATTAATAATGTGGTGAAGGTATGTGTGTCTCACAATAAAGGCCAAGAGTCACACCAGGCATGGTTCAGCTTGGTAAATACTTACAAGCATTACTGACAATGTGTTCAGCATGTTGCTGACGGGCATCTAGTTTTACTAAGAGACTTAAATATATTTATTTCAATTCTTCACCCTATAAATTTAAGATTTATATAATTTACAGTGTCTATTAATTCATTAAATATATTCTAAGAAACTATACATTTGCATCAATAAGTAACATATAGAAATAAAATGTAGAATTAAAAAAATGTATGCTAGTCTTAGAATTGCATAAGTTCATGAGTGAAACTGGACCTGGGGAAACCTGTGAGGAATGAGCAAATGTATCCTGGCTGTAAACTGAGCAGTCAGGATGCTAAAGGGCTCAGTTAGCAAGGGGATTAATGGGGTTTATGTAAAAAATATAGCCAAAGTTATACATAAGTGTATGAATATCAGACAAAAAACTACCCTTAACACCTTATATGAGCACCGCTCTATGAAAACGGGGCTTAATGCATGTGCGTAAAGTGTCGTCCCAGATTTGCCTGTGCCGTCTGCACTTTCGGCCTAAACTTAATTTTTGCTAAGAAGAGACTTCATTTTAAGGCAGACTGCACAGGCTAATCTGGACAACACTTTACACACATGCATTAAGAACTGTTTTCCCAGAGCAAGGCTTTTATAATAATTCCTGTGTTGTGTGTTATTTCAGGAGGAACTTTATGAGGAGGATCAGCAGCAACCACAACCACAAGAGAAGAAAAACAAGATGGTGACAACAGAGAAATTTCAGGTAACACTGGCGATGAAACTGCAGTTAAATTCTGTGCTAAAAATCCTTTTAATTGCAACAAAAAGTGTACCTTATTTAATAATTCTGCAATTGATATAGGAGAAACTTGAACAATTGCAAACCAAGGCATTGAAATCAGTAAAAAAAATATTCCACCAAGCAGGCATGAATTCTTTATTTTTATTTCTGACCAGTGGACTTGTTTATATGACCTACTATAAGACGAGGGAAATGTCTGTGTTTGCAGGGTATTTTGCAAGAAGTATTGAAGGCATGTGGGCATGAATACAAAAAAACATCATTTTAAATAGCCGTGTACTACTGTATGCAAATTAAGAAACTTCTGAATAATTGTTCTAACATGGCAAAACTTAAACGCCCTGTGTATAAGTTTCTACAACACACTTACTGTGCCAGGAGGAGCTGGACACTCTGCGTGACCAGGTCTCCAAGGGCTTGACAGCGCTAGAGGAGAAGCAGACGCATATGATGAACCAATTCAAGCGTGACATGAAGATGGTCAAGTCCCTCCTCCTGAACCTCTCCAACGGGGGCCCAGGGGGTCAGCAAGGGGGGCAGGGTGGGATGCCTTACGGGGGACAGGGAGGGGGACAGGGCGGGATGCCTTACGGGGGGCCTGGGAGGCCCCAATCAGGGCGTGGCATGAGGGAGCTGGAGGATTTGCAGGAGTTTGAGGAACCCCCGAGGAGAGAGTATGTATTTACTGCTATCATATAAACTGTATTTTTTTCAAATTTCTAAATTGTTCTGTGTCAAACTTAAGTTTCTGCAATTTGAGAACTAAGAGAGATATTTTTTAGTATTTTGAGAATTAATTGAGATATTTTGAATAAACTTCATTTTTTATTATGTTTATGGATACCTTATATAATGTGATGTAGTAAACTTGTATGTATTCTTTTGCATCTTGCATAGTTCTCAAAAGAAATCTCAAGAGTTAATCTTGAATGTTATTTATCAATAGTGGTTATTTTAAAATTGTGAGCTTGGGATATCATTATCCGTCTTTTGAGACCCAAGAAAAACCGGGTTTAAGAATTTGTAGCAGCCATGAGACTGCCAGCCTGAGTGTCATGATGCCCCCGTATCATTACTGCACTATGACCTGTTGAATTACAGATCTATACAGAGTGCAGGCAAACGAAAGAAGAAGAGCATGGTGCCTTCAGAAGACGTCTCTGTCCTGGAGCCCATGTTGCCAGGAGAAATGCCTGCAAGAAGTAAGGCATCACACACACAATTATTGTTATTGTATGTTATGTAACATGCTAATAACAGATACATAATATGCATTAACATAGCTACTGGTAAAAAAAAAGTGCTAATATCTTGTTAGCTTTGATAGAAAAATAGTTCAAAAACATATTTTCAATATCAGAGGCAGTAAATATGTACTTAAGGAAGAAATGCATGATTTGTTGTCAACTTTCAGGTATATTTGCCCCGAGTCCAGCCTTCGATCAGCCAGAGGTAGAGGTCTCCACGCACGAATTCTTCGTACATGACCCTTACTCCAACGAAGTCATCTCAAGTGGCCGCTCTTCAGTATGGAAATTTGTCATTTAGAGAGCAATTTAAAAAAATGTTTATTAATTAAACAGAGTAAAGTATTATAATATGTTGTTTTTTTAGTTTGATAGCAATAAGGGGTAACATTATAGTAATTTAAAGTCGATGGTTTAGGTCTATTTAATGTTGACTTACTTTACTAGTAGCTTTTTAACACAACACAGTTGTTATGATATTTTTGAATTTCTAGAAATCAATATTTATGAAAGTATTATCCACTGCATTCAAGGTATAGAAAACAAAACTTTAAAGCAGATGTCATGGAAGACCACATTTCCCTTTGAATCTTCTTATTGCAATTTCATTAATGTTTCTAAGTTTCCGTTTAATATGAGTTTGTAAAATCTTAGCAATTCAATACTAATTTTAATTATCGTCTCATCTTGTACTCATTTTTCAATGGCTTAGCCAGATCATATGGCAAAACTAATGTCAAAAATTAATGTGCTGACCCTTTATCACCTGTATGAGGGTCAATTTTAAGGCCAAAGTATAAACAATATGAATCTTCAAGTACAACATTTTAATGCTAAACAAATCATTTACCTACCTACCCAACCCTATTCTGCATGGAAGATGAAACAAACATATTTTTAGTTTTGGCCTTATTAATAATAGTTATATGCATGTTCTCATTTTGTCACACATAATTCCCCATTCAATATTTTATCGTGCCTCCTTGTGTATTATTATCCCCCGCCAAAGACGGAGGGATATAGAATTGGCATTGTCCGTCCGTCCCTCCATCTGTCCCTGAGTCCGTCCGTCCGATTTGCACCCATCCATAAACAAAATTTATTTGGCGGGGGGATATCAATTCAATGAATTGGCTTCTTCATGTTATATTTTCTGTTTCAGTCTCGTGGAATGGACTTCTCGATAGCATAGAGTGGAAGGCCTTTATCCTTGGTGCTGCACTGTGAAATCAGACAATTAAATACAATCCATACTTATGTGCTCATTTTGCCAAAACTGTCTATTATTGTTAATTTTCACCTGTCTCATATCTGTAGAAAATGAACTACCTACCTAGCCATATTTTGCATGGGTCGGGAAAAGGAAACAAATATTTTTTTGGTCAAAGTGATATTTTGTGTTACAGTCAAGTTCATCAATATTTGTAGGTCACTTAATTATTACTTTACAATATGAACACTATGCCAATAGATCTGAAAAAGATTCAAAAGGAATCTGTATGTTTCTATATTAAGAATTGAAAATAACGTTCATACCTGTAAATGTATTGTAACCTATAGCACATTTGTTGGTAATTTGGTAAGTACTGTATAATCTTGGCTGCTTAATATATTGTGCCTATCTGTGGGATCCTGACTATCATGTAATTACCCTGTAGGATTTTGTGCTAAGTTGTTTCAGTAGTGTATCTAAACAGTTGTCCATATTTTTATAATCATGAATCATGAAGTGCCTTTGCTTGATAAATGGACTGACTAGATCTTTAGCTCACCTGATCACTGTGCAAGGCAGGGCTGTTGTTGTCAGTTACTGTTCAGTATCAGTTGTTTGTTGTCAGTTACTGTTCAGTATCAGTTGTTTGTTGTCAGTTACTGTTCAGTATAAGTCGTTTTATGTCAGTTGTCTTCATTGTTTGTCAACACATTCTTCGAACAATTTTTTTTAACTTCTGCTTGTCAAGAAAAACATTCTTGTCAACAATCTCTGATGTACATGTGCAATTTTAAATATCTGTGAACACATTTTTAGCTCTCCTGTGTAATGCACAGGGCAAGGTTTTGGGACCATCTTTTGTTTTGATATGTGACATCAGATCCGTGACAGAGTGTGTTCAAATCATGCTAGTTCGAAACTGGTCATGCCCCATTACACAGGTGAGCAATCTAGGGCCAACTTGGCCCTGTTATAAAATTGTGAGAGCAAGTTAAATTTATTACAATCAGTTGAGCACCACTTGTTCTTGTTGATTAATTTTTCAGAACTTGTGATTAGACTAATATTGTTTGACAGACTATACTCATCAAATTTCTGATACTTTATCAAGCTGTTGATTATAAGTTGTTTTATATTTACATCTACATGTATTTAATATGTTTTTGTATCTGCAGTTTCTTACTCTGCGAGTAGTGTTCTGTGATATCTTTTTATTTTATTTTTTAAATGTTTTACGTGAAATTTAAAAATTGTTCAATTTATTTAAACAAATAAACTGTTTTCTGTTTGGATGCTTTTTATCAGTTGTATGCTAACTTGTTTTACATGAAAATATGTTGTTTGTATATATATTGTATATGTTTATAGTATTTGGAACCTCATGCCAAAATTATATATTACAAATAAAAACATATGAAAACATGTAATTATTTGTTTACAAGATATTATATCATCGCCTAACTATAGCAAACCAAAGAAACCCCTTTCAAGTGAGGAACAATTTGAAGCCATTTTAAGACAACATTTAACAGCAAACTAGCAAATGACTTTACAGTGTTCCTTTGTTGGAAATAAGAAAATTACTATTTCTTTGATTTTGTTTTTAATTTCAGCGAACATAACAAAGAAATATTTAAACAGGGCTTCAATGTAAATTTGTAAAACCTAAACGCGTATATTGTTGGGTCTTTTTAGAATATGTCACAAAGCATTATACTAATAGAATGTTTATGCATTATAATTGAAGTGTTGTAGTTCATGAAAATATGTTTTAAGTTACATTAGTTAGATCTAAACTTGACAATCTAAAGTCTAACAATTTAAAATGATCTACTCTTAACTGTTCAGTTTTCTTGTTGTTTTTTTACTGTAATTTGTTAACAGTTTTTAATATATAACATATCAAAAAACATTATTTGTATTTAAAAGCCAAAATGATTTTTAAGGGATTATTCAATTGGGTGTAAGGCATAAAACATACAACAATAGAATAATATTTGACTGCAGTATTTTATGCTCTGTTACACAGAAGGGAAGTCTGTATTCTAGTGATGTCAACTTTGTATCTTCGTGACCTATGATTTTTTTCACTAATCTTGCTACATATTATTGCATTGATAAATCAAAAGCGTCCACTTTGATGAGTTTTAAAATGCTATGCAGAAATATTGCCTCTTATTTGAATTTATTGTTATTATTATGTGCTGTATTGTTTTATTGCAAGTTTTATAATACGATTTTTGTTACGCTAGGGATAATTGAAAAATATTTATTGACAAGTAATTTCCCCATAGTTGTTTTGTATCTTTTATGTCAACATTTCCAAGGTTGTTCAGTGAGTAGTTATATGATATATTATAAATTTTAAACAGATGACATTTTGCAATATAGTTTTCCAACAAATGTAGCGTTGTGTGAAATTCTTTGAGTATTCATGATATAAAGGAATGAATTAAAAGAATATGCAGTATTGTGAAATGAAATTCCTAATCGTAATATAGTGACCATAAAGCGGTTATATTAAAAGAGGACCAGTCAACGCTCACCAGAGAAACTGTAGCTCAGTGGTATACATGTAATGCTCGAGGACTTTGGACAGGGGCATAATTTGAACATTTCCTGGTATTCAATGCAACACCACATGGGTGTAGCCAACTTTGACATAATTTGAACAAACTTAAACGACCACTTTATTAAATCAAATACAATTTTTACGCATATCGGCCTTGTCCTTTTAGACAAGAAAGTGTTTGAAGTAATTTTGTTAATCTACCACACGGCTGATTCCTTAACATGGTGTGTTGGTAAGAGTGCCTATATGACCCGGATAGATATGTGTATAGGAACTTGACCAGAGCGAGATGGTTATTAAAAATGTTGTGAACATGAAGGACAGAAATTTAATTTCTGGCACATTAACGTGCATTTATTTGCAATGTGTACACTGATAACGGGGTTTGCTAAGAAAGATATGCAATTAATACGGAATGACGGAAAGAGTAACCAGGTGAATACTAGTAACAACGACACAATACGATTACTGCAAATGATAAAAATATAGCAATACAACGCGATTTTCAAATTAGTTAACATGCTTTAATTCTCAGTCAATATTATTGGCAAAACCTAAGTCATAAAGGTCTTAATCCGTTAACAGGTAACAGCCACTGAAAAGGTGCATGGCCCTAATATACCAACCATAATATTTTTATTTACAAAATTAATTGTCTTTTATTTGTATATAGCAAATTGAGATTTATCAATTGCATGATATGCATCGCCTATTTATCAATAAATAACAAAAAGCTGATCATTAAACAAGAAATACCTTTAAACAAAAAGATTTTTCATGTATATCCTGACTTTGAAATAAAGTAAGAACATAAACGTTGCTAAATAGTTAAATTAAAAAACAATTTTTAATTGTTGTTGATTTTTCACTTGTTAGTCGCATATCCACCGCATGATATGGGAAAAGTGCACGTATATTCAAACCACACAATAGTGTTTATAGATTCAAATTATACTACGGTCATCATATGTGTCTTCACATTGCTCATTGTGATTTTTTTTCTTCTCCATCGAAATTTATTATATTTTAATATTTTATTAACAGTTATCTTTCGACACATTCAAAACACACTTTCAGAGCCGCGTCATGCGAAAATGGATCTGATGACGTTTCGGTCAGCGTAGCTAAAGCCCCGCCTGCGCAATTGCGCAGTCTGGTCAGGAGCAACCCTGTCCGCTAAACAAAACATGCAAGGTTTCATGATCTCTTTTGCCTGACCAGACTGCGAGATGCATAGGCTGGCCTATAGCTACTCTGTCCGCATATGACATAAGACCCATTTTCGCATGAGACGGGTCTTTAAATATCTCATTGCGTCCTGTAAATGGAACATCAAAGCAAAATAGTCAAACTGTGTTATTTATAGCAAACTGGCAAATTTCGGAAGCCTATTCAGGCTTTAAGTTTCAGGAACTATGTCCAGACGGGCTGACCGAGTACGGCAAACATTTGTGGTTAGATAATGAAACGATTTCCCTCTTATCATGACACTAAACTATTGCGGTAGTGTTGGTTTTCTAATCTTGAAAGCAATACTGTGGTATCAACATTTATCGATAGACCATTATGTCTTCCTCTGACGATTGAGTGACCGAGTACTTACCATGAAATTGTGCGTGATGGAAAAAATGTGAGTAGATTAATGTAGCGTCATATTATCCCTGCACTATGGCAAGAAATGCAAGCATACACAGTCTGATATAATTTCCAACATAAATGTCCGTATTGTCAGTTCGATTGACAACCAGATTCAGTGACATGCACATTTAAATGACTAGGAGCAAACTGTGACGAATACAATAAAACCAGTAAATAACAAAAATGAAGAAGATCTTTCACCAAAATGTATACATTTATTGATTGCTTTTTTATATTATTAAATAATGCATGCATCGAAAAGAAACAGTGGACAGCAAGACCGCTAGTGGGTCGTCGTTATCACGACTTTAAACAAAAACATGCAAAAAACTATCAGAAAAGTAAAAGTTATTTAAACAAAGTCCTTTCACTTTCACTTGCAAGTGGTGAAGTAAATTGTTCGCCATCACTCTAGGACTTGCTAGGCCTGCCTGTTCTTTTCTTCCGTGATCTTGCAAACAATCTCCTGAAGAATTTGCCTATTTTAGACCTTCTGCTTTCGGTTTTTTCCACATGAGCATCAGGCATATCAGCAGCTTCGATCACATCATGTTGTGGGTCTTGGCGGTCGGGGTAAGGTTCAGTAGTGAAATGTCGAGCAAATGAACCTTTAAACTGGAATGTTTTATTTTTGGTTCTCTCTGTTTTAGAACCAAGCACACAATAGTTTTTATCGATCGAGTGAATGGGAACCACTTTCACCACGGCCTCTATCACCACGTCTTCTTTAATCACGTTGTCCATGCAACAGCAAATCTTAGCGCTGTCAAAGAAGGGGTCCGGTGGCGGCATGACAACCATAACGTCTTCGCAAAATCTGACGTACTTTGGTACACCTGCTTTCACGTCAATTACTGAGCATTGCGATCGGAGCTGAACGTCCTTTGATGAAACTGCATCTTCACCAAGACAATCTTCTTTAGCGTTGGATTCGCTCCTGTGTAAATCAATTGATTCGGTAGTAGCTAGAGCGACGGCCCCTCCGTGCACGTGCGGCGAAACTCTGTAATTGGAGAGACACACAGACGAATCTTTTACTGAGCGTTGCCCTTGGAGCTCAATGTCGCCTGATGAAACTGCATCCTCACTTAGACAATCTTCTGCAGCGTTGAATTCAATCCTGTGGAAGGCAATTGATTCGTTAGAAGCTAGAGCGGCGGACCCTGGAGAATCGTGCGGCGAAACTCTGTAATTGGAGAGACACACAGACGAGAAGGGAGATATCGAGTCGTACCTAGAACACTCGGAGATCGAGATGCTGGGGTCAGCGTTCCGGAAGGGAGCATGACCTTCTTGATCAAATAAGGAAATCGCTGCGCGGACTCCATGGAACCCGGACTCATTCGAAAAATTAGGTCCAAAACTGTCTGTTTGAAAACTTCCACTGCGCGAGGGTGTACTGTACCCATGTACACATCTATAGAAGCTCTGTTCCAAGTAGATACCTTGCCTGGACATACCGTGTCTGTTCAGCTCAGCACAAGAATGACTTCTCGTTTCGTTCAAGAAGTCTCGAACACCGGGTGCGTTCCTCTGAAGATCGAATCTCGTATCGCTAAAAATGCGCCGTTGGCAAGGACTAACCTCATTATGAACACTCTGTCTGTCTTCAAAATATTCAGAAATGCCTCGCAGATCAACGGTTCTAAGTCCAGACTCGATGCCTCCCACACTTGTATAGCTATTGCGACTGCAACTGCTGAAACTCCAGCTTCTGTATTCGTAGAGATGACGAAGATCAGGACTTGTGCTTGACCGCGGGTGAAGATCGACGGACCTGATGGATAGTCTCATCATCACTATGAAGACCCACACATCCGGGTCGTTGGTGTTGTCAACGTCTGCGTTTGGCGTCCACGAGACACGGAGGGAACAGCGCGAGTCGAATGCGTAGCACGGATGTAGAGTGTATCTCTGAACGCGTGAAGGAGAAAGGAGCACGTGATTAGAAGCTGAATTAACATAAACTACAGTCTAATAATTAAAAAAATGAACTAAACATTTGCAATGGTAAACTTTAACATCAACATAAATGCTTACAATAGAAGACTCGGTGTACATGTTGCGGTAAAAACACCGCGATTGGAATTCTAATAAAAAAACGAAGCGGTATTCTATCAATGTTTTAAATGTCTGTTATAAATTGTGTGAATGCTTTTTCCTGTATTTAATATTTTAAACGTTTTCAGTATTCGTAAAAAAGACACACACAATAAGTTACAAGCCAATACTAAAAGCATTTATGTATCGCCTACCTCATAACTACCGAGGTCCGGGATAAAAGTGGTCACTCGAATGAAGCTCTCCATAACGGATGGACTGTGCAGATGCTGAATGTATCTAAACACCGACGACGTCGAAGTGCTCAGCATGACGTCACTACGGGCGCCGAGTGGTCTGTAGGAATCCCCTATGTTGTAGACGGAAGCCGACTCTATCCCCAGCACGAGAAGTTCTGCCTCTATGACGTCATCTCTATATTCGCCCACCAGCGCGTCCCTCTTGTTGTAGTATTCCTCGAGCTCGTCTTTGGTGAAATCCTCTGCGACATCAGTGAAGTAACATTAATACGTTTGTGTGTCAAACTTAACATAACAAGAGATGTTGTACAAGATGTATCCCCCGCCCTACCGACTTGCAGCCTAGTTGTCAAATGGGAAAAAGATGCCGTTTTGTGGCGAGACCTCTGCGAAATCAGTGGAGTTACGTACTAATGTTTGGAGAAAAATATGAAACGAAATGTTTGTAAAATATGTATCTCGTTTAGCCATCGTTCCAAGTTGGATTGTTGTATGTGAACGCCGCGTTCTCTAGATATAATGCAGAAACGAATTTCAATTTGAAAGCGCCTGTAGCATTGACCTCTCTTGACCTCATAATCAATAGGCGTATTTATTGTTCCACAATGCTAAACTACACGTTGGATGATAGAAGGGCATACTAATTGATCGTAGGTCACAGCGTTTTTTAAATATCGTTAAGAATGACATGTCATGTAACTAGCTCAGGCGACGTTGACATTTGACCTTAAAGTCAACAAACGCCTATTTTCCCTTTTAAGTTACGGGATACCATAATGAATTATCGGTGGTGTTTTGAAGTTTTTTCAGTGCAAACGAATGGTCTACCGAAACACACGGCGACTAACATATCCATGGAAAGTCGCATTGCAATATTCCATCACTTCGGTACAGTAGTCGTAATTAAAGAACTTCTATACAGTACACGCATCATGTACCTTAAGTGTCAGAAACCATAACTACAAGTGATGTGTTTGTGAAACACTATGTCCCCTTTTGAGCGATTTTGACCCATATATTTGACCTTTGACCTTGAAGGATGGCCTTGACCTTGACCTTTCACCACTCAAAATGTGCAGCTTTATGAGATACACATGCATGCCAAATATCAAATCGATATCTTCAATATTGCAAAAGTTATGGCCAATGTTAAAGTTTGTGCAAACAAACCAACAAACAAACCAACAAACAAACAGACAGGGCAAAAACAATATGTCCCCGAGTATAGACTGGGGTACATAAAAATACACTTCAGATAACATATTCACAAAATAATGTACATTCTTAATTATATTTACACATTCGTTAATCACAAATATAAATTGTACCTGAAGTATAATGGTGTTATACAGTGTCTGACAATTTTTGCAACGGTTTTACGGGCTCAATATATTTACATTTTAGTTTAAAGTCCGTTTTTCTAGACTGGTGTAATTTTTAAATGTTAATAAACGCACGTTAAAATTAAAATGAACATTAAATAATTCAATACATAAATTCATTGTTTAATATCCACGGATCAAAACGACATTGGTTATTAGTCCATAAGTAACGTTATCGCAAAAATTATAACGATTCTATCACGATCTGATGAATAACTTAAAAATGATAACGAACGTTTACTGCGTTGTGCGCATGGATCAATCGCCACTTGCGTTTGCGTGTTGTTTTTGTAGCTTTATTATGATAGTTTTGTTATTAGTCTATACACATCTAACCAAGTTTTAAGTGCATGTATTTAATATACAATCGCGCATACAACACCCATTTCACCTGCGTTCTCGACAATATCACACGAACTTACCATCAATGTCTGTATCCAACATTTCGGCCAATCTGTCTTCGTTCGCAGCAAGCTGAACCAGTTCATCTATATCTTGCCGCCGCGGTCTCCTAATTTCTTTCTTCTTTGTGGATTCTAACTCTGCCCTCTCGCAATAAAACCTCACATGGGACCCGCTATCGCTACTCTCGTCCGAGCTTTCGTTTTCCGCTTCTTCTGATCTTATTTCGTCCTCTAAATCGGATTCTATATTGTCTTCCTGTTCTGTCACTACACTTTCTTGACACAAAGGTTTGCACATACAGTTACCCATTACTAGTTTAAATATTTATAACATACAATAAGCTCAAAAATAATATGCGTCCATCCATGATAGTACGCATGTAGTTGATAAATGATTCCGTTGCCAAGATGACGACGTCATGTTATATAATACGCATGCGTAATAACGCCATTATGACGTCAACTTAAAATAAATAACAAAATAAAGCAAATAATTGTTCATCACAAAATAAATAACAAAATAAAGCAAATAAGTGTTCATCATAAATGTCCTATAAAGCAACTCTTTATATACGAGTTAATATATCTTCAACGCGCAAAATTAAGTAATGAAGAACAATATAGATTAGTATGAACAAGCGTTTGAGGTTAAGAAAATATAAAGTAAAACAACTAAATTGATAACATGTTATATATTTTAGGCGCATGTATGGTATTGCTGTTACTTGGATGAAACTTAACAAACACAATTATAAAACAGCAGGTGAGCTTGCGCACCTCCATATTTAGGTTCTTTTTTTTTCGTCATAGCTGTTTAACCCAGGTGAAAAACCTTAATTGAACTTTACATTACGCAAGCAGACCCGAATGGATACATTCTACTATTTCATTGGCTAATTCGAGAGAAATCCCCCAGAACTTTGGCAACATCACCGCGTCGGTGTTCGGCGTATTCGATGAAACACTGTTCAGTGTAAGGAATTCCGGACTAATCTCTGTATGTTCATACTACACATAGACACACATTTTTGCCCAGTTACAATAACGCGTTAAAATCCATCTCGCAGAATTTCAGGGTCGGTACTCAATCGTGATACATCGACTATCTCCGGAATCCTCCGCAAGATAGGTCTATGCAATAAATCGTCTACTGAACCAGAGTGGGTCAGTACTCGGTCACTCAATCGTCAGGGAAAGGCATAATGCATTACCGATAAACGTTCATAACACAGTATTGCTTTCATGATGAGAAAACAAACATTACCGAAATAGTATAGTGTCATGATAACAGGGAAATGGTTTAATTATCTAACCACAAATGTTTGCCGTACTCGGTCAGCCCGTTTGGAAATCGTGCCTGAAAGCCTGAACCGGCTGTCGAAAATTGCCAGTTTAATATAAATAACACAGTTTGACTTCAATTTTCTATCGAAAAGTATTGTGCTTAGATGTTCCGTTTACAAGACGCAATCAGATTGTTAAGACCCGCGTCATGCGAAAATGGGCCTTATGCCATATGCGGCCGGCGTTGCTAGAGCCCAGCCTGCGCAGTCTGGTCATGTGATACCCAATAAGACAATGAAGCATTGCTTGATTTTATAGCGAACAGCGTAGCATTCACGAAGGCTGAGCTTGAGCTACGCTGGCCAAAGCGCCATTAGACCCATTTTCGCATGACGCGGCTCTGAAAGTGTGATTTGAATGTGTCGAAAGAAAACTGCGTGTTAATCAAATATTAACATACCATATATTCGATTGTGAAGTTATAAGCTTATACCTAGCCTTGTGAGGACACATATTATGTTTTCTCCCGTAGTATAATTTTTTTCTACTTACACTATTGTGTCGTTTAATAACACACAGTTCGTGCGGTGGATATGCGATTAACAGGAATATCAGCCGAATATCTTTTTTTAAAGATATTTCTTGCTCGACATAACCGGAGTCAAGGCCTTAAAAAAACTCTTGATAACATGTGTCGCACGTACCTCAAAATGATCTGCTGCGCCAGCGATAAAACTTGACAAACATACCAACCAAACCACCATGTGAACTTGCGAACCTGGGTATTTTGGTTCATTTTTCCGACATAAGTGGAGTTATAAGAAAAAAAATGGAATATGGGGTCTTCCGTGTCCAACGATACGTGTCTAGTTACGGAAAGATACACAATTATGACATGGTCTTGTTCAGGGAGGAGGAGGGGCGGAGTGACCGAAGAAAACATTCCTTCCATTAAATACAATTTCTTCGTAAAAACGTGTATTGTCTACATTCCGCTAAATGCGCCTGCGTTGAAAGAACTACGAACGTTTCCATAATACTCTCTCGTGACGTCACAAGGTCGCGGTTGCCGCTTCTTTCTGGTTCTGGGAAAGATGCAAGAGTGTATGGACCCCCCCCCTCCCAGTAGCGACTGGCTGAACCCAATCATTACCCGTGCGTGAAGCGAACAAAAAGCATTTTGATGGCTGTCTGCAAGTAGTGTAAGATTTTTTCCAATAGCTTATTTTTCTTGCGAAAACCTCTCAGCGCGGAGAGAGATGCAATATCGAGTGTTTGTGGAATTAACTTGTACGGTTGAAGCATTCCTTGTGTTAGAATGGCTCTATATATTTGATTCGACCGAAATGAGTATATAAAAAGGGCATTTGTATGTTTCCAGACAATATTTATGCCCAATGTAATGGATTCGCACTGGTGAATATAAGACGGTATTGAGACTGTTGAAATCGAAAGAAGTTTAGTGGTCGATGTAATTCTTTTATTAGCGTTGACGTCAAACAGAACTGCTTAGTTGCATTAACAAGTGTATGTACAATGGGATTATTGTACACAATAGTGCTTACTATTATTACATGAACTAGCGTAGGGAATAATATGAGTGTTACAGAGGAGAGCTTACCACGTATACCGGAAGTGATGGACCCCTTCCAAAACCGCCGCTTGTCGGAGGTTGTCGCGCAGATTCTCGACTTTAGTGCCGACGACGACACGGACGGCACCGTTGAAGACGATGGGGACGATTTCTGCGACGGCGCGAAAACAGAAAACTACATAGCGTTTGTTGATTACAAAGAAGAGCCAAGAAACAAGGACTTGATTCGAGGCCCGTTGCGGACGATAGAAGAAGAGGGCAGTTTAAACAGCCTAGTGACGACGCCCTCTGTGGACTCAATACAGTTTATAGACGAGCCCATATGCAGTTCCCGTCTCGATCTGAACCCATGTGGACTCGCCAGTGACCTTGACTGCGGGAACTACACCACGACCTTGACCGAGACCGGTGTGGAGACGGTGTTCGGGATCCAGCCCGTTACCCCTGACCTCAGTCCCCGGAAGCACAGACCAGAAGTGGAACTTGGCGGCTCTAGGAGGGACCTCGATCTCGCGGAAACACCGTGTTACCGGTGGTCCGTCACAAGTGTTTAAATGATTGTCGCGACGGACAGTTCATGCAATTATTGCCAAGTGTTGATGATAAAACACTAAATTCAATTAACGTACTTCAGGATATATGAAAAACTCACTAATGTTGGTTCCAAACCAAGCTGACCCATAGACTAGAGGAACTATAATCATTTGAATAAAATCTCAATTATTGAATAAAAGAAGACACCTTCAATTGTACAGCGAATAAGATGGTATGCTTTTGTATTGTATAAATTCGAGCTCCGTGTACATTTCTTTCCATTTGGCATGCAATTTATTAAACCTCTTCAGTATGACTTACTAACGCATACATGATCGAGCCAGATAGCAATTGTTGCTAGATTTTATTTAACATTAAACGCGCTGACTGTTCAATTTATATTATATTTTATAAAAACCAAAAGCCCGTCTATGGAGGTTATGATTGATCAACATTGGCTTTTTATTTCTTAATCTTTGTAACCTACCAACTTTGTAAAAAATCTATGAACCGATTTGCGAGTAGCACATTTTCTGGTTATTGTTTTTAAATAACCAAAAAGGAACAAAATAATGTATTGCGGCGTTGATGCGGATGATCATAGATCAACGCATTTAATAATATTCTTTATTATTATGAGGTTAACAAAAAAGAGTTCCCTGTCGTTGAATACGGATACGGATTTCACTCTACGAAATATGGAATTCCTATCCAATAGATTGAATCTTATAAATGTAGTAGAAATACTCCATTATTTTAGTAAGAATATTTAATATATAATAAATATTATTACGCTATCACGTCATTGCATTCGTTGTCATCCGTCCATTAATATACAAGTGTAACATCATAAATACGCCTGTGGATAGATATTGCGATATTGACATATTATATAATTATTGAACTGAACTTGCATATTACGTGAGATTACTTTTGAAATCATTTATTTAACTCATGACACATGCTGAAAATCATGCGATTGAAAAATATATAAATATGAAATAAAAATTGCTATCCCGGCATTGGTCTAATACTATATGTTTGTGTTTCACATATTGCCAATCCATCATTGATATAACACTTCATACAAATGATACATGTCTAATAAATACTGTCGTGCTTTCATTGGTAAACATCCAATAAATATATATCAACTTTTGCCATTACGTCACTGATATAGCAGCATTACATTTCCATCAGATATTGTAATCTCTTGATTGCTCAATACCATATGCATGGGTAATGAATATATATCATATCCATTTGATGTCACGCCCCATACATGTGAAATACATATTGCCAGATAACAAAAGGATATATGCAAACTTTATATATACCATGCCATCATTAATATAAAAATGTTTACAAATTAAATACAAATTGAAAGTATATCAATGATATATAACACCATGTGCGAGTTGAAATAAATATTGCCATCCAATCATTTATATAACACCGTACACAGAAATACATTTTGTTTTTCATCATTGTTATAAAACTTACAATAAAAATACATATTGCATATCATCATTGATATTACACAAACATGGAAATACATATCACATGTCATCATTGATATAACAACATACACAACAATAAGTGCTTCGTGCCATCATATGTTAACACTTCGTACATTCGCAATGTCTATCTGTCGGCTATATGAACCTACATTAAGTGGTCACCACGGTCTATACTTTCGTCTGGATTAATAGCCAAGCAATCTAACAATCCAGCAATTAGCCGCCAACCGGGATGGCGTTAAATGACGTTCCAGGCAATGGCATATATGCGAGTATCAATGCCATATTTAACTCGTATCACGTAGCATAATGCATTGGATGTGATATATTTTAATCAATATTTTAGCTATATAATGAACATTTTTGATATCGATCAGAAAGTTAATTTTTAACATATCCGTGAAAAATTAAAACCTTCAGAATGTTGATCGTTAGTGTACACGGAATGGTTCACCGCATACGAGATATAAATTGACGTGAAAAACATAAATATATTTCAAAATATTGACATAATTGTAATACAGCTTGAAACTTTAAACAATTTTAAGTATTATTGAAGTGATAATCACGGGGCGTGCCATATTTATATCATGAAATCTCTCTTTGCAAAGTTAATTCACATCGATTTCAAATGTAGTTATATAGCAATTCAAATTTAAATTATTCGAAAGTATGTACTCAAATGCCAACTGTCAACATACCACATAGAGTGGCAATTTTATTATATATATTTACTGTCCAAGAGGGTAACGTTGTTTGTTTGAGAGTAACATCCAATAAATTTATATGTTCAGCATTTTTGTTTTGGCAATAATGTAATTCCAACAAACGCTTGATGCTTATTTGATTATCCAAATAACCCAGTCCTAATAAAATGATTTTTGTTAAATTGTTTAACGGTTATTGAGGCAATAACAAGTAAAATAGCATTTGTATCAGCTAAAGGATCTTATTAACATACTTTGAAATTACTGTATTTGAGTTTTGTTCATATTATGTTTTAAGCTATTCGCATTTATTACATATAACACCAAGGATATCCATGTACTAAAGTTTAAGCCGTTTTACATGCGAGATAATAGATTGGCACGACATGTGCCTTATCCGCTTATTTATTTAAGAACACTTTGGTCATAGATACTTTAAACACATATATCAATAAAAAAAACTGTTATACGCAAAACAATGTGTTAATGTGTTCCTGAATGTTGCGGAAAATACATGTGAATTTTCAAAATGCAATATCGCATCCTCAAAAATCAAGATAATATATAAAATCAATTAAATGTACATCTTACATTTGCTTAAAAGCTAATTTGGCATCAAAAAGAGCCAAACAAGAAACCAAACACGATTGCGAACTTGTTCAAACGATTCCTACAAGAGTAAATCATAAGTTCGAGCCTTGTGTCTTCATTTTTCAGACTTTGTTCTATTACATAAAATAGAGTGTATTGAATTATGTTGCTTTTAATAAATACACATTCTTTATATAGCATATTTCTGGATTATAAACAATAATTTCTTGAAGACTAAGGCTCCTTAATAACAGCGTGTTCAAATGTTTTTCGTTTGGTGATCTTCTCGTGTAGATAGACGACTTAAAAACAGTGATGATAATCAGTAAGCCTCTCAGCATCGATAATGCAATCCATTAAGGTGCGCCAAGCTTTAACATATTGTACAAAAATGAGACAAACCTGTAGAAGAAAATGGCTTTAAGACACTTAAGAATAAGTTCGATTAGAACTGGATTTCTTCAGACAGAAACGCATGGATACTTAAACTCTAACAAATAAAGTAGCACTGTAATGTTTTACATGCCACACAAATATGGCATTTCTTATAGCATTCAAGATAAATATAAATGCGGTGATCAAAAATCAAGATAACATAGCTATATTTGCATTTGTCAATAAAGGAAATTTCTTTATTATCTTATTTTTGCATGTCAATATGTTCTTGGAAAAGGCAAATCAGTTATTTTCAGTGAATTATTAAAGCATTCAAAATGTCGCGTGTCTGTAGTTTGGTTCATTCCTTCTTATTTATGACATTTGCGGATTGTAGATCAAATAAATGGAAGTGAACACGTATAACATACTTTCGTGGATGATTGTTAATCTTTATGTCAAATAAAGTGAATACATATTGGTACATGGTAATCACACATGTGAGCACTTTTAAAACGATGATACTTATATATGCTCGTCAATATTTAGGACATTGAGCAAAGACATCACAAGTACAGTGTGAATCAAATAAAAATGCCAAATACCGTTGCTTTCCTAATTCTTGGTGACCCCAAATGTTAGCTGCTTGTGTAGCATAAGAAACTGTCCATTCTTATAACACGGTCTTAAATAAAATTAGTTGCTTTACTATACTGAAATTCCATATTTCCAAAACCAACTACTAGTAAACAAACACAAAACAACGTATCATCTTAAATACAAAAAAAATAAAACTCTAGTTATATCATTAAAATTGTGTATAATCACTACACGTTTCGCTGTTTAAGGCAAGTGACCAATTGGCCAACACAGACAAATTCCAGTTACATCAGCAGGACAATTTTATTATCATCACTACGAGGTTTCTCATTTAAGGCAAGTTACCAATCGCCAAAAAATGTAACGCAGGACATAGCACTCGTCAAAAACAAACACGAATTAATAAAACTGGTGTCATCACATTGAAACGGTCAATGCAAAGCCTAACATTGGGGGTTTAAAACGGTTAAAGGGCGCCCGAATCTCACGTTTAAAGACAAATACTATCGGAAATATTCATGGGTGCATACTTCACTGTAATACACCTGTAATACCATTGTACAAAATAAAATAACCGTCTGAATAACAAACACATAATATATATTCAATAAGACATTTCAACTTCAGAGCAATACAACGAATAAGTACATTTAAAGAAACTGTTGTTCTGTCTATGAGCAAGTGATTTGTTTCTGGCAATAGATAATTAAGTCACCATTGTGTGTGTCCCTGTGGTCCAGGATCGATCGAAGAAAAGAAATTTGAGAAAGATGTTGAAACGATCTATTTTGCATCCAGTTATTTTGTGACGATATGGTGGTGTGTCTTTATATCACGACAGTTTTTTTTAAATAGTGCTAACACAACGGTATGGCAACTGCATACAAGTTGTGAAGGCGTCGAGAAGGCAGAAATCTTAAAAAAATAGCCAAATGATTGATAGCAATGACTCAGTAATGCATGCAGTACAATAACAATGGGCGAGTTTCCTATCCTCATACAAACACATAGGTTAGTACAGAGGTGGATGTCGTTGGACAGAAAAGTAATGCTCTTTTGATTGTAGAGAAAATGGTAGGGTGTTTTACGAGTAAAAGTATCTGTACGTGACAAAACCGCTTAAATAATATATGGAGAGCGTTTTTTCTTGCGCATTATTGAACAACAAAGTGGAACTTCAGCTGCACCAGCATGAGGGAACTTTTACTATAGCAGGAGGTCCTTTATTTGTGGTAAGTACCAAGATTACCAAACAGTCTGGCACAGCACAAAAACACAGAATTACACAACACACACCCAACAAATAAATAAAACTGGAGTCGCCGCGTCGGAACGGAAGATTCAAATTATTAAAGATTTAAATCGGTTATGATGATGCTCTACATACCACACTTTACACGGAGTCATTCACAACATAGTCAAGTGCATATAAAAAATGATCCATATAGCATCACAATTCAAATCAAATAGCTAGCCACGTGAATGCTCTTCCGCATAGACATGAACAAATGTTGGGGCACTAATTTAGTTTCATTATGATTTATTTCAGCAAGAAATAAACCACGCCCAATAAGTTTGTACATGTGTTAACATTGACGAATGTATTACTGTATCAGGGGTTGCCATAGCCTATATCTCTATTCAAAGATTCGTGTCTAATTTTAAGCTGTTATTGCATCTAAATAAGTAAAATTATAGTGTAAAGAAGAAGTTATTAAATATAAGGACGGTGCTTGCATGAAATATAATAATGAATACGTATGTAACAATGCAATATAATAATGAATACGTATGCAACAATGCAAGTCTTGAATAAAGAATGCAATATATTTGTTGTTGTTTTTTCATCTTTGGGACAGTATGCCTTCATTTATTTCCATTCCCGTTCATATTTATATCTGATATTATGTCATTTATTGTGGACATTTGTTAAGGTTGTTCGAAGAATCACGTGTCCAGGATGTTTTGCTAGTGACGACCGAGCAATATACGGTCCGAGATTCAAGTAACTGATCAGTTCACAATCCCGTTTTATTTTAGGGCAAACCTGACATATTTATTTCAAAACGTTTTATGTTTTAACATTTTAGTTATTAGCACTTGAAACTTGAACAGCAATAAAACTAGTTGACAGATACTATATCATATGTAGAGAGGATCAAACAATAAAGAGATGTTCCATTCGACGTTAAAATACCCATGAGACCATTTGTATGTGGTTTAAATGTTATATCAACCCAGTAAACGTCAGATTGCAGATGTGTACCGCGAAAACCCTTTAAGAGATTTGCTCAAGTATAAATAATTGATCAACGGAGCCAGACATAACTTGTATGTGCGTGCGTTTTCTGTAAGGAAATCGGGAAACGCTAACTCAGCAAAATACATTGATACCTATATACAATTGCGTTCTTCTTTTTTGCTTTATGTTCACCAGTACACACCCTTACCCACAAAATGAAGAGTATACATCAACGCAAATGTACATTTGATCACATATAGTACTCAATAATATGACAATACATTAATGGGATCAAGGTGTTTATGTTCAAGTTTAATTTACATGCAATGGATAATTTGTAGGAGCCACTCCATAATCGAATCACTAAATATACATACAATCTATAATTTTCATTTCAACATGTACAGGTCTAGGATACTTAAAATCGTTTCAATGTTTCGTTATGCTCTGACAATTTTAATGCACTTGTATCTCTTGTTGGTCTGTTTCTGAAATCAAATTTTCAAGGGGGAACAAACAAAAATCAACACACGTGCCATGCAAAAACAGGCTAGGCAGAATAGTATATGCATCTTTCAGGGTATGTTTAAAGTATTGTATGCTTAAAAAAACAACATTGTACTATATTATAAATGCAAATACCGGATTACTTATGATTATGCATCAGTCGTGAAATTTACCCTTGTTTAAGATTTGTTTTACAATAATCTTGTTCGGGCAACATTTGGTTGATCAATCTGACAGCAATGAACTTGATACAGTACATCATGATTTATAGATCTTGTGTTGTAGCTATCTTCCCGGAAATCATAAACTTGATGAACTGTTCGAAATGGTATTTTCCTTATTTCCTCTGAAACTGACTTGGCTATCTTCCACACGATTGTAAACTGTCTTGAGATGATGTATTGAACCATTCTCAGATCATTGCATACACGCGAGATACATGTCCATGGCCATGAGCTACGGCTGATAACAAATATCAAACTTTGCCATCCGAGATTTAACTAAGATTTACTAACCAAAAAACAGAAATATACAGCCATGCTCTTCGATTGATTATCCAAGGGTCAGCAGTAACTCATTGATTAACCAGATTGTTTTGAGAACAACTTGCAACTTTATGATTGGTCTACTCAGTCAATTGTAAGCAAGTATTTCCTGGTCTACTGCAATGGTGTCAATAGTTTGCTAGTACTTTCTTCATTCAGTACGTGTAGAAAGCTTGCAATTGTAAGCATATATCTCTTGCATGGACCGTTCAATTATGGTATTTGTTTCTTTCATTATCTATTCACAGATCAAGAGCTAAACATATCTTCGGAAATTTTACACGTGGCTTAAGTAGTTGTATACGCGTACACATTATGTGGTGTTTTGAGTCCATTCGTTTATGATAACTTTATACAGAGAGAACAACACACTTTACAAAATTGATTGATATATTGTTTAAAAACATGATTTTTAAAAATGTCTTTTATACGATATCAAAATGCAATTTTCCATTGCATGGAAAAATATAAATAAATGTATAAGGACCGATTTAATGTCATACCATAATGAATACATTCCATAAAAATATCCTACAGTTTTACATTTGGTAAAAATATGATGAAACGATTCTACAGATAATATAAATATACGTAAACGTAGCGATTTTAATCCATACCATAATTAAAAAAATGCCAACAGTTTAAAATGTGAGCCAAATACAATGAAACGATTCTACAGAAGAGAGTGTCTTTATGCAGCAAACGAGTAAAACATAATGTATGATAAAAGAAATGACTTTCTGGAGATAGACTTTCACTTTGTTCAAATACAATAGCAGGGTAGAGTTTCGGCCGGCCAATAATGAGAACGAATTAAGAAGGCATTGATTTCTTCATGTAAGTCGCCACATATCTACACACGCTTTTAATCGGGCATTGATGTTTCAATATTGCTCATATATGGTTGTATTATTAAAAACTTAACACTGTTCAGTGATTTATTGCAGCATCCGAAATGTAACGCGACTTCTTTCTAAATTATGACTTTTGCTGATCATACAAATTGGAACAAACGGAAACTTATCAAACCCATATGGCCTCTGATGATATTCTTGTTACTACAATCTCTCGAAACTCGTCGAATAAAATACGCAGTACGCTATGCAAAACATTTGCTCGTTACTTACCAAGTAAGATTGTATTGTTCAAGCATATTAATATGAAAATATATACCAATTTATTAATAATGAATCAGCGGCCGCAAGATTTATTTTGTTTCACGACTGCAAGGATGTGTTTAACAGTAATCTTATGTAGGAAGTTGATTTTACTGATCATGTTGACAGCCATGAACTCTGGCTAGTACTCAACAGTGTGATGACTATCTCCTACGAAGAAAATCATTTTTTACGGTAAATCAACTTGATGGACTGTTAGAAATGGCAGTTCCATAATTTCCTTTGATATTGATTTGGTTATTTTCCACCAGATTGGAGGTTCTTGAGATGATGTTTATATCGTTTAAGCCATAGAAATATTCACGCTATGATGGGCTAGAACATCGAATATTATTAATCTTGAAATAGTGTATTTGATTTTCCTACGATCAGAAATTGTTGAGAAACTTGCTCAAAGCGAAGTATTTTCTTTATCGACTGATTAATATTAGCCACAATCATCTTACAAGTCAATTCTCAGTGGTCACTTCTATCTCACAAGATTCATGAGACTAAAACATTGCAAGCATGGGTTTAAGGCTGGACAAATTAATAACATAATTGTTGGCTGGACGTAATTTATAAGACGTTGTAGTCAAAAGTATTTAAAATAGTAATACATTTACAAATTGCCTTGTTAACATAATGAGCGATGCTTTGTGTTTCGTGTGTGATCTTCAATTTCCAGATGATGCATTGCGAGTATATGGGTTAACAGAACTACATCTTTTACATCCTTTGTTGTGTAAATTGTTTTGCTATACAAACATACAATAACATAATCAAATTGATTAATATGATGAACGTGAAATCGACAAGTCTTTCTCAGCGTTATTTGGTTAACTAACCGATTTGTTCATGGAAAATCTGTTAAATATATGAAGAAACAAATTCTTATAAAAGCAATCAATAATAAATAGCTTATCAATAATTTATCGATGAGGAGAAGAGAATCGAAACAATTTAAATGTATTTAAATTTTTATAATTTACACATATGATACTGATTATTGACACGGGGGACAACATATCGTTTGTTCTGAGATGGTATAACTAACTATGGCTAAACGTGATCAGTTATTAAAAAGAAATGCTTAACTAATTCATGTTGTTTAAAACAAATTATTCCTGTATGTACATAGAATCTTCATAGCATCCTTGCCCTTTGTGATGCACTCTCTAATGGTATCAATTTTGAATTTATTTGTTCGGATATAATTAACTTGATGTATTATTGGAAATGACAGTTCCCTAATACTATATGAAATTGACGTGGTTAGTTTCCACATGATTGGAAACTGTCTGTAAATGATGGATTGGATCATTTATCCGATATGAATGGCTTGCTCTAAGGTCATAAAGAACAAATTTCCGAAAAATAAATCTACATACACATGTGAAGCATAAATTATGTTAATTAAGTGTATTTGGCAATAACACGTGTGTGTAAATAAAGTATAACATAATTATTGCATGATGGCAGTGTAAATTATTGAAAACAACTAGGATTAAAGTAAGATTGAATGTGATTATAAATGGTATCCGGTCATTGGCTCCAACGAACCATGTTTTCTACGTTATTTTGACAACGCAGAAAACGGTTCCTACCTTATTTTGACAGCCCGGACAGTGGTTAATACATTTTGGCTTCCCGGACATTCGCTCCTGTGTAATATTAAAGTGATTATTTGAAGCAGATAAAACTCTACAAACATTCAGCAAAGGGCATCTCCAAAAATACTGATAAGAGAGCTGTTCGTTCTTGTACTCTAGACTTCCTCTCAATATTCTCTATCAGTGTACCAAGTTGCATTTCCTTCAACACTAAAGGAGTCATGTTCCGCACAAGAACATTCACTAAAGGGAAATAAATCCGAAAGAGAGAGTAATGGTTCTTAGGCTCTGCACTTCCCATTAATGCCGTCGTTAAGTATATGCACTCTCGTTTTAATCCCTTAAACAATTCGCAAATTATACACCGTACAAGAAGTGGGATATAATAACGTACAAAAGGACGGACAGGAGATGCGATTACTTTATGCCTACTATCGCGGAAGTTAACCAAATGCCAGTTTCTAATGTTTATTTTTATTAACGCCATTTCAACGAAAAATCGAAAAATATCTATTAAATACTTAACAGGGACGATAGTCCGGGTGAAAACAAGTACAAACCGATGTCCGGGCTGTACATATTCTGTAGGAACCGTTGTCCGGGTTGTCAAAATAACATAGGAACCAATGCGCGCCTGAGTTAAAAAAAGCGTGGGAACCATTGTCCGTCAGAGCCGATGTCCGAGATTCTGTTATGGATAAATATGTGTTGCTTCAATGCAAATGCATTTGAAATACACAATGATGTGGTGAGTTTATTTGCCATGATACCTATTTAAGAATACGATATACACATACACAATCCAAACAAATCCAGTCACTACAAGATTTATTCATTATGGGTCTTGTTTATCCTTTATTTATATCTATAAAACTACAATATTTAATATATAATTTTCTTTAACACAAATTCGTCCCTTAACCGGCACCTGCAAGCGCGCATATTGTCCTAATTTCACATTATTGCTTGCTCCTTTCACATGAAAATTAACATTGTGTTGTTAAATGATATTTAAACAATAAACTTTAAATACTTTATGCATTATTAATGATGTTTAATTTTAAAATGTCTATTCATGTGTCTACTGGCTAATATAAGTAGCGACATCGTCACATGAGTAAAGCATTCATAACGGACTTTATTACACTACTATTAAAATAGATTGTGTATCTGAGCTATAAATGCCGCGAATGTATTATTATACCATTACATAAGTATGTCTTATGATGATATTGTTATGTGGACACTCATTATAAGCGATGTCATGCATCAACACTCGGAATTCGGAGTTTGTGCGTTAACATTTATAAAAAAAAAGTCATTAAAACAATCACGCCAATCAATGTATTTCAAGTGATCGTACAATTTCAACACAATGCAACAATATGTCTACCAGACAGTTATTCGCTCCTCTACTCTTTACCAGAATTAGATAAGAAGCAATCCTCTGGGCCACAAAAACGTGCTCCGTCTCCTTATTTCCTGCCCTCCAGCAAACATTTTTTGTTTCAATTTCCTTCTCTGCCTTTGTTTGTTTG
Source organism: Dreissena rostriformis (assembly GCA_007657795.1). Lineage (NCBI taxonomy): Eukaryota > Metazoa > Mollusca > Bivalvia > Myida > Dreissenidae > Dreissena > Dreissena rostriformis. The sequence goes on along the minus strand of VMBQ01000070.1, from coordinate 338,402 downwards.
TTCAAGGTTCCCTTCTCTGCATCTGTCAGTTCGTTAAAGTTTCCTTTCTTCGCATCTGTTTGTAGGTTAAATGGACCACGGCCTATCATCACCCCCAGAGAACTGATCACACACACGTGAGGGCTACCAAAGACATCCAACGTGTATATCTTTGGCGACTTGTTGCTTAAAGCAGAGCCTATCAACTTCAAGTCAAGTTCTTGCTCTCCCGAAAATCCGCCCGTCGGTAGCAAGTTGTTTCCATTGGCGTCCAACACTAAAAGATCATCGTCCTTTTTCAAATATTGATCTCGAATAGCACTGAGATTTGCAATAAAGCTGGTACACTTATCTTGAATCATCTTTATCCAGTATTACCGGCTCACACTCAATTACAAATACGCAAACATACGTCCTGTTTATATTATAGAACAACGTTAACATAAATGCAATTTATTTATTTTGTCCGAACGTTCGAAATGTTTGAAGACCTCTACCTCCATTTCAGTCTTTTCTGTTATTTCTATAACGCACATCTGCTCCCAATAAAATGTGGCTCAATCGATTCAAGAACAATGTCACTCTTGAGTGACTCACTCTCGCTTTCCGTTTGCTCTTGAGCTTAATAGTGGCAAGTCACAAGCTGGCGATATTTCTTGATATGATACATGATAAATTAGCACATGCTGTGATACTGGCGCTTTTATCGATAAATGCAATTACACATTGACTATTGCGTGTATATTTTCAGATCTGTTGTCCCCCGTGTCAATTATCATTATAATATTAGTGAACTATGAAAATTTAAATACATTTAGATTGTTTCGACTCTCTTCGATAAATTATTGATAAACTATTTATTATCGATTGTTTTTTTTTATAGATTTTACAGATTACAGATTTTAAATGAGCAAAAAACGGTTACTAAACCAAATTACGCTAATAATGACATTTCCATGTCGCATTCACCATGTTTATCAATTTGTGAATGGTATTGTTTGTTTGTGCAGAAAGAACAATTTTAAACAACAAAGTCAGATCAAGTTAAGACAATTTTATTACATTAGCACATAGCCAAACAACATACATAAAACATGTAATGACAGTGTAAATAAATGCATATTCAACAATTGTGATGAAAAGTATGGTGTATATAATGGAAATGCAATACTGCTGCAGCTTCTGGAGTTTCACTTCTTTATATTAAAAGATGTAGTTCTATTAACCAATATACTCGCAATGCATCAGCTGACTATTGAGATTATTCACGAAACATAAAGCATCGCTCATTTTGTTAAAAAGGCCATTTGTTAATACTGTAAATACGTTTGACTACAACGTTTAATAACTTATGTCCAGATATGCTTGCAATGTTTTTAGTCTAATGGCCTTTTTGAGATAGAAGTGACCACTGAAAACCTGTCTTGTAAGATTGCGTCTAATATTAATCGGTCGAGGAAGAAAATACTTCTCAGCAATATCTGATCGGATAAGAATCAAATTCTTGCAAATTACGCACACCATTTCAAGATTAATTATGTTCGATGTTCGAGTCCATCATAGCGTTAATATTTCCCTGTTTTTAACTTATATGAGCATCATCTCAAGAATGTTTCCAATTTTGTCTCGAACATAACCACATCAATATCAGAGGAAATTATGGAACTTCCATTTCCAACAGTCAATCAAGTTGATTATTTCCGCAAACATGTATGACTGTCTTCGTACGAGATAGTCAGCACAGAGTTGAGTGCTAGTCAGAGTTCATGGCTGTCACCACGATCAGTCAAATCCACTTCGTACAAAAGATTACTGTAAAAAACGCAACCAAAACACATCTTGCGGTCGCTGGTTTATTATTTATAAATGGGAACATATTGTTGGTATATTACTATGATTGGAGAGTACAATCTGACTTGTTTATTAAAGTGCACGGGTTTCGTGAGATTGTAGTAACAAGAATATCAACGGAGGCCATGCAGTAGACAATTGGAACGTTCATTAATCTTGGGTCATCAGTTACAATTGTCTGCATTCAAATAAAAACCAGACAGCCTGCTGGTTCCCTTGAGGTAGATTATAAAATATCACAATGTACAGTCTAGTTGGTGCAGTGATATATATGTGGACGTGCATTAGAACATCATACATTTTGAGTTTGATATAACATTTATATACACAATAATATTTTTTCGAACATTCAATATACTTATGTTGTACATTCACACAATGTGAAATACTAAAATGTTAAATTGTTTGTGTACCAACTTATTTGATCCTTTTTGTGACTTTCTGCAGGCAAAGTTTGATTTATTAATCAACATCTAGGGAACAAAGGCTATAATTGCAGATGTTTTTGTTGACGCTTTCGATTTGAATAAGTTGCATATATCTTCTTTGTTTTAACTCAAATGTATGTTGTTATATTACAGTGTTATACAGGATTCCGTTTGGACCTCACGCAAGTGTAAATTTTGATTTACAAGCCTACAGTTCCATGTTTAAGGATTGTTGCGTCCATTTATTTGATAAGTTTACATTTGTTCCAATTTTTATGATCAACAAAAGTCATAATTTAGAATGATGGAATCAAAAAGTCGCGTAACCTTTCGGATGCTGCAATACATCACTGAACATAATTGACTATCATTTGTAAAAACGCGATGATACCAAAATGGAAATATCTTAACGAATTCTCTTTTTAGTTTTTAATAATACATCCATGTATGATCAATATTGAAACATCAAGGCATTTTTAACAGCGTGTGTATATGTGGGTCGACTAAAATTAATGCATTCTTTGTTCTTATTTTGGGCCGGCAGAAACTCTACCCTTCTATTGTATATGAACAAAAGGTTTTAATTAAGTGAAAGTCTATCTCAAGGAAGTGATTTCTTTTATCATACATACTTTTTTATTCGTTTGCTGCAGAAAGACACTCTCTTCTGTAGAATCGTTTCATTGTATTTGGCTCACATTTTAAACTGTTGGCATTTTTTTTATTATGGTATGGATTAAAATCGCTACGTTTACGTATATTTATATAATGGCATGCAACGGAAAATTGCATATCGAATCGTATAAAAGATATGTTTAAATAATCATGTTTTAAACTATCGGTAAATCAATTTTGTAAATTTTGTTGTGTTCTTGTATTAAGCTGTCGTAGATGAACAGATTCAAAACATAGCATAATGTGTACACGTATATATCTATTGCTGACACGTGTTTAATTTCAGAACAAATGTTTAGCTCTTGATTTATGCATCGTTCATGATATGAAAATGAATGGAGAAAGTACTAGCAAACTATTGACACCAATACAGTTGACCAGGAAATACTTGTTAACAATTGACTGAGTAGACCAATCATAGGGTTACACGTTGTTCCCAACAAAATCTGATTAATCAAATCGATTTACTGCTGACCCGTGGATGATCAATCGAAGAGCGTGGCTATACATTTCAGTTTTTTTGTTAGTAAATCTTAGTTAAATCTCGGATAGCTAAGTTTGATGTTTATCATCCACCATAACTCATGGCCATGGACAATGTATCTCACTTGCGTGCACTGATATGAAAATTGTTCAATACATCAACTCAAGGCAGTTTCAGAGGAAATTAGGAAACTGTCATTTCGGACAGTTCATTAAGTTTATGATTTCATGGAAAATAGCTAAAACATTGGCTTCACTCCATATCTATAAATCATAATGTAATGTATATTGGCTTCACTCCATAACTATAAATCATAATGAACTGTATTACATTGGCTTCACTCCATATCTATAAATCATAATGTAATGTATATTGGCTTCAGTCCATATCTATAAATCATAATGTAATGTATATTGGCTTCACTCCATATCTATAAATCATAATGTAATGGCTTCAGTCCATATATATAAATCATAATGTACAGTATTACAAAATCATGTTCATAACTGTCAGATTGATCAACAAAATCTTGTCCAAACTATTGTTGTTAAAGAAATATTAAACCAGGGTCAATTTTACGACTGATGGTTTGTTAAAAATGTATGCATTTATAATACAAAATGTATATTTTAATGTTTGTGTACATCTTAAAGATACAATACTTGAGTCATACTGTGTAATGTGCATAAAACAGTCTGCCTAGACTATTTATTAGCAGCTAACTTAATTTGGCAATTGTGCTACTTGATGACTGCTGAATATTGCCCAGAAATGGTTATTAACTGGCAACTCGAATGTCGATTGTGTTTGTTCCCACATGGCAGTTTGTTTCCAGAAACAGACCAATAAGCGATATACTTGCATAAGAGATGTAAGTGAATTGTCAGAGCAAAATGAATGCTGATTTATTTTATTTAAACATGTAAACGATATTAAGTATTTCGACATATATATGTCGAAATGTAAATTATAGATTTTTTATATACTTACTGATTAGAAAAGAGAGCTGCTCCTACACGCATACAATGTCACCATACACAACAGAACCTCGTTTTCACCGTATCTCTTGATGTTCGGTCGCCAACCCAAGCTCGCACTCGACGCAGTTTTAGGCCTGAACTTTGATGACACAAAGGCAAAGTCAAGAAATGAGTACATCAGAAAGCTCCGTGACAGGTTAGCGTACGCCTACCAGAAAGCCAAGGAAACGTCCGAAGAAACAGGCAAAGCAAATAGGCAAAGGTACGATCAAAAAGCTAAATCTTCTGTTCTCAGGCCTGGTGACATTGTGTTAGCAAAGAATGTGACAAACAGAGGTAAACACAAGATTGCCGACAAATGGGAGTCGGATCCCTACATTGTACTATCCAAGCCCGATGACAGTATGCCAGTGTACGAGATTAAGAAACAGAATGGCAGATCAACAAAGATCCGTACTGTGCATCGCAATCTACTCCTACCACTGAAGTCTACACTTCGTAGCGACAAGAGATTGAGCTAAGGGAACACCGGCTCCCAAATACATCATTCCAGCTAGAAGGAATCTATCTCCTGACACAGAAAACGCTGGGAATGACATTAGTGCCCCTCCATCGAGACCAAAACGTCAAATACGTCTGCCACTAAGGTACAGATAAGTGAAAAATAGATCAGTTTTGTAGATGATTATGGATGGTTATATAAACTGTAATAGTAAATACGGCATGATTTGAAGAAACTGTATGAAATGATGTATGTAATGTTGAATGAAATTGTGTATTGACTACTTGTGGGGATGTTAAATGTGTATATATCTTTGAAGATACAAAGTGATGAAATTTTTATTATTGCTTGAATTATAAATGTATACTGCGTTCAAAGGATTATTGATACGTTTCGAGAATCACCTTTGAACTTGAACCGAAATGTAGTGCCAGAAAAATCGTTCAGAAAAAAAAAGACATACCTCTTTTTAGGTTGAAATTTACCTGCGGAATGAAGGAATGATTTCGATGATATCTGAATATGAATGAACAGCGTTTGAAGTAATATGAAATGGATAACATCTGATCGAGAAATTGATTCATTGATGAATGTTGAATTTTTGAAATTGAGTGAAATGAAAGTCATGTGATGAAGCAAAGTCATTCTAAATGTATTGTCAAATGGTGCTTTGATATTGATAGAATCGTTCAATAGTGTTATAGATAATGAGAGATTGATTTGTATGACAAATTAGCTTGGTGCACATCTTTTCATGTATACATCTATAGGTATTATGCATTCATTTTGTATTTAAATGTTTATGTATGTGATAGTGAATATGATTGTTTACAATTGTTTCATTATATTTATGTATAAACTTAAACAATATGTAACTTTGGAATTTTTGCAAGTGTATTCAATTTTCGTTTAAGCTCCCTTGTTCAAATGTCGGGACGTCATTTTTTCGGCCGGGGGAGTATGTCATAGGGTTACTTTATTTACTACACTTTGTATAGATTGTTTAGCAGTATAGTGTGTGTTGTCCCGTGTTAAAACCGCTTCCGCCTAAACGTAAATAACAGCAAAGCCGCCAGTCAATTATTGCCGATTGAAAATCCATTGTTCAATGCGTGTACCTTTATACTCGCACAGAACATGAGACTTGATGGTCTTTGAGGAATTATATGATGACATTAGAACCCCTTGTTGCGTTGTTGATCCGCATCCCAGAACCCCACATGCTCAGATAGCCGTGCTAGCCAGGTCGATCACACAAACATACCCTGCATGCAAATTAAACTTGAACATTTACACCTTGATCCCATTAATATAGTGTAATATTATTAAGTACGATATGTGATGAAATATACATGTGATTTGATGTAGACTCTACAGTTTGTGGGTAACGGTGGGTACGGGTGAACATAAAGTAAAAAAGTACGCAATTCAATGTTATTATCACGTATTATATAATATGTTGGGTATCGATAATTTTGTATTGAAATGAATAGTGTAAATATATTTCTGGACAATATATATACATAGCCCTACATCACATATGCCTCGGCAGAATATTTCGTGTTGAATTTGGCTGTGTAAGCGTTTTCTGATTTCCTTACAGACAACGTTACGCACGCTCATTAAAGTGCTGTCTGGTTCCGTTGATCAATTATTTATACTTGAGCAAATCTCGTAAAGGGTTTTCTCAGTGAAAATGTGCAAGTAGGCGATAACGCGGTTGATATTACATTTTAACTACGTACACATGGTCTCATGGGTATTAAAACGTCGAATAAAAGATCTTTTTATTGTTGGATCATCTCTACAGTGTATAGTATCTGAAAACTAGTTTTATTGCTATTGAATTTTCAAGTGGTAATAACAAAGTGTTAAAAAATAGAACTTGTTGAAATAAATATGTCAGGGTTGCCTTAAAATGAAGCTTGATGGTCAACTGATCAGTTACTTGAATCTCGGACCCATATGTCACAGCCATCACAACAAAAGGCGACTGGGTGTTCCCGCGTTACCGGGAGTTCCGGTAGTTGTCCAGGGCTGTACTCAATGTCGCCACAGAGTAGTAGATTCGGTCGTCACTAAGAAAACATCATAGACACTTGATTATTCGAACAACCTAAACAAAATGCCAAAAATAAATGACATAATATCAGAAATTGATATGTACAGGAAGTTTATTTTATTTTATGGACATATGTAAAGTTTCATAGATTAAACAACATTTTCTGGGGTTGTTTTTAAAAGACACACTTATAAATAATTCCCAGTAAAAAGCAAACTCAATTCAACTATTGCATACATAAGTTAGCCTGGACATGAACTCAACAGAAATGTATGGGATACCAAAGGGGTCGAAACTTTTAATTCTGCTGCAGAAAAATCCTGCTCGAGATGCATTTATGTTTAGATTATGGCATCAGCCAATCAGAACTCTTGAAAGTACAATTTAACCATAAAACAGCTTCTTATTGACATAATCGGAGTTTGATTGGCTGACGGGTTCAAGGCTTAATCTAAAAAATAAATGCTGCTCGAGCAAGATTTTTCTGCTGCAGCAGAAAAAAAAATGCTGCTCGAGCAGCAATTTGTTTCTGATGCAGCAGAAGTTAAAGCTTCAACCCCTTTGGTATACCATAGAAATGTGTACGTTTTGATCGACGTAGATCCAGTGCGCTTAGTAATTGCTATTTATAGAGTGCTTATGTAGGCTGAACAAAACATGTATTTTATTATGTGAATGTAAAGAAAGAACATTATGTTCATTACACTAAATGACTAATAGTGCTTATTAATATCTTCAGTATTATTTTTTATGTTAGAAACTATATTCAAATGTTAATTTTGATAAGTTATGTAAACAATTGTTATAAGTTAATCCAAACATGTATGCAGCAGTTCCGCTGCATAATTATTTCAATAAATATATGTCAACAACGACATTGGATTGCTACGCCGAAAAAAGATGTAACACAAAATACATTGTTATCTTGAGTCTGGACTTGCATTGTTGCATACGTATTCATTATTATTTTTCATACACACACCGTCCATATATTTAATTACTTCTTCTATACACTATAAATTTACGTATTTAAATAAAAGCAATGACAACTTAAAACTATAAAGGAATCTTTTAATAAAGATGTATGCTTAATAACCCCTGGTACAGTAATACACATATGGATAACCTTATTGGGCGTTTTTTTTTGCTGAAATAAATCATCATGAAAATTGAATTATTGCCCCTAACATGTGTTCATGTCTATTCGAAAAAGCATCCACGTGACTAGCTATTTGATTTGAATTATGATGTTATATGGATCATTTTATATGCATTTGAATGTGTTGTGAATGACTCAGTGCAAAGTGTGGTATAAAGAGCTTCATCATAGCCGATTAAACCTCCAATGCTTCGAATTGACCGTTAGCGGCGACTCCAGTGTCATTCATGTGTTGTGCGTTTGTTGTGTAATTCTGTGTTTTTAATGGGTTTTTTATGCTGTGTCTGTCTGTTTGGTAATCAGTTACTTTCAACAAATAAAGGACTTCGTGCTATAGTAAAATTTACTTCTTGCTGATGCAGCCGAAGTTTCACTTTGTTGTTAAATAATGCTCCAGAAATACGCACTCAATACATTATTTAAGCGTTTTTGTCAGTTACAGACATCCATCTCAGTACTTACTAATTTGTTTTTATGAGGATAGGAAACTCGTCAATTGTCATTGTACTTCATGCATTACCGAGTCATTGCTATTACAGAGTTCTGCAAACTGACCTTGATACCTTGCGGGTTGGAATGCAATGCGTTAAAGTGAAGTAACAATTCCACTGCTGGAACGACGGCTTGTTTCAAGCTTTAAACATGTACGTGTTTAACGGTCAATTTCGAAAACAATTTTAAATATTTTCGTCAAAGCGTATATTAGGTTACTGAACAACAATACTTATATGATCTAAAATTTATGAATGCACAGAATGCAATATCGTAGTAATTACCAAATATGAGAACACAGCCTTTAAGTACAAACGCTCTGGCGCTGAATTTTTTCTAAATATAAAGGGGCACACATTCTGTATTGATGTCGAGAATTGAGTGTGAAACTGCTCTATCTCTCAAACCTTATCATTAGAGATACAATTGTTTCATGCTGAATACGCAGTTAACATCGTTGCTAAACGAACGGTAGTATCCCTTTTCATACCCTATACTTCCCAAAAATAGAAAGTCGACGGAATAACATAATAATGTTAATGTGAAATCTGTTTGTAGATTGCACATTTTCTACTGCGAAAAGTTTCAGGCCCACCGGCGGGAAATTGTATATTCGAATTGATTGGTCGCTTACAAAGGTAAGGCTGAGGTGAAAAGCTGGCGTATACAGCTACGCCGAAAAAAAGAAATAACTTGCGTGACATCAAGACAAACAACCATATCGCCATTTAATTACTGAAGGAAAAGTAGATCGTTTCAACATCGTTCTCAAATTTCTTTTCTTCGATCGATCCGCCGGGACACCAAATACACACACTATGGTGACTTAATTATATGTTGCCAGAAACAAACCACGTGCGCATAGGCAGAACAACAGTTTCTATAAATGTAACCATTTTTTGTATTGCTCTGGATTTTATATGTCATATTGAATATGCACTAATAGTGTGTCATTTGGGCGGTTGTTTTATTGTGTACAATTGTATTACAGATGTATTACAGTGTAGTATGCACCAGTGTACATTTTCGATAGTATATGTCTTTAACAGTGAGGTTTGGGCGCCCTTTAACCGTTAAAACCCCAACTGCTAGGCTTTGCATTGACTTTTTATTGTGATGACACCAGTTTTATTAATTTGAGTTTGTTTTTGACGAGTGCTTTGTCCTGCGTTAAATTGTTTGGCGATTGGTAACTTGCCTTAAATGAGAAACCTCGTAGTGATGATAATAAAATTGTCCTGCTGATGTAACTCGAGTTTTCTGTGTTTACCAATGGGTAACTTTCCTTAAACAACGAAACGTGTAGTGATTATACAAATTTGTCTACTATTGATATAACTGGAGTTTTAGTGGTTTTTTGTATTTTAGATATTATTTTTTGTGTTTGATTGTTAGTAACTGGTTTTGTAAATATGGAATTTCAGTATAGTTAAGCAACTTATTTGATTATTATAAGAATGGACAAAGGCAGCTATTATTTGGGGTCACCAACAATTAGGAAAGCAAATGTATTGGGTATTTTTATTTCATTGACACTGTACTTACGATGTCTTTGTTCAATGTACTAAATATTGACGAACATATATTATTATTATTCTCGTTTTAAAAACGCTCACATGTGTGATAACCATGTACCAATACGTATTTGCTTTATTGCACATTAAGATTCACAGTCATAAACGAAGGTATGTTAAACGTGTTCACTTCCATTTATTTGATTAACGATCAGCAAATTTCATAATTAAGAAGGAATGAACCAAACTACAGACAAGCGACATTTTGAAGGCTTTAATAATTTACTGCAAATAATTGATTTGCCTTTTGCAAGAACATCTTGAAATGCTAAAATAATATATTTAAGAAATTTCCTTTATTGACTACTGTAATTATAGCTATGTTATCCTGATTATTTGATCACCGCATTTATATTCATATTGAAGGATTTACGAAATGCCATATTTTTGTGACATGTGCAAAAACACTACAGTGCTACTTTATTTGTTAGAGTTTAAGTATCCATGCGCCTCTGTCTGAAAAATTCCATTTCTAATCAAACTTATTCTTAAGTGTCTAAAAACCATTATCTGCTACATACTTGTCTCATTATTTGTACTATATGTAAAACCTTGGGGCACATTAATGGACTGCATTATCGATGCTGAGAGACTTACCGATTATCAAAACTGTTTTAAAGTCGTCTATCTAGACTATAAGATCACTAAACGAAAAAAAAACTGTGTGCACACGCTGTTATTAAGGAGCCTTATCTAAGAGAAATTCTTGATTATAATACAGAAATATGGAATACCGGTATAGGGAATGTGTATCTAGTTTATTTAATAGTAAAAAGTATGAAACAAAATGAAGAACAATTGATCGAAAGTATGATTTACTCGTGTTTGGTTTCTTAATTTCTTTTGGATTCGACACTATCTTGTATGCAAATATTAGATGTACATTTTATTCACTTTTAGGTTCTTTCTTGCTTTTTGAGGATGTGATATTGCATTTTGCAAATACACATGCATTTTTCCGTAGCATTCAGGAACACTTAAAACATTACTGTTTGGCAATTTATTTAAGTCATAATTCCAAAGTTATCAAGAGCAAAATATACCATGTCATGATATGTTATCCATTACTCTTACTTGTATTAATTACAACAGAACGCCTCAGAAACATATGTTGTCTTGACTTAATTCATATTTGACAGTGAATCATCACATGCAACAGAAAAAAGGCGGTTTTGAACCATTCCATGTCCTCACTTTCATTCAACATTCTAAATGTTGTTATATTTCACTGGTATGTTAAAAATTAACTTTGTGATCGGAAGAATAGATACAATTATTCAACATGATTACATTTTCCAAAATGGACAAATGAACATAGATGCATATTTTCCTTGTGTGCATTGACATAGCGTCAACGTGCATATTTACACAGGAGTTTTAAGCCAGGGAATATTCGGATGAATGTTCTATTGTCAGTGACAGCGTTATTGATCTAGACAAAGTGAGTTCCCCCCCCCCCNCCCCCCCCCCCCGACATAAATTTCACTGCTCCGATCTTTCCTTCCTTCAACAAACATGTTGAATACTTCCAGTCAAAATATACATGACAATAAAGTGAGCGTGTTCTTCGATTAAGGAAGACTAAAAGTTGATGTAATGCTTTTTTGCTATGGACACTAGCGTATTTATAAACGTCATTAAAACGTCACAATCGTAGAATTGTACCGCAATATTTTACAATTATAATAGACTTATCCTATAATTATGTTTGCAACACATTAGTAAAACTACTTTGCTTCAAATCAGTTTTAAATTATTTCTGTCTCAATACAATAATTTAATTAGAGTTATGTTTGTATTGGCCGTTCGAAGGCTGTAAACACAGCTTTAATCAATTTTATGTTTAGTCTTTGGTCTTAAGTATAGGCAATGATTGGTTGCCTTCAATAAAAGACGAATTTCACTCCCGATCATTGCTTGACTATTTCATAATTCCCATATTAAATTTCATACAAGTACGTGATTCTATTTCAAGCCGGCATTACCGTACATTTGCTAAAACTTGGACGCTATTAATTTTTAAGAACTATTTCCAAAATGAAAATGGCTGGTTAATTTAATAAGTAAAATATATATTGATCAAATGCATAATGTATCTAAGATTGTAAATTAAATACCTAAAGTATTCATTAAAATATATAATATCCAATACATCATGCTACGTGATACGAGTTAAATATGGCATTGACCCTCGCATAGCTGCCATTTGATGGAACGCCATTTAACGCCATCCCGGTTGGCGGCTAAGTGGTGGATTGATAGATTGCTTGGCTATTGATCCAGACAAAATTATAGACCGTGAGGACCACTTTTACGATATAGGTTCATATAGCCGGCAGATAGGCATTGCGCATGTACGCGGTGTTAACATATATTGGCATATGATTGCATGCAGCATTTATTGTTTTTTGTATTGTGGTATATACATGATGATATGTTATACGTATTTCCATGTATTGTCTTATATAATTGATGATATGCAATATGGATTTTTATTATCAGTGTAGCAATGATGAAAATGTAAAATGTAAAATGAAATGTATTTCTGTGTACGGTGTTATATAAATGATGGTATGCCAATATTAATTTCAACTGGCATATGGTGTTATATATAATTGATTTACTTCCAATTTGTATTGAATGTGTAAACACTTTTATATTGATGATGACATGGTAATATTAAGTTTACATATATCATTTTTATCAATTATGGCATGACAATATATATTTTACGTGTATGGAGTTTTACATCAAATGAGAATTTTATGGTTATACAAAATATGTTCATTACACATGCATATGATATTTATCAATGATGAGATTACAATATCTAATGGAAAATGTAATGATGCTGTATCAGTGACGTAAAGGCAAAATGTATTGCATGTATAAAGTTATTGGGTGTTAACCAATGAAAGCACGACAGTATTAATTAGATATGTAAGGAGTGTTATATCAATTATGGATTGGCAATGTGTAAAACACATGCATATAGTACTAGACCAATGCCGGGATAGCAAGTTTTATTTCATATTTATAATTTTTCAATAGGATGATTTTCAGCATGTGTCATGCGTTAAATAAATCATTTCAAAAGATATCTCAATGAATTTGCAACAAGTTCAGTTTTATATCAGTAATGATATAGTAGGTCAATATCGCAATATCTATCCACATTCGTATTTATGATGTTATATAAATGACCGTACGACATCGAAAGCAATGAGGTGATAGCAATATTTATTATGTTCTAAAATATTCTTACTACAATAATGGAGTATTTCTACTATAAGATAAAATCTACTGGACAAGAATTCCATATTTCTTTGTGTGAAATCCGTTTCCGTATTCAACAACAGGGAACGCAGTTTTTTAACCTCATAGTAATACAGAATATTTGTTGTACAGGGTACAAAGATTGAGAAATAGGTTGATAAATCATTACCTCCGTAGACGGACGCTTGGTTTTTATAAAGTATAATATAAAATGCACAGTTAGCGAGTTAAGTGTTAAATAAACTATAGCAGCAATTGCTATCTGGCTCGATCATTAATGCTTTAGTAAGTCATACTGAAGAGTTTAAATAAATTGCATGTCAAATGGAAAGCAATGCAGACGTAGTCCGGATCTATATAACACACAAACACACCATCTAATCCGTTATTACAATCAACGTTGCCTACTTTTATGCAACAATGGAGGTTTCATTCAAATGAATATTCCTGTAGTTTATGGTCAGATTGGTTTGGAACCGAAATGAGTGTCTTTTTCGATATATCCTGGAGTAAGTCAATTGAATTTAGTGCTTTATCTTCAACACTTCGCAATAATTGCATAGACTGTCTGTCGCGAGAATCTTTCAAACACTAGTGACGGACCACCGATAACACGGCGTTTCCGCGAGATCGAGGTCCCTTCTAGAGCCGCCAAGTTCCACTTCCGGTCTTTGCTTCCGGGGACTGAGGTCAGGGGTCACGGGCTGGATCCCGAACACCGTCTCCACACCGGTTTCGGTCAAGGTCGTGGTGTAGTTCCCGCAGTCAAGGTCACTGACGAGTCCACAGGGGTTCAGATCGAGACGGGAACTGCATATGGGCTCGTCTATAAACTGTATTGAGTCCACAGAGGGCGTCGTCACTAGGCTGTTTAAACTGCCCTCTTCTTCTATCGTCCGCAACGGGCCCCGAATCAAGTCCTTGTTTCTCGGCTCTTCTTTGTAATCCACGAACGCTATGTAGTTTTCGCCGTCGCCGACTCCGTCCCCATCGTCTTCAACGGTGCCGTCCGTGTCGTCGTCGGCACTGAAGTCGAGAATCTGAGCGACCACCTCCGACAGGCGGCGGTTTTGGAAGGGGTCCATCACTTCCGAAATCTGTTGCGATCTCTCCTCTGCTGCACTCATTTTATTCCCTACGGGAGTTCATGTAATAATATTAAGCACTATTTTCTACACCTGCATGTAATCCCATTGTACATACACCTGTAATTGCAACTCAACCGTTCTATCTAATGTTTACCAAATTCTTTCCAAAGATCGAATTACGTCGACCACTAAACTCCTTCCGATTTCAACAGCCTCAATACCATCTTATATTCACCCGTGCTTAGCTATTATATTGAGCATAAACATTGTCTGGAAACATAAAAATGCCTTTTTATATTCATTTAGGTCGTAGAAAATATATAGAGCCGTTCTAACACAAGGAATGCCACAGTCGTAATAGTTATTTCTACAAACACTCAGTGGAAAACACTCGATATTACAACTCTCCGCGCATAGGGATTATCGCAAGAAACTATTGGAAAAAAATCTTGCAGACAGCCATCCAAATGGAAGACGCGTTGCTTTGTGTTCGCTTCATGCGCGGGTAATTATTTGGCTCCGACAGCCGCTTCTGGGAGGGGGTGGGGGTCGATACACTCGTGCGTCGTTCGCTGGAAAACAGTAAGAAGCATACACCGCGAACTCGTGACGTCAAGAGCTAGAGAGTCTTACGGAAGCTTTCGTAGTTCATTCAACACAGGCGCATGTAGTCAATGCACGTGTTCACGAAAATACTGCATTAGATGTAAGGTAAGTTTTCTCCGGGTACTCCGCCACTTCCCCTCCCACTACAATATCATGCCAAAAGTGTGTACCTTGCTGTAGGCCTACTAGACACGTATCGTTGAACACGGAAAACCCCTTATTCCACTTTTGTCTTAAAAATCCATTAACGTTGGAAAATTTAACCAAAATACCCATGTTCGCCAGTTCACTTGCTGGTTTGGTTGATATGTTTGTAAAGTTTTATCGCTGGAGCAGCACAGTTTGAGTTACGCGCAGGGCCGAATATAGCTGTTTTGGGGCCCAACGCTGCACATGTTACGGGGGCCCCCTTTCCTTTGGTCTCTATCTGTATAATGAAAATCGTAATTGATTCTTAAAATATAAAGATGAGGAAATTTGCATGTCTACACAGTTGACAGTTAAATTATGTATATAGCAAAACAAGTTAAACATTGTATAACTATTGTATTAACTGAACTTAACAACACTGTTACTTGTAACAGATTCCAGCCGATAGGTCTCTTCTAAGACACTTCATCTGGCCAAAGTCATCGATCAGCTGTGTGAAGACTAGGTTTCGGAGGACTTGACATTCAATAGACAGTAGCCCCAATGCTTCCAACCTTTCCTGACTCATGGTGTTCCGCATATAGATTTTCACGCGTGATAATGTTGAAAATGACCTCTCACCTTGACAGTAATTAACTGGAATTGTTAAGTACCCTTTATTCGTACAACGATGGCAGCGTTTGGAAAAGTTGTCTGTAGTTGAACTCCATCTAACATAAGCAGTTCACTCATGTGGGTGATGGTTCTGTCTTGGTCCGCCTCTAAGATGGCTATGAACTGAACGAACTCGTCAACAAAAAACGCCTCAATGTCATCTGGATAAGACTCCACTAGATGCGTTGCACATTTCCGTAGATCATCCAACGTGAGAGACTCAAACTATGTCATGAAACCAAACTGTTTGTGAAGACCAGAATATGCGGTCAACCGCTTGCGAAGTTCAACAGTGAGACAATCAACTATCCTGTAGAATGTGTGAATCCGAAAATTGTCGCGTGCACTTAGCTCCGAATTCGCATCTGGTGTCGTACTCTCGTCACAAAATAGTTTCCGCCATTTCTTACGTTTATTCGCATCCTTATATTCGTTTATTGCAACAAACGAGGCCCCCACTGGTGCATCCAGATATAATAGTGAAATCAAAGCGAACTAAACGGTCCAGATGTTGTCATAACCATACGGGCAAGTCGTATAATAAACAGAGAAACTAGTGGTTCTGATCGAATTGATATACAACACAGAAAGAAAATTGATAGCATAGTAAATCAAAGCGAACTAAACGGTTACAATTGGATATACATCGGGAAACTGGTAAAATCACACAGTCAATTTTTACTGAAATACTGATAGAGTCGTTAAATGGCGTAATAAAGAAAGATCATACATTGGCAAACTGGACTGCCGTTGGGGGGCCAGTTAAAAATCCATGTAATCGAAGGCCCAAGGCTGCGGCCTTGTTAGCCTAGTGCTTAATCCATCCCTGGATACACGCGACACAATTTTAAAAGTGTATTTAAAAGAAGAAATATCTAAAAAAAAATAATGTTCAGCGTATATCCTGACTTTGAAATAATAGTAGAAAATTGACGTTATTAAATTAAAAACAAAGGTTTATGTATTGTGGTGTTCTTTTTGCACTAAATACTATAATAAGTAGTCGCATATCCAACGATCGAAATGGGTTTTTTTTTATGAAGTGCACGTAAACTAAACCACATAATAGTGTTCGTAGATACAAATGTTACTACGTGATATCACATCATATGTGTGGAGAATGAATATAACAGAGGGGGTAATCACGTGACGATCAAGATGTCGACGTCCGTGACGAAACAGATATTTTTCGAAGTTGTATACCCTTTATTACTTTTGTATATTTTTAAAATGCCGCTCACTTTCCAGCCATATCAGTAACAAAGTGATTAGCGTTAATTTAGTATAAATATTCGCTTTATATTTCGACTTAACAAGTACCAAGCGCATTTAGTTTATGATTAATAACTGGATTTATTATTTGACCTTAATTCAATTGTTGATGAATGCATATTTTTAATGCAAACATATTTTGGTAACTTTGATAAATTTAAGATAAATAGTGTGATTAATTTAACATATTCCATCATGACTTCTATCGCATGTTAATGTTCATTTCTGACGATCAAGCGAGGGCTTACTGACTCTTTTCTTAGTATGTATTTAATTCATTTAACTGTGAGAGAAAACCAGTAGTTAAAGAGGAGTTCAAAACACAACTTTCAGGACGTACAGACGGACAAACCAGCGAAATGTTTAATTCTTACCACTCCATATGGGGCAAACCTAACTATAACTAGAGCTTTGTCACAGACGTGACAAATACCCCCAAATGAAGAGCGGATGAAAGTACTTGAAATAGGGAACACCATGCTAAATGTGTAAAACGCACTTAGTTACCCCGTGACCTAGTTTTTGGCCAGGCATGGCTCATGTTCGAACATGGCCTAGAGATTATCTAGATAAAACTTCTGACCAAGTTTGGTGAAGAGCGGATGATGAGTACTTGAAATAGAGAGCGGACACCATACTGAATGTGTAAAACGCATTAAGTGATCCCGTGACCTAGTTTTTGTCCCGGCATGGCCCATGTTCGGACATGGCCTAGAGATCATCTATATAAAACTTCTGACCAAGTTTTGTGAAGATCGGAAGTAAACTACTTCAATTAGAGAGCGGACACCATGCTCAATGTTGAAAACGCACTTAGTGACCCCATGACCTAGATTTTGACCTGGCAACGCCCATGCTCGAACTTGGCCTTAAGATCATCTAGATAAAACTTCTGACCAAGTTTGGTGAAGATCGGATGAAAACTACTTGAATTAGAGAGCGGACACCATGCTGAATGCTAAAAAACGCACTAAGTGACCCCATGACCTAGTTTTTGGCCCGGCATGACCCATGTTCAAACTTGGTCATCATCTAGATACAACTGCTGACCAAGTTTGGTGAAGATCGGATGAAAACAACTTGAATTATAGAGCGGACATTTAATACGGACCGACCGACAGACAAGTTCACTGCTATATACCCCCCTAAACTTCGTTTGTGGGGGTATAATTATTAAATTAACCCATTTATGCCTAGCGTCTTGAAAAAAGGCCTTTGCAAACAGCGTAGACCCAGATGAGACGCCGCATGATGCGGCGTCTCATCAGGGTCTGCGCTGTTTGCTTAAAGGAATTTCTGTAAGAAATATTCTAAGTATAGAAATAACAAGGGCTGTTTGTAAAACATGCATGCCCCCTATATGAGCTATAAGTTGTAGTAGCAGCCATTGTGTGAATACGTTTTTTGTCACTGTGAACAACGGCAGCGATGGTGGTGGTGGTGGTGGTGGTGGTGGTGGTGGTGGTGGTGGTGGTGGTGGTGGTGGTGGTGGTGGTGGTGGTGGTGGTGGTGGTGGTGGTGGTGGTGGTGGTGGTGGTGGTGGTGGTGGTGGTGGTGGTGGTGGTGGTGGTGGTGGTGGTGGTGGTGGTGGTGGTGGTGGTGGTGGTGGTGGTGGTGGTGGTGGTGGTGGTGGTGGTGGTGGTGGTGGTGGTGGTGGTGGTGGTGGTGGTGGTGGTGGTGGTGGTGGTGGTGGTGGTGGTGGTGGTGGTGGTGGTGGTGGTGGTGGTGGTGGTGGTGGTGGTGGTGGTGGTGGTGGTGGTGGTGGTGGTGGTGGTGGTGGTGGTGGTGGTGGTGGTGGTGGTGGTGGTGGTGGTGGTGGTGGTGGTGGTGGTGGTGGTGGTGGTGGTGGTGGTGGTGGTGCCTTAATTTCATTTTTGCCCGATGTTTATTTTTGCATTACAAAAATGCAGTTAGCCTAACATTTGGTAAATTTTAAATAAATTACAAGGGAGGCAACTGCTGAAATTTTACCTCCCCTGTCTTGCTTATATTTAAATTAATCAACAAAATTAAACATTAACACAATATTTAATATACAAAATATACAAAAAATCTCATATTCTGATAATATTTTTACTGATCCACTGTATTTCACTAAAAAAATGATGTTTCATTGAACTGATAATTATAGATTTAGGATTACAGACCAGTTGCTTCAGTACTATTGTTCAGAGTTTGCCCTGTTGGCCGCGTATGCATTCTTGAGTTATCATTCAAAAACCATTTTACTATTTCGGGTCACCGTGACCTTGACCTTTGACCAAGTGACCTCAAAATCAATAGGCCTCATCTGCGAGTCATGATCAATGTTCCTATGAAGTTTCATGATCCTAGGCCCAAGCGTTCTTGAGTTATCATCCGACAACCACCTGGTGGACGGACAGACAGACCGACCGACAGACCGACCGACCGACCGACCTACCGACCGACCGACCGACATGTGCAAAGCAATATACCCCCTTTTCTTCGAAAGGGGGCATAAATATACTAGAAATACCTAATTTTGGAAATAAATTGATCCAATGTAGAAGGATGGGACAGTCCACTAGGCATAAATGGGTTAAGTAAAACATGGTACAAAGAACATTCCTTTTCAGAATTTCGATTACATAATTTATTTAAAAAATACTAACAACATCAAAATGTCTGACTGCCACCTTTTAAAGATATCTAAGCACTCATGCATTTATTATTTAATACATAATCATTCTAATTAATGATTAGAACGTTTAAATATTATGGTCAGAGTCCATTTATACATTCATATGTACGCAAAATGACTTCAACATGATTATGTCAGAAATGTATTCATTAATAGTTGAGTAATTTAGTACAGTCGTGTATATGTTTTAAATTTTGCAATCCATTTACTTAAGCTAACGAAATAAATTTAACCATTCAATAATTAGTAGCAGATAAATATAGATAAGATTTTGTAGGTAATTAAAAACAACAACAATGAAAAAACATTTTCATGTCCTAAATTACTTTTCTTTTTGTGTTAAAAAAGAAGCTTCTTAGTATGCAATAAAATATGGAGAAAAAGAGGCAATTTATCAGTTTGTTACTTTTACTAATAATGTAATTAAGCCGCGTTCTGGGAAAACAGGACTAATGCATGTGGGTAAAGTATTGTCCATGAACTGCACAGACTAGTCAGGGAGGACACTTTCCACTTTAATGATATTTTTCGTTTAAACGAAGTCTCTTCTTAGCGAACATCCAGTTTTGGCAGAAAGCGTCATCCCTGATTAGCCTGTGCAGACTGCAGGCACATGCATGAAGCCCCATTTTCACAGAGCGAGGCTCAATTATCCAAGGAAATCTAGGAAAAGTCTGCTCTTAAAGCTAGCCATCTTCATCGCTACTCCAGGAATCTGCTGTCAATGGATTAACTGCTACAGGATTCAACAAATCTTTTACTTCTGCACCATTTAATTTCATTGCACCATTTTCTGAAACTATTTTATCTAGTTTATTTTCACTCGCAGGCGTTGCTTTTCTTATTGCTCGTTTAATTTTTCTAGTCTGTGTAGAATATCCAGTACCATCCAGTTTTGGCGTCCACACTAAAATATTTCTATCCATTCCAGTGGAATAAAGCTCATGAAAATCTGGGTGGTACAAACAACAATTAATGGATGAGTAATGCCCAGTCAGTGTGAACAAATGCTTTCCTGACATCATGTCCAAAGCGTATATACACGGGTTTCTTTTTGTATCGTTTGGCATGAAGACTAGATCACGGTTACAGCCGTTAGACACTGCAAACTGCAGCGATTTTTTGGCACGGTTGGAAACGGAACTGTACTCTATTCCAACGTTTCTACCCGTGGTTGTGTCCCAGAGATGGAGTGCGTTGTCGTTGCCGCAGGATACCAGGTAAATGCCGTCAGCCGAGAACTGGAGACCATTCACAGCACTGTTGTGCGCGATGCAGTCTACAAGATAAATGCTAACCTTAGAAATGGCACAATCTAATATTACTCAAATACATATAAATGTTTTAATTATATTTATTTATCTTATTTGTCTCTTCATTCGTGCAAGCAGTTAAATGCATTTTGATATATAAAATATGCATAACTTACAAATATGTCACAGACAATGCCTCCACAACACATGTTTGGACACAGACAAATCCACTATATATTCTACAGTGGACAAAAAGACTAAGGGCCATAATTCAGCTAAAACTGGTCGCAGTCCATAATCCTTTCTTTATGATCATATACAAATTGAGGTCAAGACAGATTCACACAGTACTTGAAATAAAATGTGGGACAACATATTCTTTAGTGGAAAAACAGTCAAAGGTCCATAATTCTTCTAAACTCGTCACAGCCCCAGTTCCTTTTTTAGCATCATCTTTATGTTCAACAGCATAATTCTGGCAAAACTGATCATAGCCAAGATTCCTTTTTTTCATCTGCACATTAGGGTCATTCAACTTTTAAAATTTAAACGAGATCCACCCAGTAGTTAAAAAGGAGTTGAAAACACAAACTTCAAGACGTAGGTACCTAGACATACAGATGTATGTACGTGAAGACGGACAGACAAGCGCAATCATTAATGCCTTCAACTCCTTGCTAACTCAATAGCTGTTCAATTTTATAAACAAACTAACCCAAGCAAATACATCCAAACTTAAATAGAGTCCAATATAATGCCTGTCAAAGTGGATCTTCGATTTTCAAGATAAAGTCTGTGTTCAAGCTTAAGAATGACATACCCAGTAATCTCAACTAATCAACTAAGTATACGACTTACATGAATGTTCATAGTTTTCCTGTGGTGGCGCCCCATTGTACTGATCAAACTGGATAAGGCTGCCTTTGGCTTGGCGTATGTCCCACAACATTATCTTCCGATCACCTCTAAAAAAAACAAAAAAAAACAATTTTTTACACATAGAGTTTTTTTGTTTTATATCAGATTTTTTTATGGTTCACTTTCCATGAATAAAAGACCTCATGCTTTTAAGATTGTGCAACAGAAATTTCACTTTCTTCAAATTTAAGATTTAAATATATATTTGATATTTCCTGAAATGATTTAAATGTACAATTAAATTGAAATCCTAAATATAGTGTTGGGCAAGTAAATTTATTCATGTTTAATACTGAAATACAAACCCTCCAGTAGCCAATGTGAACTCATTGTGTGGTGACCACTTCACCACAAATACAGAGGTGTCATGACCTTTCAGACTATGGGTGGATGACCCCGACTTGAGGTCAACCAGTTTGACTGTAGAGCTGTTGGTTGCCACGGCAATGAGGCAATGCTTGGTTGCTATTGGAGACATGTGGTGGCTGTTCACCAAGCCGTTAAACTGATATTCATCTGCAGGCTACAACAGTGATAAAATAAGCATTTTGGTTGCATATCCAGTTATCAATAATATTGTAGACAAAATATGAATTTATTAAAACGTTATATCAGTGCTCCAGCTTTGAAGGCGTAAACGGAAGGGCAAGCAACCTAACGCCCGAAGGTACAACAAAGCCCTCTTGGATCCATGCCATGCCCTTTTTTGAACTGTTCACATCATTATGCGCAAAATCTAAGGATTCAATAAATTAACTAAATTTTCAGAGTGAAACTGGTTTTATATATATTACACATGCTACAATGTATATTGGAAATATGCAGGGATAATAGGTGTTTGACAGCATGCAGCAAAGTGCCTTTTGCCCTTTACAAATCCTAGCTGCAGCACTAAGTTATTTAATGGTCACTCACAAGGATAACTTAATTCCATAGAATCATTTATGGATGACAACAATTAACCATTCAAGAATATTTCCATGAAAAATGACAGCAATTTTAACTGCAAGCTGTGATAATATCTAAAATTATAAATGGTGATCCCCAGCAAAAACAGTGTATTTTTGTGTGTTGTTAACGATTAAAACTGAATAAGAATAACAATTGCACTGTCTCTTTTTTTCTGATTCCCAGAGTACCGATTAATCAAACCATATAACATGCAAGTTTATTTGTAACTCTGTATTGAAGATTTTAAACTGCCCCAAAATTGCTCTTTTTTGTCCCTTAGTTTTCCTTTACCTTTAAACCTAGGTAAACATCCTATGTCATGCAAAAAAGTACCTTGAGTCTGTTAGTATCCCAAACTTTGAGAAGACTGTCTGTTCCACTTGATGTAAACAAACCAGTGTCTAATGGATACCACAGCACTGTCTCAACACTGAACTTGTGTCTATGACGATTGTTCAGGGCTATAGTGCCAACACTTGGAAATGTGTACCTCTCCTTCCCGATGGGTCTGAACACATCATAAATTACGATAAAACCATCCCCTCCCCCTGCCAGTAAACTGAAACAAAAAAGCAATAATATTGGCAACTGTTGAATACAGGTTTTAAAATAAGAATCTCTATGGAAAAAAAAACACCAGACTTACTGTTTGATAAGGCTTATTTAGTATAGATGTTTTTTATGAAATAAAGAATATTGGACAATATCTTTTAATCAACTTGTAAAAGTGCGAAGCTAAAGTTATCAATTTAAAAAATACACAAATGCTTGTATTTGTGGTGGCAGAGTAAGGTAGTACAAACACATTTGGGAAAAACTGTAACTGTATATGTAAAATGGATCATAATTAATAACCACAAATGTGTTGCCTTAAAAGTTCCATTCAGGCCTAAACAAAACAAAATGGTTTGTTTCTGGTAAAATTCCCCTAAAAAAATATGGATTGTTATGTAGCCTTTTTCCTTTTATTGTTTTTTACAAGACTAAAATTAACCACGGTAATAAAAGACTTTGTAGATATGTACAATTTAATACAACAATCCGGGGCAATGTCCAATCTGCTGAGGGTCCTGTTTTTACACATACTTAAAATTTTCTTTCTACTGTTTGACTTGACAACNGAAAATCTCTGACCCGGCCCCACCCCAACCCCCATTACTTTTGACCCAGGGGTCAGATCAAAATTCCAAATAGTGCAGGGTCGCATATATGCTCATAGCTACCATGTGTGTAAGTTTCAAGGTTCTAGTGCTAATAGTGTAGGAGGAGATGCATGTAGTGGCCAGGATGGACAGACGGACGGACGGCGGAGATAACCACAATATCCCCACCTTTTTTTCAAAAAGCGTGGGAATAATAACTTTAAAAAAATAAAATTTGCGAGTGGACAACAACGATATTGTTTTACACTATTTGGTCGCAATTTAGATCGCAAACGGCCCGAAGTTTATACCACTCCGATATCATCGAAAATGGCCGTCTTCTCCAGCATGGTGGCTTGACACGAAGGCTGAGCCGCCATTTTCTTCCGCTATTTTGGAATTCACCGTAGCGGAAAAAATCCAATGACGAGGCAAAGTCATATTTATATCGAATAAATAAAACCTGACTTATTTTAAAAGTTAAATACATTTTAAACATTATTTCAAATTATTGTAATTTAATTTTCGGTAGTTTTTTATAATTTAATTATAAAAACCGATCGTTCCCTCGATGCGAAGTTTGACAGCTTTGCGTTCGTTTTTATGTAAACGTTTCCGTGTTTTATTAAATGAAATCGTAACCTCAAGTGTGAAACAGAACTTGATTATCTCAATAAGGACATTATCTGTAATATCTTGTTTTTTTTTTAATGCATAACTTTCATTTAAATTATTTAAAACATGTAAGTACGAAATGAGTACGAACATCAAATAATTCCGAACATTTTCGAACAAAAAAAAAATATAATTTCCGGACCTACCGACACTCATTTTTTTTAGCCAGTAACTGAGAAACAGACATGTTATTTTTTTAGGCCTAATGCATATTGAAAACGCAATCAATTTGACTTTTACGCATTTCTTATTGACATATGTATCAATTATACTTCGTCTTTGAGGAGGTTTATACAAAATAACTACAAGTCAAGGATCATACCTAACTGAACAATCATAGTTCTAAATATAGGCCAGTCTTAATTGTTTTTTATATTGACATTTTCCTGTCAATAAAAATGATGTACGATATAATTGTGTGTGTTAATATATTTTATTAATTTAATTGAACAAAATAAAGTTATAATTGTTCTCACTATCTTTTTTCTATAAGGTCTATATCTAGTGAATTAATACATCCGTTGAACAGTTTTTCGACATCTTTTTTGTCGCTGAGTTGAAGATTGTAAGTTCGCCTTGTTGTTTCTGCCCGGTAAAATTCGATTGGATCGCTGACACCAGTTTCTCGTCTATTCAAGAACTTCAGCATATTAGCGGCTGTATAATAAATAGCATCAATTAAATATGTCTTTCAAATTCATCTAGTTTCTTTCATTTCACACTTTTGCTTAAAAGTTCAACAGCTAGTTTGTTTACACCGGAAGTTGAAATATATTTCAAAGCTAATTCATTTTGAAAGTTCTTTTGTTTCGAATATACAAGAATAACTTAAAAATCCTTTTTGATGATTCAGAAATACGGATTTTAATATAATGATGTGTAATTATATGTATTATATTTAAAATTAATAAGACGAAACAACAAAATAAATCATTTATGAATTCGAGTTCGTGACTATAATGTCCGGAGCTGGCATTAAACATCAAAACACGTGTATTTGATATTATTCCTTTTAATTGTGACACTTCGCCGGCATAACGATGGGAACAAAGCCTCTTACATATGAGGGATGTAATTATTTAAGACAGCGATTAGTTTTAGCAACATTAAGTGGTAAAGCTCTTAAAATAAAAAATATCAGAAGCAAAGAAGACAATCCGGGTTTGAAAGGTATTGACTCATAGGAATTGAAGAAACTACTTCAAAGAAACATTGTGTAATGGTTGTTAATGACTAACCATGAAAATAATAAATAGAACAGGTTTATATAATCTTTCAACACATCTGTCAACAACATTGTCAAATTGTACTAAACTGTTGCTCATCATTAAGTTTCATCATGTAAACGCCATACGTCCGGGATTGTCACGGTAATGAAGAACATGTCCCGCAGTCCCCGAAATCTGTCAAATGTCCCGGATTTAACAAAATCCATATATACATGTACCTTCTCTTAGGCTTAACTGCACCTCGAATATGTGTTCCCACAAATCTGTGTCTCCATGGCAATGCCTACCTGAATAGGTGACTACGCTACATGTCAAAATCAATCAATTAACAGTTGTCCTGTTATCAGTGTAAATTGCATCAGCCAATCAGCGCTAAGGCAGTCAAATACACACCAACCCCATGTGAAGGTCTCAAAGACTTAATAGAATTCTCGCGAAAATTTGACATCTATGCGAATGAACAGTTTAATGTCATTAAAGGAAGCCGCTTGTTGTCAAAGCAATAAAATTGGCTTCCTTTGTCTAGCGATCAACATGCTAAACCAATTGTATAACGGCACATGCATAGCCCCACCTTTTCATGGAGAATGAAGGTGGAATTAACGGTTAAGTGCACAACTCAATGCGCTACAGCGTACACCAATCACTATACATATATGCCATGTAAAACCCAGTGTTTTAATAAGTTATAAAAATTTCGGATAGGCGCTGGAACTTAGCAATTTACGATGTGAAAAAAATTTGTACCACAAATGAATATATGTCTATATATATATATATATATCGCTATATGTATACATGTTCCGAAAAATCGGCAAAAGTCCAGGAAAATTGAGCTCAATGTCCCGGAATTGGTGTGAAAATTTATGGCGTGTATGGTTTCATACATTTTAATATGTTCTATGTTATGAATTTAGTAANAAAAACCAATGATAACAATTTTCAATTTACACATATGTTTGCTTGGCCTAGCAACAAGAAATTACAGTTGGTTTGTCTCTAATGTTTTGCCATTGACTTAAATCTTGGTGCTGGATAATGTTTGGGCCTTATTTTGCAAAGTACACAACTTTAAATGTATGTATTTTCTATTAAAATAACTCAAATTCTTCAACACATTTCTTTTTAGCTCACCTGAGCAAAAAGTGCTCATGGTGAGCTATTGTGATCGCCTTTTGTCCGTCGTGTGTTGTCCGTCGTGCATCATCAACATTTACCTTGAGGCCACATTTATTGTCCAATCTTCACAAAACTTGGTCAGAACATGTGTCCCAATGATATCTTGGACGAGTTCAAAAATGCTTTCGGTTGGTTGAAAAACATGGCTGCCAAGGGGTGTGGCAGTTTTCCTAATATGGCTTTAGTAAAACCTTGTGAACACTCTAGAGGCCACATTTATTGTCTAATCTTCATGAAACTTGGTCAGAATATGTGTCCCAATGATATCTTGGATGAGTTCAAAAATGGTTCCGGTTGGTTGAAAAACATGGCTGCCAGGGGGCGTGGCAGATTTCCTTACATGGCTATAGTAAAACCTTGTAAACACTATAGAGGCCAAATTTATTGTCCAATCTTCATGAAAGTTTGTCAGAACATGTGTCCCAATAGTATCTTGGACGAGTTCGAAAATGGTTCTGGTTGGTTGAAAAACATAGCTGCCAGGGGGCGTGGCAGTTTTCCTTATATGGCTA
>VMBQ01000070.1:259352-307949 GCA_007657795.1 Dreissena rostriformis | reverse complement strand
CACAATTGAAATGCAATCTCTCTGATTAATGGAATTAGTTTCTATTGATATTACAGTCCGTGTGGTACGTTATTATCCCCCGCCAGAGGCGGAGGGATATTGTTTTGGCGTTGTCCGTCCGTCCGGCTGTCCGTCCGTCCGTCCGTCCGGCACTTTTGTGTCCGGAGCCATATCTTGGAAGTGCTTTGACGGATTTCATTGAAACTTGATATAAGTATATATATGGATAAGAGGATGATGCACGCCAAATGGCATTGACGGATTTCATTGAAACTTGATATAAGTATATATATGGATAAGAGGATGATGCACGCCAAATGGCATTGTACACCATCTGTTAAATTTAGTGTATATTAACATTGAATGTTTTTGTGGAAAACGCACAACTTTTTAATTCACCTAAATAAATATTGAAGGCTCAAGAACCTTCCTCTGTCTTAGTTTTGAGTTATTGTCCTCCGTCCGTCCATCTGTCAGTATGTTCGTCCGTCCGATTTGCACCCATCCTCAAACAAAGCATATGTTGCGGGGGATATCAATTCTACGAATTTGCTTGTTGATTTTACATTTTCAGCAGTATTTAGTATTTTCAACTTTGCATTTCTAATAATATTATAATTTATACTATACTTCTTACTTAATTGTGATTACCATTTATTTTAATTATTTTAGATTTTGAAGCAAGTCTTATTAGACTTCTGGACAAGATAACGAATGGTTCAAACATTGTTGTGAATGAAACTGGTATGTATTCATTTTGTACTGCATTATCTGTAATTTATTATTTCCTTGTGTATTTTTAACCACAATTAAAATATTAAAAATTATATTTCTAATTATGATGTATTTTCTATTTTCATCAGTTTCTTGTTTTGTAAAATGACCCTGTACATCAAGTATGTAGGTTACGTTTGCTATTCAATTTGTAGCTGGGCTTTTATGATGTTTCAGGTACAAATTTGTTGTACCACCCTGGATTGCTGATAGGAGGAAACATTGAACATGAATGTAGTCTGCAGCGCTCAATTGGCTTCTTTCTAGAGGTGTTGATGTGTCTGGCACCTTTTACTAAGAATCCTTTACATGCCACATTAACTGGTGTTACTAACGACCAGGTTGATCCCTCAGTAAGTATAAGAGGAATTGTGTATTTCTGGAAATGTTAGAGAAATGTGTCTTGAATAGTTCTTTACCAAAATAGCTCACCTGTTTTCAGCTACATGTAAGCTGAAAAGAAGATAATGGTCTATAAATCTCATTATAATTTCTTGCTTGAAACTATATAAAAAGACATTATTTTTGGATAATTCATTTAAAAGGGCTCCTGTTGAAGTGTGACTGCATGTAACATTTTAGGTGGAAAGATTTTGAATGAATACCGGAATAAACCCCCTTCGGAAGAAACACCATTCCCTAAAAACGGCAAAGCGGAAGAAACCCTCTTTCACATTTTGCATACGCGGAAGAAACACCCTTCCATAGGGGAACAAACCCCCTTCCAGTTTTCAGACCGGCGGAATAAACCCCCTTCATAACTGTTATTCAAACTGTTCGATAACCATTGACATGTAATTCGATTCACAATTTTTCTGTTTGTAGCAATAATAAACATACTGCATATTAATGCTCACATTAGTATCGATACATTATATATTCAAGCTGTGAATCTCAAACATCGTTATCCAGATAATTGACCCATTTGAAAGATAGTTGGTTGTTAGAATTAATCAAGATGGTAATAAAACAAATAATTTATGATGGGAAAAATAATTATTATTGAAGGATAAAATAGACAAAAATATAATAATATATATTTACATTTATTTACAAAGATCAAACAAGCATATATTAAAAAGCAATAAACACATTGTTGATGAAAAAAGACTTTAAAGGTCATCTAAAGCAGATGCATAAAAAAGGCGTCAGTTTGAGGCAATTAGTTAATCAAACAATACACATTTATTTTCAACTGTTAGTACAATATGGAAGGGGGTTTGTTCCGCTATGAAAGGGGTTCTATACAAATTATACAAGCGTAGACGTGTTTGCCTCTGATTTCATTATAGAAGGAGGTTTATTCCGCATATGAAAAACTAGCGAGGGTGTTTCTTCCGCGTATGCAAAATGTGAAAGGGGGTTTCTTCCGCTATGCTGTTTTTAGGGAAGTGTGTTTCTTCCAGAGGGTGTTTCTTCTGTACACCTTTTGAATGAATATTTTAAAGCAGCACTTTGTTGACTGTTGATTTATTATCTGCTTTAGGTCGATATGATAAAGTTGTCAACGCTGCCAGTTTTGAAAAGGTTTCTTGGTACAGATGATGGTTTGGAACTCAAGGTATGATTTTATTTAAAATAATTATATTAACAAAGATTTGTGTCTGAATAAATATTAAACATAGATAACATTTGCAGTAACTTTGTTATGTTACAATTCAATTTGCACCAGATATTAACTGTGTCACATGCATAATAAGTATAAATGGAATAAAAATTCCATTTAAACTATTTGTTCAAAATTCTGAGTTGAGATATGGATTTAGATTGATACAACAGATTCTTTTTCTTAATGTGGCCAGGCAGCTCACATGGTAGAGTACTGAACAACAAATCCATGGATCACGTGTTTGATCCCTTGCCCAGCCACTTATTAGGTGGTTAACTGACAGAATTGATATTACTAAAATACTGTTGAAAAAAGCAAACAATCCAATTTAACAAACAAAGACTATTCAAGATTTTTATGCCCCCGGTAGGGTGGCATATAGCAGTTAAACTGTCTGTCTGTCTGTTCGTCCGAAAACTTTAACATTGATCATAACTTTTGCAATATTGATCATAGCAACTTGATATTTGGCNAACATGGCTGCCAGGGGGCGTGGCAGTTTTCCCTTTTATGGCTATAGTAAAACCTTGTTAACACTCTAGGAGTCACATTTATAGTCCAATCTTTATGAAACTTAGTCAGAATATTTGTCCCAATGATATCTCAGCTGAGTTCAAAAATGGTTCTGGTCCATTGAAAAACATGGCTGCCAGGGGGCGGGACAGTTTTGCTAATATGGCTATAGTGAAACCTAATTGTTAACACTCTAGAAGTGACATTTAAAGTCCAATCTTCATGAAACGTGGTCAGCATATTTGTCCCCATAATATCACAGCTGAGTTCGAAAATGGGTCCGGTCCGTTGAAAGACATGGCCACCAGGGGACGGGGCAGTTTTCCTAGTCACAAACTTAGTCACAACATTTGTTCTTATGATATCTGGGCCGAGTTCCTTTATGGTTACGGTCTGTTGAAAAACATGGCTGCCAAGAGACGGGACAGTTTTCCTTAAATGGTTTTAAAGTGTAACCTTGAAAGGACTCTACTAAGAAATTACCAGTCTAGACTGTGAATAAATTTATGCAAATTTTGATATTCATGTTCTCCATGCAGTCTGAATATTAATTCTGCCGATAAGATATACAGTAGAATTGCCAAAAAAACATAATTTATTTGTGTTCCTTTCTGAAGAGGATTATTATGATGATGATTGGTTGGGGATGAACTGCAACAAACATGTTTTATGCCATCTGAATACCCTTTATTAAATATTCTCACAATTTCAACTAGTAATATTTATTGTGCAGTAAATTACTTAGGGAAGAAACAACTGTCAGTCTGTTTATAACTTGAATTGTGTTTGACCTTCAATCATGAATGCTGGCTAGTCAGGAATCCACTCTAATCTTTCCAATTGAACCCATTCAGCCACCTGCTTATCAGCAACTTATTAATACTCTATTGACTGTGCCTGCATTGTTCTGGTACAGTAGTCCGTTAGTCCCTAAAAATATGCCCCAGCTGGGTACTCATATTCAGACCTTCAGATTGATAAGAGTGGAAAATAAATTTGTATGGCACACAGTTTATTGATGAGGTCAGTTGTACTGGTGCGATTATCAAAGATTTGTGTTTTAAACAGGGTTGATTGTTGTTTTTATTGAAAATATCATTGCAAGGTGAGTCTGAAAATAGTTCTGGTTTTTATATTTTTGAAAACAAAACAAGGCCCTCAGATGGGTGACAGTTTTCTTTTTATGGCTATAGTGAAACATAGTGAACTCTATAAGTCGCATTTTAGTTCAATCTTAATGAAACATGCTGAGAACATAATTATGTTCTTATGATATCTTGATTTAGTTTGAAAATGGTTCCGGTTCTCTGAAGAACATAGTTTCCAGTTAAGATCAAATTTCCTTTTGTGAACCTTATAATAATATTTATGTTTCATAAAGTACTTTTATTATTTTGAACTCCACCTTCTCAGTATAGTTTATTTCCTTCGGGTCTCAGGTGAGCGCCTTAGGGCCCATGGCCCTCTTGTTTCTTTTGCTGTACAGTTTGATATTATTATCCCCCGCCAGAGGGGGAGGGATATTGTTTTGGCGTTGTCCGTCCGTCCATCCGTCCGTCCGGCACTTTTGTGTCCGGAGCCATATCTTGGAAGTGCTTTGGCGGATTTCATTGAAACTTGGTACAAGTACATGTATATATACGCATAAGAGGATGTTCACGCCAAATGGCATTGTACACCATCTGTTTAAATCAGAATGATGGCCCTTTATATCTTGAAAAAATGCTTTTTACTATAGGCACTTTTGTGTCCGGAGCCATATCTTGGAAGTGCTTTGGCGGATTTCATTGAAACTTGGTACGAGTATATATACGCATAAGAGGATGATGCACGCCAAATGGCATTGTACACCATCTGTTAAAAACAGAGTTATGGCCCTTTATATCTTGAAAAATGCTTTTTACTATAGGCACTTTTGTGTCCGGAGCCATATCTTGGAAGTGCTTTGGCGGATTTCATTGAAACTTGGTACGAGTATATATACGCATAAGAGGATGATGCACGACAAATGGCATTGTACACCGTCTGTTAAAAAGAGAGTTATGGCCCTTTATATCTTGAAAAAATGCTTTTTACTATAGGCACTTTTGTGTCCGGAGCCATATCTTGGAAGTGCTTTGGCGGATTTCATTGAAACTTGGTACGAGTATATATACGCATAAGAGGATGATGCACGACAAATGGCATTGTACACCGTCTGTTAAAAAGAGAGTTATGGCCCTTTATATCTTGAAAAAATGCTTTTTACTATAGGCACTTTTGTGTCCGGAGCCATATCTTGGAAGTGCTTTGGCGGATTTCATTGAAACTTGGTACGAGTATATATACGCATAAGAGGATGATGCACGACAAATGGCATTGTACACCGTCTGTTAAAAAGAGAGTTATGGCCCTTTATATCTTGAAAAAATGCTTTTTACTATAGGCACTTTTGTGTCCGGAGCCATATCTTGGAAGTGCTTTGGCGGATTTCATTGAAACTTGGTACGAGTATATATACGCATAAGAGGATGATGCACGACAAATGGCATTGTACACCGTCTGTTAAAAAGAGAGTTATGGCCCTTTATATCTTGAAAAAATGCTTTTTACTATAGGCACTTTTGTGTCCGGAGCCATATCTTGGAAGTGCTTTGGCGGATTTCATTGAAACTTGGTACGAGTATATATACGCATAAGAGGATGATGCACGACAAATGGCATTGTACACCGTCTGTTAAAAAGAGAGTTATGGCCCTTTATATCTTGAAAAAATGCTTTTTACTATAGGCACTTTTGTGTCCGGAGCCATATCTTGGAAGTGCTTTGGCGGATTTCATTGAAACTTGGTACGAGTATATATACGCATAAGAGGATGATG
Organism: Dreissena rostriformis; assembly: GCA_007657795.1. Lineage (NCBI taxonomy): Eukaryota > Metazoa > Mollusca > Bivalvia > Myida > Dreissenidae > Dreissena > Dreissena rostriformis. The sequence continues at coordinate 302,193 of VMBQ01000070.1, read as the reverse complement.
CACGACAAATGGCATTGTACACCGTCTGTTAAAAAGAGAGTTATGGCCCTTTATATCTTGAAAAAATGCTTTTTACTATAGGCACTTTTGTGTCCGGAGCCATATCTTGGAAGTGCTTTGGCGGATTTNTTTTTATGCCCCCGGTAGGGTGGCATATAGCAGTTGAACTGTCTGTCCGTCCGTCCATCTGTGTGTCCGTCCGAAAACTTTAACGTTGGTCATAACTTTTGCAATATTGAAGATAGCAACTTGATATTTGGCATGCATGTGTATCTCATGAAGCTGCACATTTTGAGTGGTGAAAGTTTGAGGTCAAGGTCAAAGGTAAAAAAAATCAAAAAAATCAAGGGAAGTAATAAGCTTTAAAAGGGAGATAATTTCTTAACCTGCCAAATGATATATTGAAATTTTATTTCAAAGCAGGGCAATAGGGGGCATTGTGTTTCTGATGAACACATCTCTTGTTTTACTAAAGTGTTTATCTTAATCATGGTAAATGGTTATCATTGAGAAAGCTATAAAAGAACGTGTCTACCCAATATCTTTAATATTTAATTAGTTTACCAGTATTTAAAAAAAAAAAATCAGCACTTTGAATATTGGTATTTTTATACCCCAGGCATTTACTTATGCCGGGAGGCATCTAAGGATTTGCCCATCCGTGGTTCGCTCTGGTATTCTTCTGTCCATCCATCAGTCCGTATGAGGTTAACCCAAAAGGACAATATGAAAAGTATTTTCTTATAACATCAATAATACTTACTACAAAGCTTTGATACTTGCATGGATGTTGTCCTTAAACACTATCAACACACCCACACCCCCTTGTTTAATTTTGACATTGACCTACTGTTGGAAGTATTCAGAAGCTCCAAATCTTTGTTATACCAAAATGACGTAATTTCTTAAAACGCTTTGATTCTTGCATGGATGGATGTCTTTGAATACTCGAACACACCCACATCACCTGACTTCATTTTTATGTCCCCGGTAGGGTGGCATATAGCAGTTGAACTGTCCGTCTGCTGTCTGTGTGTCCGTCCGAAAACTTTAACGTTGGTCATAACTTTTGCAATATTTTTATGCCCCCGGTAGGGTCATATAGCAGTTGAACTGTCAGTTTGTCTGTCCGTCCGTCTGTCTGTGTGTACGTCCGAAAACATTAACATTGGTCATAACTTTTGCAATATTGAAGATAGCAACNTTCGTTTTTTTTTGCAAAGCGGCGCAGTAGGGGGCATTGTGTTTCTGACAAATACATCTCTTGTTTATATAAACCTACTTTTGGAATTCAGAACTTATTCAGAATGCAGACATTCTTGGATAACACAAATTGACAGTTTGCGTAACATCAATAGTACTTACTTACAAGCTCTGATACTTTAATACAAGACTTAGCACACTCACATCATCTGACCTTGTTTTGACATTGACATTGGCCTTATTTTGGACTAATGGGCCAATGAATCATACTGATGAGGCTTCCACCGTGGGCATCACCATTTTTTGAATGCAGCATCAAGGTAAGTGATATTTGCTAACTGTATTTTGAAAATCGAGTAAATCACAGTTGCTAAAATAATTTTCTAAACTTGGAAGCTAAAAGAAAACCATTTAAACATTGAACATTTAGTAATTTTGTAAACTTATATTATTTGATTGACACACTCTGTGTTGTTCTTGTCATTAGAACTATTCAAGGTACCATTATATTCTCAGTTTGTACATTTGAATGTTGGATGACCTTGACCTTGTACACAGTTGGGTGACCAGGATGGCCCCAGCCACTGCCAACAGGATGGTGGACGCTGCCCGCAGTGTGCTCAATACCTGCCTGCCCGATATCTATATCTACACTGACCACATGAAAGGCCCGCAGTCGGGAAAGTAGGATATTATTTATATATGCATTCCACAGAATCAGGACTACTTTTTCGTGTTTGTTATTATTGTTATTGAAAAGTTCAACTATGATAATTTTCTTTTCTTTTTATAGAAAAATCGGTTATTGTCCTGTTATAATTATAGTCCCTTTAACACGTATAAGCCTTACCATTAACTATATGAAAAAAAATGTATTTAAAGAAATTGTGAAATCAGTTAGGACATGATAATTAATTATGCTGTTACAAAGTTTTAGAGTGTCATTACATAACTTGTATACTCAAAAAAAAAAAAAAAGCTCCAATTAGAGTTACAACTTGAACAGTGTTGTGATTCAATTTGAATCATGCAAATAAGTGATATACAAAAGTTTATGAAAAAAAAGTGATTTCATTCTTAACCAAAATAATTGATAATGCAATGGTCTAAAATAGTTGTTGAAATATCAAGTGACTTTTGAGTGTTTTGTTGATTGAACTTACTAATGACAGACACATAATGTATGAGTTTGTACGTTTTAAGGTCACCTGGTTTCGGCCTTACCCTTGTTGCTGAGACAACTGAGGGTGGTTTCTATGCAGCCGAAATGGCCTCCAACCCCAAGGGTTCCGATAAAGGGCCGACTGTACCAGAGGACCTGGGAAAACAAGCTGCTGTCTACCTTCTAGAAGAAATATTTAAGGTAAGAAATATGTCAGTTTAAACTTGTGTTATACTGTCTGTAAATTTGTATTTCTGAATCACAGCTGAGCAGCCCTTTGAGTTTAGAATGCATCGACTAATGCCTCATTAAATGAATGATGGTAATTATTTTTAACTTGAATCATTAATTTGGCTAATTTCAAACTTCTTGTGAGAGAGCAGGTATTTGCTCTAATGCCCTATTGGCTATCATTAACTACAGGGAGGTTGCGTGGACTCTGTAAGTCAGGGACTGACCACTCTTCTCATGGTGCTGGGGCAGCAAGACGTGTCCAAAGTGCAGACCGGGCAGCTCACGCAGTACACGTAATACACGCTTATACTAAAAAAATGATCATTTGAGGCACGGTCTAAAAAACTAGGCATGATGCATGTGTGTAAAATGTTGTCCCAGATTAACCTGTACAGTTCACACAGGCTAATCAGGGATGACATTTTCTACTTAAACTGGATTTTCATGAAGAAGAGACTACATTTAAAAGAAAAATACCATCAAAGCGGAAAGTTTAGGTGGAAAGTGTTGTCCCTGATAAGTCTGTAAAGACTGCACAGGCTTATCAGGGACAGCACTTTCCGCCTAAACTGGAAGAAGAGACTTCCTTTAAATGAAAAATACCATAAAAGGAAAGTGCCGTCCCTGATTAGAGTACAAAATGTACTGCACAGGCTAATCTGGGACAAGACTTTATGCACATGCATTATGTACTGCGCAGGCTAATCTGGGACAAGACTTTATGCACATGCATTATGTACTGCACAGGCTAATCTGGGACAAGACTTTATGCACATGCATTAGGCCCAGTTTTCCCAGAACGCAGCTCATTTACACAGTTTAAATTAATTTTATCATGAAATGAAGTCATATGAGGAGGTATATTGGGTATACATGTATTGAAGTGTCTCTGTCGATCGGTTTGTAGATTTATCTGTCAATCTGATTAAAATTTTATAAGTCTGGTGGAGCAAACTACTTAAACATTTCTCCAGCGTTTAAATTAAAACTTACGTCATCAAATAAGTAATCACCATGAAGATATTCAGGATTTTTTTCAAACACAGTAATCCTCACATATCTGTTATATATTTAATTGAAAAAAGCTTACAAAACAGTGCAGGGTTATACATTGAAATGACGACAAAACACTTTTATTACTGTTCTTTTAAAAGCATTTTTGTTAAATGTTTGACATAACCTTGTGGTGAAGTTTGTGAAATGTTTGAGAAACTCTATGAATGTTTGACACACTCTTCCACATTCTTATCATTAGTGCAATTCAAGATACCAGCCTTATCATATTTCATAAAAGAACTATTCATTTGCTAATCTGCAGTGAACTGTTATTATATTTGAGATAATAAAAATGTTTCTTTTTGCAGATGTGTATATCATTAATCCACAGACAGGAAACTCTGTTTCTGTTGAAAACTGTCTATAGCAAGATTTTATGTTGTCTGTTTTTCAGGATACAGTATCTACGACATATCCGTGACTTTTTCCAAGTGTTATTCAAAGTAGAGGTGGAGCCTGTCAAAGAGGAGGACGAGGACTTGAAGACGGGTGGGGAGAAACTCTTGTTGACTTGTGTCGGTGTTGGCTTCTCAAACCTCAGCAAGAAAGTCTCCTGAGTCATTGTGTACCATTTGTGTGGAACGATGCATCTGTGGAAAGCCAAATGGGCGTGTCAGGCTTATTTGCATATTTGCTGATGGGTCCTTTTGGTAATAAAAGGACAACATGTATGCAAATATTATGTTGGATGTTGAAATTGAAACTTGAATTGTATTTTTGTCTTCAAATGTGATGGTTATAGTCAAAGTATTATATGGAATGAACACAATGTCACTGAAAAATTCACATTTTTTATGTTAAATAAGTATTTAATGTCAATCTTCCAAAATACCAATTATCTGATATTTTGGAAAGGATTCCAACTGACTTCAAATGATTCTGACATACTCGTCACATTAAACATCATGTTAAGAAATAAGTGACATTTGTGTTTGCAATTTTATTAGTAGCGGTATTTAGACTTAAATTGGAAGCATAGGATGCAATAATTAAAAATTAATTTTCAAACAACAATATTAATGAAAATGTTTTGTTTTTATTACTAGTCCAATAACATTTTATTCGATATGGAAATGTAACCTCCATAACTCAAGGAGTTTATTAATACCTCTGTGTAAGCCAATCAGACTGGCCCAAATTATTCTCAAACCTGGCGATAGCTGGGGTAAATCACACAATAACGGATTGAGGGGATGTGTTGTCAACACATGTCAATCGGAAGACTTTTATTAGTGTAAATAGCAGTAAGCCCTCGCTTGATCGTCAGAAATGAACATTTACATGCGATATAAGTCATGATGGGATATGTTAAATTAATCACACTATTTATCTTTAATTAATCAAAATTACCAAAATATGTTTGCAGTAAAAATATGCATTCACCAACAATTGAATTAAGGTCAAATAATAAATCCAGGTATTAATCATGACTAGTAAGCGTATGGCCGAAAAATGTGAGTGAGCAACAATTTCACTGAAATAATGGCGAGAAATCCAAGCATACACAATCTGACATAATTTCCAACATGTCCGTATAGTCAGAGCGATTGTTAACATGATTCAGTGACATGCACAATTAAATGACTAGGAACAAACTATGTGTAATTCAATAAAACCATTAAATAAAAAAATAATCGTTAACCAAAATGTTTTAATTTATTGATTGTTTTCTCATGTTATATTAAATAATGCATGCAACGTAAAGAAACAGTCGGCATGGGTCGTCGTTATCACGACTTAAAACACAAATATGCAAAAAAGTCCTTTCACTTGCAAGTGGTGAAGTAAATTGATCGCCATCACCTTAGGACTTGCTAGGCCTGCCTTTTCTTTTCTTCTGTGATCTTGTAAACAATCTCCTGAAGAATTTGCCTATTTTAGACGGCCTACTTTCGTTTTTTTTCACATGAGCATCATGTATATCATCAGCTTCGATCACGTCATGTTCTGGACCTTGGCGGTCGGGGTAACGTTCAAGGTCTGCTGCAGTAGTAAAATATCGAGGAAATATACCTTTAAACTGGAATTTTTTATTTATGGCACCCTCTGTTGTAGAACCGAGCACATCAGAGTTTTCTTTGATTGTGTGAATGGGAACCACTTTGACCACGTCCTCTTTTACCACGTTGTCTGTAGTGCAAAAAAATCCAAAGCGGTCAAAGAAGGGATGCGGTGGCAGCATGACAACCAAAACGTCTTCGCAAAATCTGACGTTCTTTGATTCACCTGCTTCGGCGTTGGATTCGCTCCTGTGTAAGGCAATTGATCCGTTAGAAGCTAGAGCGGCGGATCCTTCGTAATCGTGCGGCGAAACTCTGATACCGGAGAGACACACGGACGAGAAGGAAGATATTGAGTCGCAGCTTGAACACTCAGAGATCGAGTTACTGGGGCCTTCTTGATCAAAAAAGGAAATTGCTGCGCGGACGCCATGGAACCATGGAAAGCCATTGTAAACATGCGTTCCGACGCTGTTTGTTTGACAACGTCCGCTGCGCGATGATGAACTGTACCCACTTGTAATGCTATAGAAGCTCTGTTCTGAGCAGAAACTTTGTCTGGATATACCGTCTCTGTTCAGCTCATCACTAGAATGACTTCTCGTTTCGTGTAAGAAATGTCGACCACCCGGTGTGTTCCTCTGAAGATCGATGCTTGTATCGCTAGAAATGCGCCATTGGCAAGGACTATTATCATTATGAACACTCGGTCTGTCTTCAAAATATTCAGAAATGCCTCGAAGATCAACCGTTCTGACTCCAGACTCGATGCATCCAACACTTGTATACCTATTTCGACTGCAATTGCTGAAACTCCAGCTTCTGTAATCATGAAGATCAGGACTGATGCTTGACCGCGAGTGTAGATCGACGGACCTGATGGATTCTTTCACCATCACTATGAAGACCCATCCATCCAGGTCGTTGGTGTTGTCATCGTCTGCGTTTGGTGTCCACGATACGCGGAGGGAACAGCGCGAGTCGACTGTGTAGCATGGCTGTTGAGTGTATCGCTGTAAGGAGAAGGAGAAGAGACACGTGATTAGAAGCTAGATTTACATAAACAACAGGCTATTAATTAAAGATTTTAATAAACAATTGCAATGGTAAACTTATCATCAAAATGGTTGTTTACGATAGGTCTTAGACTCGTTGTGTACATGTTGCAGTAAAAACACAGCGATTTGAATTCTAATTAACAAACGAAGCGGTACTCTATAGTATTTATCAATGTTTTAAATGACTGTTATAAATTGTTTAAATTATTTTACTTTTATTCAGTATGTTTATGCGTTTACAGCATTCTTTACAAATACCCACACAGTAAGTAACGGGCCAATATCGAAAGCATTGATGTATTTTCTACCTCATAACTGCCGCGGTCCGGGATTAAGGTGGTATCACGCATGAAACTCGCCATGACTGATGGATTTTGAAGATGCTGAATGTATCTGAACACCGACGACGTCGATGTGCTCAGCATGATGTCACTTCGTGAGCCGAGGGGTCTGTAGTCATCCCCTAGGTTGTAGACGGAGGCCGACTCCATCCCCAGTACGAGAAGTTCTGCCTCTATGACGTCATCTCTATATTCGCCCACCAGTGCGTCCCTCTTGGTGTAGTATTCCTCGAGCTCGTCTTTGGTGAAGGTGAAGTCCTCTACGACATCAGTGAAGTAACATTAATACTTTTGTGCGTCAAACTTAACATAACAAGAGATGTTGTACAAGATGTATGTCCCCCGCCCTCCCGGCTTGCAACCTAGTTGTCAATATGTGAAATAAATAGGTGCTGTTTTGTGGTGAAGGCCTCTGCGAAATCACGAAATACTGCTAAAATATTCTCTATATATTACTCGCTACGAAATTTCTTAGCGATATCACAAAATTACAGATTCTGCTAAGAAAATTCCGAGCGAGTAAAGTCGAGATATAAAGCGAATATTTATACTAAATAAACGCTTATCACTTTCTTACTGATATGGCTGGAAAGTGAGCGGCATTTACAAATTATACAAAAGTAATAAAGGGTATACAACGGCGAAAAATACCTGTTTCGTCACGGACGTCGACATCTTGATTGTCACGTGATTACCCCCTCTGTTATATTAATTCTCGACAATATCACACGAACTTACCATCAATGTCTGTCTCCAACATTTCGGCCAATCTGTCTTCGTTCAAAGCAAGTTGAACCAGTTCATCTATATCTTGCCGCCGCGGTCTCCTATTTTCTTTCTTCTTTGTGGATTCTACCTCTGCCCTCTCGCAATGAAACCTCACATGGGGTCCGCTATCGCTACTCTCGTCCGATTCTTCGTTTTCCGCTTCTTCTGACCCTATTTCGTTCTCTAAATCGGATTCTACGTTGTCTTCTTGATCTGGCTCTACACTCTCTAGACGCAAATGCTTGCACATACAGTTACCCATTTATTTTTTAAATCTTTAAAACATACAATAATTTCGAAAATAATATACGTCCATCCATGACTGTGGACATGTAGTTGCTAAATGGTTCCGTTGTCAAGATGACGACGTCATGTTGTCTAATACGCATGCGTAATAACGCGATTATGACGTCAAATACATTCATTAAACAAAAACCAATTCTTATAGAATTCATTATAAATGCCGTATACAACAAATCATTTTAAACGAGTAAATATATCTTCAACGTTAAAAATTAAGTATAAAAGAATAACACAGATAAGTATGAAGCAGCGTTTTATGTAAGAATATATATGGTAAAACAACTAAATTGATAACATTTTATATATTTTAATCACATGTTATTGCTGCTAATGGGATGAAACTTTACAAACATAATTATTAAACAGCATGTTAACTTGCGCATTGCCGTCCTTAGTTTGGTTCTCTGTTCGACATTACCCGAGTCATGGCCTTTTTAAAATGTGATTTCAATGTTCTATCGGAAAGTATCGTGGTTTGATAATCCATTTGCAAGACGCAATGATATTTTTAAAGACCCGCGTCATGCGAAAATGGGTCTTGTGCAATATGCTGCCAGCGTAGCTCCAGCCCAGCCTACGCATCCGCGCAGTCTTGTCAGGATATGCATTCTGAATAGGCTACTCCGGAGATACCACGAAACCTTGCGTGCTTTTTATGCCCCCGGTAGGGTGGCATATAGCAGTTGAACTGTCAGTCCGTCCGTCCGAAAACTTTAACATTGGTAATAACTTTTGCAATATTGAAGATAGCAACTTGATATGTGGCATGCATGTGTATCTCATGGAGCTGCACATTTTGAGTGGTGTAAGGTCAAGGTCATCCTTTAAGGTCAAAGGTCAAAAAAACAAAATCCAGTGGAAGTGATAAGCTTTATAAGGGAGATAATTTCTTTACCTGCCAAATGATATATAGAAATTTTGTTAATATTGAAGAACGTATTTCATTTGGAATTTCAAACTAGTAACAATCTTTAAAGGGAGATTATTTCTATTTATCATTTGACAGGTACAGATCATTTTCACAAGGGAAGTAATATTTTTAAAGGGATATAATCAAAAAAATATTTTTTTGAATTCAAAGCGTCGCAAAACGGGGGCATTGTGTTTCTGACGATCACATTTCTTGTTTATAGCGGAAATCGATGACCCTAACCAGACTGCGCAGACTGGCTTGATCTACGCTGGCCGCATATGCCATTAGATCAATTTTCGCATGACGCGGGTGTAACAGTGTTATATTAAGGTGTGGAAAGAAAACTGCGTCTTAATCAAATATCAACATACCATATGTTTCGATGACAAAGAAATACATTCATAATAAACCATGTGTGGACACATATGATGTGATCTCGCGTAGTAACATTTGTATCTACTAACACTATTATGTGGTTTAGTATACGTGCACTTCATAACAAACATTTCAAGCGGTGGATATGCGACTATTAAGTGAAAAAAGAACACAACAATGCATAATCCTTTGTTTTTAATTTAATAACGTCAATTTTCTACCTTTATTTCAAAGTCAGGATATACGCCGAACATTTAAAAAATATATATATTTCTTGTTTTAAATACACGTTTAAAATTGTGTCGCGCGTACTCAGGGATGGATTAAGCACTTGGCTAACAAGGCCGCAGCCTTGGGCCCCCGATTTTAACGGCAGGCCAGTTTCCCAATGTATGATCTTTCTTTATTACGCCATTTAAGGTAGCGCACCTGTAATGGACAGCTTTCCAAATATAATCTAATGTATTATTTTCTTAATCAGCATCATTTCAATGAACTACATGCAAATTTTTAGGTAGGCTTTCCGTGCTTTTTAAAACAATATACTGATTTTTTCCAAACCACCCCCACGCTCGGCTTTTGTCCAGTTTATTTGCACCTCTGGGGTATATGCAAGTTCCATAATTCATCCAGATTTCCAAATATTGGCGTGCATTTGGTGTGTACAGATGCAGTAAAGGTGTTTAAAGTTTAAACAAGATGAAATAAGTATTATTTTACAGACATTTATTTTTTATAACTTGTTATCTATTGAAGAGCGCCATGAAATGTCAGTGGTTTCAGCAAGTAGAAATTGGGTTGGTTAAAAACAAAGTGTCATAAAATTCAAAATAGTATCATTTAAGTAATATTTTGAACTTAGTTTTTTAAAGATACACTATATACAGCAAAAATACCAAGAAATAGACAGATTTACCGTTTACTTTTTTAAATAAAAATAAAAATGCATCATGCATGATTCGTATTTTCAGCAGTGAATCACCCAATTTAGCCATAACGTTGTTTTAATTTTAAAAATTGAATGTGCATACAAATCGCAACATATTTAACAATAAACATAGCTTATATGCTATATTAAATCAAATAACGTTTTAGAAAAGAAATAAAACGCGTCGCAAAAAGTATGCGTTGTCGGCAGGATTCGAACCTGCGCTGGAAGATCCCAAAAGATTTCTAGTCTATCGCCTTAACTACTAGGCTACGACAACTTTAAAACTGCTCTTCAATCTTCTAAGAAATCGCGGGAAATCATTACAGGTGCGCTACGTTAACGACTATCGGTATTTCAGTAAAAAATTACTATGTGATTTTACCAGTTTCCCGATGTATATCCAATTGTTACCGTTTAGTGCGCTTTGATTTACTCTACTATCAATTTTCTTTCTGTGTTGTATATCAATTCGATCAGAACCATTAGTTTCTCTGTTTATTATACGACTCGCCCGTATTATGACAACATCTGGGCCGTTTAGTTCGCTTTGATTTACTATGCTACATGTATCTGGATGCACTCGTTTGTTGCAATCAACGAATATAAGGATGCGAATAAACGTAAGAAACGGCGGAAACTATTTCGTGACGAGAGTACGACACCAGATGCCAATTTGGAGCTAAGTGCACGAGACAATTTTCGGATTCACACATTCTACAGCATAGTTGACTGTCTCACTGTTGAACTTCGCAAGCGGTTGACCGCATATTCTGGTCTTCACAGACAGTTTGGTTTCATGACATAGTTTGAGTCTCTCACCTTGAATGATCTACGGAAATGTGCAACGCATCTAGTGGAGTCTTATCCAGATGACATTGTTGACGAGTTCGTTCAGTTCAAAGCCATCTTAGAGGCGGACCAAGACAGAACCATCACCCACATGAGTGAACTGCTGATGTTAGATGGAGGTCAACTACAGACAAGTTTTCCAAACGTTGCCATCGCTGAACGAATATAGGGTACTTAACAATTCCAGTTAATAACTGTCAATGTGAGGTCATTTTCAACATTATCATATCTGAGGAACACCATGAGTCAGGAAAGGTTGACAGCATTGGGGCTACTGTATATTAAATGTCAAGTCCTCCGAAACCTCTTCACACAGCTGATCGATGAATTTGGCCAGATGAAGTGTGTAGAAGAGACCTATAGGCTGGAATCTGTTACAAGTAACAGTGTTGTTAAGTTCAGTTAATAAAATAGTTATACAGTGTTAAACTCGTTTTGCTATATATATAATTTAACTGTGAACTGTGTAGAAATGCAAGTTTTCTCATCTTTGTATTTTTAGTATCAATTACGTTTTTCAATATACAGAAGGGGCCCAAAGGGAAGAGGGCCCCCGTAACATGTACAGCCTTGGTCCCCAAAACAGCTTAAACCGGCCCTGCGCGTAACTCAAAAAATGTGCTGCTCCAGCGATAAAACTTTACAAACATACCAAACAAACCAGCAAGTGAACTGGCGAACATGGTTATTTTGGTTTAATTTTCCTACATTAATGGATTTTTAAGACAAAAGTGGAATAAGGGGTTTTGCGTGTCCAACGATACGTGTCTAGTACAGCAATGTACACACTTTTGGCGTGATCTTGTGCTGGGAGTGGAAGGGGCGGAGTACCCGGAGAAAAAATGCCTTCTATTAAATGCAGTATTTGCAATGTTTTACGTACATTGACTGCAGCCCGCTAAATACGCCTGTGTTGAATGAACTACGAAAGCTTCCGTAAGACTCTCCTGACGTCACCAGTTCGCGGTTATTGCTTCTAACTGGTTTCCAGCGAACGACGCACGAGTGTATCAACCCCCTCCCAGTAGCGGCAGTCGGAGCCAAATAGTTACCCGCGCATGAAGCGAACAAAAAGCAACGCGTCTTCCATTTGGATGTTTGTCTGCAAGATTGTTTTCCAATAGTGTTTACGATAATCCCTATGCGCGGAGAGAGTTGTAATATCGAGTGTTTTCCACCGAGTGTTTGTGGAAATAATTATAAGTTATTAGACGTTTCACTGTACAATACGGAGATACTTTTGGACGAGCACACAGTTTAAAGCCGTCAGGCGAGTCCAATATGACTTTAAACTGTGCGCGAGTCCAAATATATCACGTCTTGTACAGTTTAAACGTCTAATTAGCTTTTTATTATATATCCCTTTCTTAAGCTCTTTTTTATTTGAATAGTGCAATATGCAGGTATAATCGTTATTTGCAGCACGATAACCTGTGAAACGTATTGAATATATTTATAAGAAATGTGTGGATAAGAAATTGCATTTTACTTAGAATTGGGTTCAAATGCATACATTTATTGTAATTACATATTAGGTATACTGGGTCCAAGCAATCATGCTACTGATCATCTTGTTCCGTGGTACTTTATTTAAGACATACAATCTAAATATCAATTACAACGCGGATTGGACATTATTTGTTTAATAATAAAACAAAACAGAAAAACAAGGTTTCAATGCTTATACTTTAGATTTTCTATTGTTAACAAAACACAAATGTTTCATGAATAGTGGAACCATAGCATCAAAGTCAAGTTTAACATGGCAACAACATTTCAAATGTAAAAATCCGATATGTCTTCGTCCTTCAACATCTTACCAAACGACACACCGGTCTTACTGACAATAACGTAGTGACGTCACCATCTATGTATAGAATGACCAAACGACAACATAAACAAAACGCTTCCCCAATCTCCACGCAGAGTTGTCGTTCCATGCTCTCACATACAATTTGATAATCTCCACGCAGAGTTGTCGTTCCATGCTCTCACATAAACCTCTGCGTTGTGGTTGGGTGACTTTTAGCACTTTTAGAAACAGGGACCTGGACACCATGTTCCAACAAGACATGTCATATACCAAAATGATCGGGATATCTTGAAGTGTCTCAGACCACCGGCATAAATTGGCATAAATCTAGGCGAGCTGAGGTATCCAAGATGGCGGCCAAGATGGCCGCCATTTCTTTCAATATAGGGTAATGATAAGAAGATGGTCATATTTTTTCACGTACATTTGATACAATTAAATTGCTTGTGAATTTTATCCATGTCTTTAAAACTCAAGAAAATAATGCATGAAGGTTGTCACTGAAGGTCAGGGTCAAGGTCATATGTAAGGTCAAAGGTAAAAAATAATGAAAAATACTGTTCATTCCATGAATCTTTCTGTTTTTTGTTTTTTTATTTAGTTGATAATACTTTACCAGATTATATTTCAAAGTGTACTTAAATAACTTCCCTCTTATGCCATGAATAGATTTTGAGGTTATGTTGCTATGGAAACCTGTAAAATAACTTCCAATATGGCCGCCAGGCATACAGGAAAAATGTGAAAAATACATCAAAACATGATAACTTGATAAGAGTTGACAAATATTTTATTCTGATTGATAGTAGGGTCAATATACACTTTGACCGCCCAAAAATAGCTACAAAAGGTATTTCAACAGATCCTGGTAGGGTAGAAGGTCCTTTAAAAGTTTACTACAATCGGACCACCGGAAAAATGTAGTTTTTTTCAAAATGGCCGCCAAGATGGTCCCCAAGACCTTTTAATGATCATAACTATGTAACTATTCAATCAAATTGGATAAATTTGGTGTCTATACCTAAGTTTCAAGGGGCAAAGAACACAAACTGATCATCAGGCATTGTTTAAGTTAAATATAGTACACACAGATGCAACATGACGTCAAAAATGGCGTCAAGATGGCCGCCAAAGCCTATTTATGATCATAACTATCTAACTATCCACTCAAATTTGATGAATTTAGTATCTATACCCAGGTTTCAGGGGACAAAGAACACATTTATATCNCATGTTTCTCAGAGTAGGGTCAGCTGTGTATGGTGAGCAGGTTGTAATCTGTGTCTGCATTTTCTCTAGATCAGAGATGCACGCCTCAGTTGAGTATTTGTGTTGTGGACTTGTAGTATAGGTCAGTTCAGTGAAATCCTGCATCGCACTGTTGTGCTCAGATGTTGCAGATAGGGTCCAAGGGGTTTGCATTTCCTCGGTCATTCCACTGCCGCGAATAAGACCACATGTGCTCTATAAACAAACCATTAATGTCTGCTCAATGACAAGATCATGTCCTAGCCCAGCCCAGCACATATTTCTCCTACGAACAACGTGAAAACCAATACCAAACTTTCGATAAACATCCGGGTGCGTTTCCTCTAGGTTGCTTTTTTGCTGCATATAGTAATAAGCAGATTGCAGGTAATGTACCCAGCTGCAGCAAAAATGGATAGTATATCGGACACTGCCTGCTAATGCATCAGCAAACACACAGTAAAATATGCTTGAATTTGTAATAATTAGCTGATAATTCAGCCATACTATGCGTGTATTTGAGGTCATGGCAATTATTCTATTCTTTTTTTCTTCTTCTCTGTAGCCCTCTCGAGTTTGATCAATCGCATAACATGTATCATCTGCTAGCGACGTTTTGCCCCTTAGAAGGGAAGAGTAGAAAACCTTGGCATAATCAAAAAGTATCTAAATGTCTGGATCTTCCTGTGTCATTTCGGCTGAAAGTTGGCTGTGTATGCACTTTTCAACAAGAAGATGGTCCCGTGAAGCCCTCTGGACAGCTTTTCGTGTCAAAATGTGCCCAATTGCATTTTCCCTGCATAGACAGCCTCAAGTATGTTTTTGATAGCAGTTTCTTCCATGAGGGGTCCTTCCCCTCCCCCACAAGTTCATACGTTTATGAAACATCCCAAATTCTGAACAACCTTTTCAACTACTTTGTGGTGCATCAATAATGATTTCGGCAGCTTTCCAATACAATTCTGGCTTTTCTGATGAAAGATACGCATCATTCCCTGCCAAATCAGTGTTGCCTGAAGCTTAAAAATATCGATCCTCTTGTCAAAATCCAGAAATCGCGGCAGGTCCACACTATGGCGTTTCACATAACAAGCATCACGTCAAAAGTAATGGACTTGTGGTCCTTCGTATTGTGTCGTTGAACATCATGTGAGATTTCTGTGTAACATAATACACTTAATTATGTCACACAATCTTAATGTGTTCTTTTCCCCTCAAAACCGCGGTATAGACACAACAATCATTAAATGTGAGTGGATAGTTACATAGTTATGATCATTAATGGGTTTTGGTGGCCATCTTGGCGGCAATTTTGGACGCCATGTTGGATTTGTTTTACAATATTATAAACTTAAACAACGTCTAATGATCTTAATGTGTTTTTTGCTCTTTGAAACCTATGTATAGCCACCAAAAAAATCAAATTTGAGTGGATATTTACATAGTTATGATCATTAATAGATTTTGGCGGCCATCTTTGCGGCCATCTTGTCGGCCACCTTGGCGGCCATTTTAGACGCGATGTTGAATGTGTGTGAACTATTGTAAACTTAAACATGTGTGATGATCTTTATGTGTTATTTGCCACTTAAAACCTAGGTTAAGACACCAAATTCATAATATTTGATTGGAAAGTTACATAGTTATGATCATTAATAGGTTTTGGTGGCCATTTTGTCAGCCATTGTTGACGCCATGTTGGATTTGTGTGAAATATAATAATTTTAAACAATGTCTGATGATCTCAATGTGTTGTTTGCCCCTTGAAACCTACGTATAGCCACCAAAATAATCAAATTTGAGTGGAAATTTACATAGTTATGATCAATAATAGGTTTGGGCGGCCTTCTTGGCGACCATCTTGTGGGCCATTTTGGCAGCCATTTTAGACGCGATGTTGGATTTGTGTGAACTATGGTAAACTTAAACATGTTCGATGATCTTAATGTGTTATTTGCCCCTTAAAACCTAGGTATAACCACCAAATTCATAATATCTGAGTGGATAGTTACATAGTTATGATCATTTATAGGTTTTGGCGGCCATCTTGGCGGCCATTTTAGACGCGATGTTGGATTTGTGTGAACTATTGTAAACTTAAACATGTGTGATGATCTTTGTGTGTTATTTGCCCCTTAAAACCTAGGTATAGACACCAAATTCATAATATTTGAGTGGATCGTTACATAGATATGATCATTAATAGGTTTTGGTGGCCATCTTGGCGACAATTGTTGACGCAATGTTGGATTTGTGTGAAATATAATAAACGTAAACAATGTCTGATGATCTTAATATGTTCTTTGCCCCTTGAAACCTATGTATAGCCACCAAAATAATCAAATTTTAGTGGATATTTACATAGTTATGATCAATAATAGGTTTTGGCGGCCATCTTGGCGACCAACTTGTCGGCCATCTTGGTGGCTATTTTAGACGCGATGTTGGATTTGTGTGAACTATTGTAAACAAAAAACATGGGTGATGATCTTTATGTGTTATTTTCCCCTTAAAACCTAGGTATAGCCACCAAATTCATAATATTTGAGTGGAAAGTTACATAGTTATGATCATTGATAGGTTTTGGTGGCCATCTTGGCGGCAATTGTTAACGCCATGTTGGATTTGTGTGTAATATAATAAACTTAAACAATGTCTGATGATCTTAATGTGTTCTTTGTCCCTTGAAACCTATGTATAGCCACGAAAATAATCAAATTTGAGTGGATATTTACATAGTTATGATCATTAATAGGTTTTGGCGGCCACTTTTCAATGTAATAATCATATCGCCGTCATTTTGAAAGACATAATTTTCGTTTCCATGGGAACACAATTGTTGTACTGTTTACATAAACATAATGAACAGTCAATGCCCTTTAGTTCGATACAAAATTACCTTGAATACCTTGTATATATTTTGCCAAAAGGGAAAATATGTGGTAAGATCGAAAAAAACTGTATTTTTGACCTTTGACCTTTGATATGACCTTGAACTTTACCTTCGAAGATGATCTGAATGCATCAATTATGAGTTCTTCTAGAATAAGCAATTTCCACCAGTAGATTAATTTGTATCGTTTTTATATCAAGAAGTATCCCTATGTTTTTGTTACTATCCAGTACAAACAGAAATGGCGGCCATCTTGGTGGCCATATTGGATATCTTAGCTCGCCACCATTTATGCCAATTTATGCCGGTGGCTTAGTAAACTTCAGACTATCACGGTCATTCTGGTATATAACTCAGCTTGTTGCAATATGGTGTCCAGGTTACCCCTTGAAATAATATCATTCTGAGCTGAAAGTCACCCTACCATTGGGCTCAGCAGCCATCTTGTCAAGAATCTTGGCATGAATCTTGTCAAAACCGAACAAACGCATTCAAAGTATATTTGATTGGATTTTAAGGATCAGAGGCGTCAAATAATGAAATAGGTATTTTAAATATACGATACATCGTGCTAAAACTTGGTAGTTTTAATGCAACTCTTTGGAACTATTTTATTGCCCATTTACGCAGATGGAATCATTCCGCGCACGTAACAGATGTAAACAAATGAACAAATTGAGTGACGTTATGCATTGCTTCGACGGCAAACTTGTATTTACAGAGAGGAGACGGTCAGTTCTGTTGTTTTAATCAAACAAAGCAAGGAGAGTAAGACAGTATAGATAGATAGATGGATAGATGGTTTTCTTGAAAGCAGTGAATGTAGCGTAACCGTCGTGCAAGAGATTGTTTAGTATACTGTAACCTTCATGATGAACGCATGGAATGATCATGACATGAATGAGACGCTCTCATAAAAATAGTCCGTTCTGAGCCCATCACAGAGGTGAATGTAATGTAACCGTAGTGCAAGAGATTGACAATTTGATCCAGCTATGCTGGTTCCAGTCAAATCTCTGCGCGGAGGTTGACGCTTCCCAGTAAACAGACGCTTTAATTACATCTACGCTATTTTCAAGACAAGCGCCCTTGTGAATCGATTATTGTACATTCGGATACTTTTTCTATGTTACGGCTTTTATCGTTATAAAACAATTGCTTAGTGCACGTGTACTCAACTGTTCCAGTACGGAAAAAATACAGACTTTTTGGAATACCGGAATATATTGGACGGTCACGTGGTACATATGTGGAATGCCCATTGGATGAATTTATTGGATATATAATAACTACATGTATTGATATGCTCTGAAATTATATTCAACTCGCTGTGTTAAATATATGTATACTCATTGAAACATATTTTAGCAACTCTATTGCCTATATGTTTTCTTTGTTACATAAATAACTTGTTTAAATGGATGTTCGCTTATTTGGCCATTTTGAGTCAAATTATAGAGCAACTCGGTGCTATATATCTTCATTTTGTCATTTCCAAAATTTGACATATCAGTTGCAATTGTTTGCTGTTTGCTAAGATTCAACATAAATGGTCAATGTCATTAAAAATATTAAATAGTATGATTTCTGTTTGTTATTTTCTATATATTTGCTTTGTTCATGTGGATATTTTACCGTTTTTAACAGTATTGCAGTCATATGATGGCAGTCAGTCAACCATTTCACACTTTTCTTACGAAAGCTGGTTTAACATTACTAAGTCAGTGCACATACTTACACCAGTAACTGACAACTGCTCTACTTAAATCTTGGCCCATATTCACCAACCGATTCTAAGAATTGAGTATAAAAATAAAGAATATTCCTAAAACTGTAAGTGCTAAAACTACTTGAAATATATAATATATATATATTAAATAACATCAATATGTTAATAATATAAGCACCATTTTTAGCTTGTATATATGCTAACTCTTAGGTATTTGTATTGAGTCTCAGACTGTTTTTTCTTAAGTCATAAAAATGGGTTGGTGAATATGGGCCCAGAAGTAGAATGGATGTGGATAATATTTCATCACCAGAGCCCACATAAGCTATGGGGCCGAGCAGAGAATGGAACCTGTGATAGACGGATTTATAGTCCAGCACTCTACCAAGTGAGCTAGCAAGCCAGGTTTCCTATATTCGTATTATGTACTTATTGCAGAAAGTTTAGATCCGAATGAAGTGCTCAGATATTTACCACGTGCTCTTGTGTGAACATCGTGTAAAGTGACATTCTGGTTATTTAAATTAAATTCATCAGTCAGTTTGATCATCGAATAATGCCACTTACTAAATATCTTTAAAGTTACCTTCATGTGTGCAGAATCTTAATTATAGCGGAGATGTTCAAAATATTGTTATGTAATTATCATTATTATAACATAACTTTGACCAGTTGCTTTCATATTAATTAAATCTGTATTAATGACAAAACATTTTAACGCTATTTTATTGCATAAGCACACAGCATGAAATACAAGTACAATAAAGAATACATGTAATATATATAGAAGCACAAAACTACTATAAAACAAAATGTCATACACTCATAGTTCAAAATATATTGTAAAAAACAGCAACATATTAAATGTACTTGTTTCAAGATAATTATTTCCCCAAGGAAATGCACAATCATAATTATCCATCATTAAATCACCTCATATCAGATGATATGTGTAACCAAATCCTTCTTAGTTGCTCTCACCACTTGTTCCACTAGCAGTGTCTGCACTGTTGTGGCCTTGTGCAGCAAAATCAGACTGATCATTGTCTAATTGGCCTTTAAAGTCCACGTCGTCATCAGATTGAACCATTTCAGGTGTAGCAATACTATCTGCTGTTTTGCCACTCTGATTTGTTTCATTTCCAACTTCTGTGTCACCAGAATCTTCCTCTGGTTCATCATCATTGCTAGCCACGCTTCTTTGGTCTTCATGCACTGTTCCACTTTCCACTGAACCCACGGTAACAGACTGCTGGTCATGTAATTCAATTTCATTAGTCATCTCTTCCAGTGAGTCATCTACATCATGGCTGTCTTCATCGCTTTCATCGTGGTATTCTGCATCATTCTGGTCAGCCATTGAAGATTCTACTCCTGGCGCATCTGAACTTTTCCCGGCATTGGCTTCCCCTGCCAATGCTATTCTGCACAAGCTCGGACACACCCCTCGTATAAGATCAATTAGCTGAAGGATTCCAACTGACCTTTCAAATGATTCTGACAAACTCTTCACGTCATCAACAGAGAGTGATTTGGAGTTTTCTACGGACTGATTACCAGCCTCTGTATTGGAATCACTTGTGCCACTTGCCTCATTTCCTTCTCCTGCTGAGACCTGGTCTGAAGTTTTGTGGTTGCATTCTGATGTGAACTGTTTGGAGCAAATTATGTGCAGTGATTTTACTAGGTAGCAAATGTCGCTGTCTTCAGCATTTGGAAGAAAACATTTTCCCAGTTCTGTGTCTTTGTTATTTCCAGCCGCTGCCTTCATAGTTGTATCTCCACTGCCCTCGACCGATTCTTGGCGTGTGTGACTATCGCAACTATTTCCATTTGTGGGTGAGGTCTCTTTGCTCTCACCAGTTTGCTCATCCGATTCTGTGTGAGATGTATCATTGCTGTTTGAATTGATTTCATTTGTCTCTGATAAAACTATTTCATTTGTGGCATGCTTACTTTTATCTGACATCTGCTTTCTCGTATCACTTTTTGTTTCCACTGAATTCAGAGGATCAACAGAGCTCTCTTCTGTCATTGAATCCTCAAAACTGTTCTCTTCAGACATATCTTGTGTTGAAGTAGCTTCATCTGGTAGTGTTTGTTGTGAACTTGTCTCCGTTTCTTTAGAAGAACCTTCTGACTGATCAGAATCAACTGGATTGCTGTTTGTCTCTTTCAAATTATTATCAGTTTCTGGTTTAGTTGGTTTAGATGCATATTGAGTGTTTGTTTTTAACGATTTTGTTGATTCTTGATTAGATTGGCCATCCTTCACTATTGTCAAGGTTCCAGATTCAATGTTGTCATCTTTTGACCCTACACTGCTAACGCCTGATGCTCTCAGTTCGTGCTTCCTTGTTTTAGGTCTGGAGTACTTTTCAGTAACTGCAGCAGACTTACTTTTGAAACCATTGCCATTGGCATGTTCATTTGCCAGTTTCTTTCCCCCTTTTAACAACCCTTTACCTGCATTATTTGCAAAACTTTTATCGGTGCCTCCATTTATTTGTGAAGTTGTGGTCGAAGGGGCATTATTTTTTGGAGACATAGTAACAGTACTATGGTCCCAAGGTTTAGAAGTGTTGTCCTCATCAACATCAACGTCTTCAAGGTTGGCAGCAGCATCAGTAACTTGTGACATTGCCCCGTGTGTCGTCTTCTCCTCCACTGAACGGTCATTCTTATTCACATCATCAATGTCTTCGTCTGAGATTGGCTCTGCTCCATCATTCGCTGCCCCTGCAAGATCATACTCAGCTATGCCAACCTCAGATCCCAGAGTGGACTGGCCAGCCAATCCCAATTGGCCGACAGTTTCGCCAAGTATCAACTGTCCCCTTTCCCCAAATGGAGCCCCTAAACCTACACCTCTGTTATTCTTTCCCGGTGGTTTCTCTGACGGATTGTTGTCGACATTCACAGTGTCTACGGCCCCAGGGTCTGGACCAAACTCGTCAAAGTCGGCCTGGTCGTAGTCGATGGTTGTGGTAGGACGAGGATATGGGGTTGTCATGGCAGCCAATAGTGGAATCAGAATGGTAATGGTCAACAGTACTGCAGTCGTTTTTCTTGTTCTATCCATCTGAAATAATACAAAAATATTGTTTTTAATAGTTTATTTCAAAGAATGAATGTCAATGTTAGTTTCATGTTTAATTTTCTCACAAAGTTACAACTTAAGTAACTCGTAAGCTAAAACAGTTGGTCATTGAAAACAGCGGCAAAAGTAAAACATACAAGTCTCTTTAGGAAATTTGTAAACCAGATGTATCAAATGAATGGAATGTAATATACCTGAGAATTATTTCATTGTTTGCTACATTTTATAATAAAGGGTACTTAACCACCCTGACCTTTATTGTCAAATGGTATTTTACTCCTTGACCATTAGGGTGTTGGAGATGAATTTTGTAAAGAGTATTTTATTAGCAACAGTAAAAAGTGGGCTTTATTACGTATGTTAATCTGATCAAAAAAGTGTGTTCAAGCGTGTAAATTTGAATGTTATTATTATGAAAGACTAATGTTTTAATTAAATACCATAAGAAAATAGTTTTCAGATAATTTGTTTTTAATAACCATTTGGCATTATTCACTGTTAACCTGTAATTTTCTGAAGGGTTATTACAATTTCTTAATTATATTTCTTTTTTTTAAGGGTATTACTTCAAATACATCTTTTATCCGGAGCCCTGCATATAACATAAGTTTTTAAGTATTTATTTGTTTAAAATAAATTGTGAACATATGCCGATTTATATATATATTTTCCATATAACTATATTTTACTGTTTTATAAATATATTGATAATAATCCAGTACATTACATGCTACAAATTTCACTGTCCTAAATAAGCATACATATGTAAAACTTATTATTAAGCAATTCCAGAACTAATGAAACAAAAGGCATAACTTACCTTTATGTTGTCTGGAACGTTATCCGTGGCAGACTGACTTTGCCAAGCTTGTGATTGGTGTTAAATCCAAACCTGTCTCTTATTGATGTGTTGATGTGTCAAACATTCAAGCTCACATCTTAAAGGGGCAGTGACAAAAACCTGAATCACATGTTTCTCGTTATGGGAAAACAGGACATAATGCATTTGCATAAAGTGTCGTCCCAAATAAGCCTATGCAGTCCGCAAGGGATGATACTTTACACTTTGAAAGTATTTTTAGTTTTAAGGAAGTCTCTTCTTAGCAATAATCCAGTTTCGGTGGAAAGTGTCGTCCCCAATAAGCCTGTGGAGACTGCAAAGGCTAATCTGGGACAACACTTAACGCACATGCATTAAGCCCAGTTTTCACAGAACGCGGCTCATATGATAGAAACTGGCATCTGCATGAGGCAACAATGTGGTATTGTGTCAGTTACAATTTTTGGACCATATGATTTATTTAGGTTTGTGGTTTTAAACTTCTTTTTTATTGGAAATTTTTATTTTGTTACTACTAATGCACTCTTAAACATCGCAATTTTTAGCTCACATGAGCACAATGTGCTCATGGTGAGCTTTTGTGATCGCCTTGTGTCCGTCGTGCGGCGTCAACATTTGCCTTGTTAACACTCTAGGGGCCACATTCATTGTCCGATCTTCATGAAATTTGGTCAGAAGATTTGTGCACATGATATCTTGGACGAGTTTGAAAATGGTTCTGATTGGTTGAAAAACATGGCAGCCAGGGGTTGGAGCATTTTTCCTAATATGGCTATTTATTGCTAAAGTAAAACCTTGGTAACACTCTAGAGGCCACATTATTGTCCGATCTTCATGAAACTTGGTCAGAAGATTTGTCCCAATGATATCTTGGACGAGTTTGAAAATGGTTCGGATTGGTTGAAAAACATGGCCACCAGGGGGCGGGGCATTTTTCCTTATATGGCTATAGTAAACTTGTTAACACTCCAAAATTCACATCTTCGTGAAAGTTGGTCAGAGCATTTGTTCTAATGATGTCTTGGATTGAGTTTGAAAATGGTTTTGGTCTGTTGAAAAACATGGCCACCAGGGGGCGGGGCATTTTTGCTTATATGGCTATAGTAAAACCTTGTTAACACTCTAGAGGCCACAATTATTGTCCGATCTTAATGAAACATGGTCAGAAGATTTGTCTCGTTGAAATCATGGACGAGTTCAAAAATGGTTCCGGTTGGTAGAAAACATGGCCGCCAAGGGGCAGGGCATTTTTCCTTATATGACTATAATAAAAACTTGTTAACACTCTTAAAGTCACATTTATTGTCCAATCTTCATGAAACTTGGTCAGAACATTTGTTTTAATGATTCCTTTGATGAGTTCGAAGATTCCGTTCTGTTGAAAAACATGGCCGCCCGGGGTTGGGGAATTTATCCTTATATGGCTTTAGTAAAACCTTGTCTAAGCATTAATAGTTCACTCTTCATGAAACTTGGTCAGAACATTTGTTCTAATGAAATCTTGGGCTGCACAGGTCAGTTCCTTTGTATCTCAAGTGAGCGACTTTGAGCCTTTCAGGCCATCTTGTTTATCTTTGTGACCATTAAGATATTTCTAACTAAATCTACTAATATGTGCCCCATTAAGTTTATCGCTTTCTTGTTTTTTGTCAATCAGTTTTTACTTCAGTTGAAAATGAAATGAAAATAACACATTAACTTTTACCGTTTTTTGTTGTCGGGCAGATTGTCCCAGACTTGCAATATTCGTTAAAAAACCACGACTACCCCTATATGACTTGTTGAAACCTGATCCCTGTGTCACCTATGCTGTCCTGATCAACGGCCAGTACCTGTGGTGTTAACCAGAATAAGTCCACTAAGAAACATGTTTCTCGTTATTAACTGTCAGTCATCCAGCAAAACATGGGCACATTTCTTTGTTCTGAGGGATTTGTTTTGTTTCAAGTATTTCTGCTCAAATTCCCAGGCAGTTAATAAAGCCTAGTTACAATAAGGCCGTTGATTTAAAGATGCATAAAGGAGCATTGTAAATCTATCTTTCCACCTGTTAGAAAATTTCCTTAATTGTGAATCTTAGAAAGAGGTTGTCTAGTTTCCCTCATGAAATAAAGTACCACATCGGACCTACCGTAAATAAATATTCTCCAGATGATATTTAATTTCTATGATGCTGTCCTTAAGTTTGTTGTTGATTTCTTCTGGAGAACCTAGTCAACAAATGATTTTTTTGTTTTAGTTGGATTAAATTGATCTGTAAAAAAAATCTTGAATAGTCTTTGTTTGTTAAGTTGAATTGTTCGCTGTTTTGTACAGTACATGTGTATATGGTCAAATCACGGCTGTCTGTTGGCCAACACTCTCTCCTGGGAAAGCTGGTTTAACCAGTAATAAGTGCACATACTTATGCCAGTACCTAACAACAAAATATCAATTTTCCCACATGAAATAGTTCTTCAGCTAATCCGAGATATCATGAGATAATTTATACTGACCAAGTTTCATGAAGATTGGGCAATAAATGAGGCCTTAGAGTGTTCACAGGCTTTTTCTTTAATTTACCTAGTTTTTGATGCAACATGACCCAGTTTCGAAACCTTCTTTAATCAGAGGTAGAGGAGAAGGGGGAGAAAGGACTTCATGATCAATCCCCACATGCTATATGGGTGTGCTGGGGATCAAACTCACTCCTCATATTTGTAGTCCAGCTCTCTACCAACTGAGCTAGCCGGCACGTAAAAAGGTACTGATTTTAGGATTTTAACTGCATGAAACTATCTATTATATTTCATAAATGACATACCAGTAAACAAAAAATCCCAATCTTTTTAGGTATATTCTTGAAGAGGAGATCCAAGTATACTCGCAAGAAAGGTGGACAGAACGATGATGCAGAATGATCTCGCATCAATATTCTTGTACATTTGAGGCTACATTTTGCGACGACTTTGATGCAGACTTAATGGATACCAATATCATGTCCACAAAGTACTCATACACACATTTCTTCAGGGACTATGCTTGTGTTCTCTTTTTCTGAATGGGAAACTGTTCATTCCTAATATTGTTTGACCATTCAGTCATACATCATACAGAAAACCATTGACACGATTGTTCAAGTGTGATTAACCTAAATCTATGAACTGAAATTATATATTATATTACCTTTAAACTGAGCTTTTATAAATAATTCAATTGAGCCAAGGTCCCAATTTCTCGCATATTCTTTAGTTTGTTTTAGAAGGATAAGATAAAGCTCCCATTTTATGCGCCCCCCTCCCCACATAAACAGAGTGGAAGTGCATGATTAGACCTCCGCGAAAAATGTTACATGTATTATGAAGCAATGAAATGCTGGATTTTGCAATTCTAAAACTTCAGATTTCCTGATGTAAACACAAAGAAATAGATATAGCAGTAAAGATGATCGCTTATTTTATTCTCTGTCATTCATATATTCAGCATACAGTAACAAATAACAAAATATTTTACAAGAATTACTTCTAGATAAAAACTGTACATGAAACAACAACACATCCAACAGAATCAGAATTAAAATGTCCTATTAACCTCGCATGCACACATCACATTACGTAAGTATTTTGTGTTGCCTTATTAAGATGAGTACAACATGAAGCGCAAACAAGATGTTTCTGGGTTAGATGGCGTCCTTTCTATATATGACTAAGAAAATAAAAAAGTTAGGAGACAGGAAATAATCACTGAAGGATAAAAAAGCAATAATTATATTCAATAATAAACAATATTTGTTGTAACAGTCTTCCTTAATTATCACTTGCTAAAATATATTTAAAATATAAATTACTCATTATATTTGTATTAGACTAAATTATGTTTAACACTATTTGGTACAGTTCTCGAATATATATTTAAATAACAAGGGCTGTTTGTAAAACATGCATGCCCCCCATATGGGCTGTGAGTTGTAGTGGCAGCCATTGTGTGAATACGTTTTTTGTCACTGAACGGTGGTGGTGGTGGTGGTGGTGGTGGTGGCGATGGCGGTGGTGGTGGTGAAGTTTCATGATCCCAAGCGTAAGCGTTCTTGAGTAATACTCCGGGAACCATTTTACTGCTTCAGGTCACTGTGACCTTGACCTTTGACCTAGTGACCTGAAAATCAATAGGGGTCATCTGCCGATCATGACCAATGTCCCTATGAAGTTTCATGATCCCAGGCATAAGCGTTCTTGAGTTATCATCCGGAAACCATTTTACTTTTTCCAGTCACTGTGACCTTGACCTTTGACCTAGTGACCTCAAAATCAATAGGGGTCATCTGCCAGTCATGACCAATGTCCCTATGAAGTTTCATGATCCCAGGCGTAAGCGTTCTTGAGTTATCATCCGGAAACCATTTTCCTATTTCCAGTCACTGTGACCTTGACCTTTGACCTTGTGACCTCAAAATCAATAGGGGTCATCTGCGAGTCATGATCAATGTTCTTATGAAGTTTCATGATCCTAGGCCTAAGTGTTCTTGAGTTATCATCCGGAAACCATCTGGTGGACGGACCAACAGACCGACCGACATGTGCAAAACAATATACCCCCTCTTCTTCGAAGGGGGGTATAAAAAGCAACACAATAGTGCACATATGTACCCAATCATGTGTAAAAAAAAACAAGTCTAGAATTTGTACCCATCTAAAAATGTACCAACAAATCCATGGATTGGTAAACAGAAGACCATGTTATATTGCCACCAGCTTGACAACTACAATTGAAATACCTCAACACAACAACAAAATCATGTAAGTGTTGTCCTTTTTTTTTAAAACATCTTGAATGTACATCTTATTTTGAAAAAATAAATAAATATGAATTCTGCATAAATGTTAAACATTATATACCCACTTAATTCAATAAAGTTGTTTCTTAATTAGAAGCTAATTTCTTTGCAACTTCTTAGATTCTAACACTTAAAAGATAGCATATTATCTGAACTGTAAACAATTGTCTTGTATAATATACTCTTTTAGTGTAATATATATCTAGGCTTATATTACATAGCATACAAGTATACACCAACATGCATGACATATGTCACATAAACCTTTAAAATAACCATGGTAATGAAAGGTTTCTTGTACTTATTTTTTTTCTCAAAAAGTGACTCTGTGTAAACTAGAACAAACAATCCATTCAAAACATAGATAACTCATCAGAAGACATGAAAACAATGTCATGCTTAATTAACAATAAAATATATCCAATTTATTTCTGTATCAGCTGACTTTAAAGGCTTTATAAATCATGATGTATTGTATTGCAAGGAATTTACATCTCTTTGTTTTTAATCGTATTATAGAGTAAGTATCACAACCAACAAACAAGGGGACCAAATGCCCTAAAGGGCTCACCTGAGACCCCAAGGAACTTAAATATTCTGATTATGTGGTTATAGTAAAACTAATTGTTTTACTATACACTCTGGAAGTAACATTTTTGAACCCCTCATCGTGAAACTTGCTCTGAACTGCCCCACCTCATGGTGGCCATGTTTTTCAAATGACAGGAACCAAACTTCACTCGTCAGAGAAATGATTAGAAAAAAATGTTCAGAACAAGTTTTAGGAAGATTGCACAAACAAATGTGACTTCTAGAGTTGTACACTTTTTATCTTTAATTTGACCTATTTACCTAGTGTTTGACCCTACAATACCCTATTTCTAACTTATCTGAGATATAATTGGGACAAAATTAATGTTCTCAGCAAGTTTCATGAAGATTAGGAAATAAATGTGGCCTCTGGTGTTCACAAGCCTTTACTTTAATTTTACCTAGTGACCTATGTTTTAACCCTAAGCGAACCAGTTCACAAATTGACAGATTTCATCGAGATAAATTTTTTGACCAAGTTTCTTGAAGATTTGGCAATAGAGTTGGCCTCTAGTTTTCACAAGCTTTTTAAAAAATTTACCTGGTCACCTACATTTAAACCCCACATGAACCAGATCTTGAGCTTTTCCGAGATATTATGAATGAGATAATTTGTACTGACCAAGTTTCATGAAGATTGGGCAATAAATGCGGCCTCCAGAGTGTTCACAGGCTTTTTCTTTTATTTGACCTGGTAACCTTGTTTTTAAACCCACTTTACCCAATTTCGCACTCTGCAGAGATATCATTGGGACATAATTTCTTACCAAGTTTCATGAAAAGTGGGCAATAAATGCAGCTCCTAAAGTGTTCACAATGCATTATGTTGACGACACACAACAGACGACGAATGGCAAACAAAAGGCTATCACAAAGGCTCACCATAAGCATGTTGTGCTCAGATGTGTTAAAAAAACACATGGCGTGTAATTGCTTTTCATATGATTACATTTTAAAATCTTGATTAAATCAAATCAAAGATATCTTCAGAAATAAATTTAGCAATTCATTAAGAATAGAAACAAAACATTTTTCCATACTTCACTAAAAAAATAATTGTTTAAACAGTACAAAATATATATATACAATACATGTGCTCTGATTATTAAATACAAGTTCATAATTTCTTTGGTAAAAAAAACAACAAGCAGGTTTCTAAAAACCCAGGTGTAATTACAGCTTTGTCAAAAACGTATATACTACAACACACCTCTTTGTCAACTATTTTACTCAATTACTTCATGATTTTAAAAAGTTATATGTGTCGTGTTCTGAGAAAACTGGGCAAAATGCTTGTGCGTAAATTGTCATCCTAGATTAGCCTGTGCAGTCCGCACAGGCTAATCAGGGACGACAATTTCCGCTTTTATGGAATTTTTCATTTAAATGATGTCTCTTCTTAGCGAAAATCCAGTTTAGGCGGAAAGTGTCGTCCCTGATAAGCCTGTGCAGACTGCACAGGCTAATCTGGGATGACACTTTACGCACATGCATTTTGTCCAGTTTTTTCAGAACGCGACACAGTCAGTTATATGAAGTCTTTCAATTGAGCTCTATAAAAAATAAAAATCTAGAACATGTCTGAAACATATAATACAAGGTTTTTATTAATATCACCAATAAACGATGAGAGCTGGCCTGTGTTGATCTAAACGATTAGGTCTGTGGATATTGTTCTCAAGGTATTTTCATATAATTGTTTACCTTGGAAAAATGTGTTCAAATTTTAGTGGAATTTCCAAATAAGCAAGTGTACAAATAACAATACAGGCTACATTGCAACAGCAGTCCTGTTTTATGAATCTTGAAGGTATTTTATTTGGCTACTACATTGTCTTAGATACTTAAGCAATAATGTTTAAAATTAATAAGATGCAAGATACAAACAAACGTTGCAAATTATTTGCGCACATAATTAATTTCAAATGAAATTTACAAATGAATAACAAATTGCTTTCTAGTAAATGTTTTCCTAGAATAACAACATATATGAAAACATGATCTAGTGTACATGTAAGTCTGGAAAATGCAAAGTCTGAACTTCTTTCTGGAACAGTTTTGCAAGCAAGAACTGAGACACCACTAAGGCAATAGACCACTTGCGTTAGGACATGTGCCTTAACCATTTGACCCTTGGTGAAGAAGCAGTCCATCTGGCAATGGTGGTATTCAATGCAGCCAGTCTATTTGTGAATGATGGTATTCACTTCATTCATATCCGCAGCCAGTCTATTTGTCAATGATGGTATTCACTTCATTTACATCCGAGGCCAGCAAAGGTGGTAATCACTGGCTTCACATCTGTAGCCAGTCTACCTAGCAAGGGTGGTTATCAGCTGTGCACACATCTCAAAGAATTCCAGTGTACAGTGACTCTTGGGTGGCTCATCAACATCCATTTTGTCTTCTGCAATACAGACTAAACAATTAAACTAAAAGAATGTTCACATCACACTCTGAGATGTAAAGTTACAATTACAAATCAAACATAGAACAGACTGTTTTATAATACATGTTTAATAAGAAATTAATTTTTAACAATGTCAAAATTAAAACAAGAGCACCGCCTAGCGGGTGCAGACCGCTCATCTATTTGTCAAAGTATGAATCAAATCTGATCATAAATAAAGAAGTTATGGCAATTTTAGCAAAGTTGTATACTTTGACCTTGACAGCTAAGGTCATTCAAAGGTCAAGGTCAAATTCAAGTTGCCAGGTACAGTAACCTCATAATAGTAAGAAAGTATTTGAAGTTTGAAAGCAATAGCCTTGATACTTTTGAAGTAAAGTGGATCTAAACACAAAATTTACCTAATATTCAAAGTTACTAAGTCAAAAAAAGGGCCATAATTCTGTCAAAATGCCAGTCAGAGTTACATAACTTTGCCTGCACAATCCCCTTATGATAGTTAGCAAGTGTTCCAAGTCTGAAAGCAATAGCTATGATACTTTAGGAGTAAAGTGGACCAAAACACAAAACTTAACCAAATTTTCAATTTTCTTAGTATAAAAGGGGTCATAATTCTGTCAAAATGCACGCCAGAGTTATCTAACTTTGCCTTCCCAGTCCCCTCATGATAGTAAGTAAGTGTACCAAGTTTGAATGCAATAGCTTTAATAGTTAGGGAATAAAATGGACCTAAACACAAAACTTAACCAAATTTTCATTTTTTTAAGTATAAAAAGGGCACATAATTCTGTGAAAATGCACACCAGAGTTATCAAACTTTGCCTGCCCAGTACCCTCATGATAGTTAGTAAGTGTACCAAGTTTGAATGCAATAGCTTTGATACTTAAGGAATAAAATGGACCTAAACACAAAACTTAACCAAATTTTCAATTTTTTAAGTATAAAAAGGGCACATAATTGTGTCAAAATGCACACCAGAGTTATCAAACTTTGCCTGCCCAGTCCCCTCATGATAGTAAGTAAGTGTTCCAAGTATGAAAGCAATATCTATGATACTTTAGGGGTAAAGTGGACCAAAACACAAAACTTAACCAAATTTTCAAGTATAAAGGGCCCATAATTCCGTCAAAATGCCAGTCAGAGTTACATAACTTTGCCTGCACAGTCCCCTTACGATAGTTAGTAAGTGTTGCAAGTATGAAAGCAATGGCTTTGATACTTTAGGAAAAAAGTGGACCTAAACACAAAACTTAACCAAAATTTCAATTTTCTAAGTATAAAAAGGGCACATAATTCTGTCAAAATGCCAGTCAGAGTTACATAACTTTGCCTGCACAGTCCCCTTACGATAGTTAGTAAGTGTTGCAAGTNGTGGGATGTGTCAAATGGTAGCTCTATAACACCAGGGTAGTGGGATGTGTCAAATGGTAGCTCTATAACACCAGGGTAGTGGGATGTGTCAAATGGTAGCTCTATAACACCAGGGTAGTGGGATGTGTCAAATGGTAGCTCTATAACACCAGGGTAGTGGGATGTGTCAAATGGTAGCTCTATAACACCAGGGTAGTGGGATGTGTCAAATGGTAGCTCTATAACACCAGGGTAGTGGGATGTGTCAAATGGTAGCTCTATAACACCAGGGTAGTGGGATGTGTCAAATGGTAGCTCTATAACACCAGGGTAGTGGGATGTGTCAAATGGTAGCTCTATAACACCAGGGTAGTGGGATGTGTCAAATGGTAGCTCTATAACACCAGGGTAGTGGGATGTGTCAAATGGTAGCTCTATAACACCAGGGTAGTGGGATGTGTCAAATGGTAGCTCTATAACACCAGGGTAGTGGGATGTGTCAAATGGTAGCTCTATAACACCAGGGTAGTGGGATGTGTCAAATGGTAGCTCTATAACACCAGGGTAGTGGGATGTGTCAAATGGTAGCTCTATAACACCAGGGTAGTGGGATGTGTCAAATGGTAGCTCTATAACACCAGGGTAGTGGGATGTGTCAAATGGTAGCTCTATAACACCAGGGTAGTGGGATGTGTCAAATGGTAGCTCTATAACACCAGGGTAGTGGGATGTGTCAAATGGTAGCTCTATAACACCAGGGTAGTGGGATGTGTCAAATGGTAGCTCTATAACACCAGGGTAGTGGGATGTGTCAAATGGTAGCTCTATAACACCAGGGTAGTGGGATGTGTCAAATGGTAGCTCTATAACACCAGGGTAGTGGGATGTGTCAAATGGTAGCTCTATAACACCAGGGTAGTGGGATGTGTCAAATGGTAGCTCTATAACACCAGGGTAGTGGGATGTGTCAAATGGTAGCTCTATAACACCAGGGTAGTGGGATGTGTCAAATGGTAGCTCTATAACACCAGGGTAGTGGGATGTGTCAAATGGTAGCTCTATAACACCAGGGTAGTGGGATGTGTCAAATGGTAGCTCTATAACACCAGGGTAGTGGGATGTGTCAAATGGTAGCTCTATAACACCAGGGTAGTGGGATGTGTCAAATGGTAGCTCTATAACACCAGGGTAGTGGGATGTGTCAAATGGTAGCTCTATAACACCAGGGTAGTGGGATGTGTCAAATGGTAGCTCTATAACACCAGGGTAGTGGGATGTGTCAAATGGTAGCTCTATAACACCAGGGTAGTGGGATGTGTCAAATGGTAGCTCTATAACACCAGGGTAGTGGGATGTGTCAAATGGTAGCTCTATAACACCAGGGTAGTGGGATGTGTCAAATGGTAGCTCTATAACACCAGGGTAGTGGGATGTGTCAAATGGTAGCTCTATAACACCAGGGTAGTGGGATGTGTCAAATGGTAGCTCTATAACACCAGGGTAGTGGGATGTGTCAAATGGTAGCTCTATAACACCAGGGTAGTGGGATGTGTCAAATGGTAGCTCTATAACACCAGGGTAGTGGGATGTGTCAAATGGTAGCTCTATAACACCAGGGTAGTGGGATGTGTCAAATGGTAGCTCTATAACACCAGGGTAGTGGGATGTGTCAAATGGTAGCTCTATAACACCAGGGTAGTGGGATGTGTCAAATGGTAGCTCTATAACACCAGGGTAGTGGGATGTGTCAAATGGTAGCTCTATAACACCAGGGTAGTGGGATGTGTCAAATGGTAGCTCTATAACACCAGGGTAGTGGGATGTGTCAAATGGTAGCTCTATAACACCAGGGTAGTGGGATGTGTCAAATGGTAGCTCTATAACACCAGGGTAGTGGGATGTGTCAAATGGTAGCTCTATAACACCAGGGTAGTGGGATGTGTCAAATGGTAGCTCTATAACACCAGGGTAGTGGGATGTGTCAAATGGTAGCTCTATAACACCAGGGTAGTGGGATGTGTCAAATGGTAGCTCTATAACACCAGGGTAGTGGGATGTGTCAAATGGTAGCTCTATAACACCAGGGTAGTGGGATGTGTCAAATGGTAGCTCTATAACACCAGGGTAGTGGGATGTGTCAAATGGTAGCTCTATAACACCAGGGTAGTGGGATGTGTCAAATGGTAGCTCTATAACACCAGGGTAGTGGGATGTGTCAAATGGTAGCTCTATAACACCAGGGTAGTGGGATGTGTCAAATGGTAGCTCTATAACACCAGGGTAGTGGGATGTGTCAAATGGTAGCTCTATAACACCAGGGTAGTGGGATGTGTCAAATGGTAGCTCTATAACACCAGGGTAGTGGGATGTGTCAAATGGTAGCTCTATAACACCAGGGTAGTGGGATGTGTCAAATGGTAGCTCTATAACACCAGGGTAGTGGGATGTGTCAAATGGTAGCTCTATAACACCAGGGTAGTGGGATGTGTCAAATGGTAGCTCTATAACACCAGGGTAGTGGGATGTGTCAAATGGTAGCTCTATAACACCAGGGTAGTGGGATGTGTCAAATGGTAGCTCTATAACACCAGGGTAGTGGGATGTGTCAAATGGTAGCTCTATAACACCAGGGTAGTGGGATGTGTCAAATGGTAGCTCTATAACACCAGGGTAGTGGGATGTGTCAAATGGTAGCTCTATAACACCAGGGTAGTGGGATGTGTCAAATGGTAGCTCTATAACACCAGGGTAGTGGGATGTGTCAAATGGTAGCTCTATAACACCAGGGTAGTGGGATGTGTCAAATGGTAGCTCTATAACACCAGGGTAGTGGGATGTGTCAAATGGTAGCTCTATAACACCAGGGTAGTGGGATGTGTCAAATGGTAGCTCTATAACACCAGGGTAGTGGGATGTGTCAAATGGTAGCTCTATAACACCAGGGTAGTGGGATGTGTCAAATGGTAGCTCTATAACACCAGGGTAGTGGGATGTGTCAAATGGTAGCTCTATAACACCAGGGTAGTGGGATGTGTCAAATGGTAGCTCTATAACACCAGGGTAGTGGGATGTGTCAAATGGTAGCTCTATAACACCAGGGTAGTGGGATGTGTCAAATGGTAGCTCTATAACACCAGGGTAGTGGGATGTGTCAAATGGTAGCTCTATAACACCAGGGTAGTGGGATGTGTCAAATGGTAGCTCTATAACACCAGGGTAGTGGGATGTGTCAAATGGTAGCTCTATAACACCAGGGTAGTGGGATGTGTCAAATGGTAGCTCTATAACACCAGGGTAGTGGGATGTGTCAAATGGTAGCTCTATAACACCAGGGTAGTGGGATGTGTCAAATGGTAGCTCTATAACACCAGGGTAGTGGGATGTGTCAAATGGTAGCTCTATAACACCAGGGTAGTGGGATGTGTCAAATGGTAGCTCTATAACACCAGGGTAGTGGGATGTGTCAAATGGTAGCTCTATAACACCAGGGTAGTGGGATGTGTCAAATGGTAGCTCTATAACACCAGGGTAGTGGGATGTGTCAAATGGTAGCTCTATAACACCAGGGTAGTGGGATGTGTCAAATGGTAGCTCTATAACACCAGGGTAGTGGGATGTGTCAAATGGTAGCTCTATAACACCAGGGTAGTGGGATGTGTCAAATGATAGCTCTATAACACCAGGGTAGTGGGATGTGTCAAATGATAGCTCTTGGACACCAGGGTAGTGAGAGTTGCCAATTGGTAGCTCTATAACACCGGGGAAGTGGGATGTGCCAAATGATAGCTCTATAACACCAGGGTAGTGGGATGTGTCAAATGATAGCTCTTGGACACCAGGGTAGTGAGAGTTGCCAATTGGTAGCTCTATAACACCGGGGAAGTGGGATGTGCCAAATGATAGCTCTTTAACACCACATAGCGGGATGTGGTTTCATATGTCTGGGGCCACAATGATAATGACACAATTGGATGATAATTATTGGATGCATCTTGGTTTTATAACTGACTGTATGAAATAAGGAAGTTACACCACTGCCTGTCATTCTGGGATATTGTTTGTTAACTTACCAGCAGGAATGAGTAGTATATTAGGTCCAGTCTCTGAAAGGTGGGATGTGTGCACATAACATGATTACATCTCAGGCATGCTCAAATAGTTCAGTGCCTTTCTGCTTAAGCTATCTTTTTACACATACAGTGGACATACTATGTTAATATATGTCAACCCCAAGACCTACAATAACCTGGAATATTCAATTCGTTATCAACAGTCACTACATATACAATTTACAGCAGTTAGTATATGTGTAGAACCCAATTTGTTTTTGTTAGATATTTTTTTATCGAAATTCATATAAATGAACTTGAAATGAAATAGTTATAGTTTTTAAAACTAAAACAAAAACAAACAAAAACCAAAGAGCTCAACTGCAAAATCCATTGTTCATACAAAACAGGCAGACTACTCTTACAACACAGTATTGCATGATATACTGATTGAGACGCAATTGCTTTTGAATAAGGAGCGGGTGCCATTCTATACATGGCAGTAAATTGTTGTTTTCTGACCAGTCACTTCAAACTTGTCTATTCATATTCCTACTATTAGGATACTGGACATATTTTCTCTTCGTATTCTTATTGTTTGGATCATATTATCACAGTATATAATATGAGGAAGCAACATTCAGATGGTATGAAGCACAATGACATGACAATGAACAGTTGATGCCGTAGGAATATGTCATAAGGCTTACCATGTAAGAACTTGCATGTTTATACACTTACACTTTTACAGTTACCAAGAATTCTGTTACACTTTACACAGTTTGATAAATATGTACATGTATTTTTTTTAAAGCAGGTTTATGAAATGATATCGTCCAGATGACCACTGCGCAGGGCATGATAATTATATTTTTAGGCACATACTTTTAGTNAGGACGAATGAAATTTTCTTACCCTGCTGCGTGCTACAGTTATCATACAGTAATCGAATCACAAAGATATTTGTTTCTATGGTGTGCATAATATTATGTGATAATGCTTATACTCTGATTATTAATAAGACTGATTATTAACATGCATCTATACACTGTAAATAAGTAAAGAGTTTCATAAATATACTTTTCAATGCAGGTTTACCAAATAATATCACTCGAGGAAGCCTCTGACATAAAATGACAGTAACTCCATCAAATGAAGTCAATATGTTTGCATACAATTTAATAATGCCTCGTCATGGACAGTTTAATAGCAGCCATATAGAAAACAGAGGAAAACACCCTGAATACATGTTTATGTCTTCATGCATACTATATACATCCAGGCCTTTCCCCGGGGCCTTTAAGCACAGTGGAATGCATGTGCCTGATTATCAAAATCAGGGTTATTCCTTTGCCTGAATTTCTTAAAAAGGGTCTTTGTGTCTGAATTTTCAATTCAGGAACACCCCTGTACCTAAATTTCCTTAATTTCCGATTATTGTCTGTGTACTTGTTTTATCTCTGGAGTAATGTATTGTAGAAATTTAATTACAAAACACATCAAATTAAGAAACAAATTCGAATCCATTGTCAACTGTGGGTATGCCCCAGTGCCTTCACAAAATCCTGGTGAAGCATAAAACAATTATTTTAGTTTTGTCTCTGGAAATCCTAGTCTCGGTTAATCGGCATAAAGTATTTGCTGCATATTGAAATCAAAGGTATACACAAAAATATACTAACATAAACACATTAAAGCTGTAATTTTTAACAATATTCTTGATAAACAGGTATTTTTTTTCATTAAAGAAGCAATAGCAAATATAACAACATTAGACTTGTGTACTGAGGCTTGTTTACTTTTTACATATAAGAACTTAAATGACCAACAAATATCTTTAATCATTTATTCGTGGAATGCATATAAATTGTGTTTGCCATTATGTAAAACTCATTATTGCATTATCTTTTGGATATCTGAATATATAAGAATAAGTATTTTTATGAAAATTCAAAAGCATTCCGTCTCCTTTTAAATTAAAATCACTAGGTCCATAAGTAACAATCACTAGGTCCATAAATTACAATCACTTGATCCATAAATTAAAATCACTAGGCACAGCGACTTCTGTATGTAAAATCCAAATGTTGTTTTAAAACTTATTTTCAGGTAGCAGCGAGTTCAAATTATAATACATTGAAAGCAAAAAAAATGCATTGATTTGTAGCTGCTCCTTTTAAATTCCAAAATATTACGCCACAGTATTAACTTTTAATGAGATACTGAGCTTCATACAAATAGGCATTTCCATTCTAGCAAATTTAACCCAGAATTTACTTGCTTTTAGTTTCTTTTCTTGTCTTCATTTTTCCAAAGCCATCGGTAGTTTGATTGTATCATTTACTATGTATCACAAACATATCAATTAATTTATAAACCATGGCATTTTAAGAGTTTTGTAGCAGAATGCTTAGGACAGCATAAATTACGAGATATAGTGACAAACAAGGAAAATACAACTCTGTATAGATATGTGATTGCTTCCCTTTCATACCTGTCACAAGGAGCGTGTTGATACTTGAAGATCTTGATCTTGCTACATATAAACAATTTGAAACAAAATGTTCACAAGTATTCAACATAGTAGATTTTCTTAAATTGAATTCTAAAGGCCAAACACACGAATGGGCCATAGACAGCAGACCTTATGCAATACCATGTCAGTTTGGAAGAGAGGAATGATTACATGATGGAAAGATACATAGAAACAAGAGGATTCACAACATTTGTCATAATAGTATTTGTTTACTATTACCTTAATGAATTACTATGTTATGCTTGTATTGCATATTAAAAGTTAAATTCGTCAAATTGCGGTACATTAACGATTCTTTTTTAATTAAACACAAGTGGAAATTTAATATTGAGTGAAAAAGCCAAAGAGTTAAAAAGAGTGTGTTGCAGCACCTTGCTAATTGGTGGTATATCTTTGCTACATTATTACGATATTAAACTGATACTGGCCAATGACGCATTACACACTTCTGAACCTGTGTAGTACAAGTATTTACAGTATTGTATTTGAGTGAAACCTGAAGTGTAACCACCCATATTTAACACCAGCCGATGTTACTACCAAGTTGAGGGTCATTTGGGTGCACACTACAGAAAGCCTAGCAGCTAAGCCATTCCACCAGCCTATGGTACATGTAAGCCTCTTATATTCGAAAAATTATGTTATTAAAACAGAACAATGGAACTAATCTAACTGATGCGTGTGGATTAACAGCTGATACTCTCAAATAGAAGCCATGTGGTGGACCTGAAGACAACCAAAGAATCTGTATACTTCAGACATACCAATTTATATGAGCATTGCTCTGTGAAAAGGGGGTTAGATGCATATGCGTAAAGTGTTGTCCCAGATTAGCCCGTGCAGTCCGCACAGGCTAATCAGGGACGACTCTTTCTGCCTAAACTGGATTTTCTTTAAGAAGAGTCTTCCTTCAAACAAAAAATACAATACAAGCTGAAAGGGTTGTCCCTGATTAGCCTGTGCGGACTGCACAGGCTAATCTGGGAAGGCTCTTTACGCACATGCATTAAACCCCATTTTCACAAAGCGAGGCTCATATGTATTCTAATCAGCAATATCATGGCTGCTTAGATAGGACATTAAAACCCATTACCATGTATAGTACATTTCCTATATGGTGCCCAAAATTCTTTAAATTTTCCTAAGAGGGCGGTTTAATATCAGTGTAATAATTGGTGTGTCTATAAAATTTATCAATAAACATAAAACATAATAAATTATATAACTCTTTGTAAAGAAACTAAAAAATGCTTACACATTGAAAACACTTGTGACAAGAGATATCTGATCTAAACTAGAAATGTGTGCTAACGTTCCACTTTTGTCCGAAACTCCACTTATGTTGGTAAACACTTAAATAAAGTTAGTTCACACACTGGTTAATATGTTTGTTAAGTTTTAGTCCTCTTGCAGCAATACTTTTTGAGTTTAGTGCGATAGAAATTTAAAAATAGCAGTCATGATGTCCTGAAAATGAAATGTCTTGTATTAGATTCTTTGGTTGTCAACTGACTGAAAATGATGATAACATTTTGCGCTCTTATACCTACCTTTTTCAAACACTGAAAAGTCAACAAGGTCAGATACGATTTGTGTAAATATGTTGAAATATCACAAATTAACATAACGTATCACAATAAAATGCTACAAGTGCAGACTTTGCATATGCAACCGCCTTTAAATGTAACCCGAGCCCTTAACATTCCCCTCATAACAACCACAGTCGGAAGATAGAGAAAAAAACTTCTTTGCCTGTATTTTTTTCAACAAATACCATGCCCATCCAACGAACAAATTCTTAAATGATCATAGGAAGCTTGAAAGCAAATAAAGGTAAGTCCTATCTTAACCCTTTGCATGCTGGGAAATTTGTCATCTGCTAAAATGTTGTCTGCTGAATTTCTNAATGGTGTCGATTTCCCAGACGTATGTGGCAAAGGCATTTGCTTGCGATATTGCATCTCTAAA
The DNA here is from genome assembly GCA_007657795.1 of Dreissena rostriformis. NCBI lineage: Eukaryota > Metazoa > Mollusca > Bivalvia > Myida > Dreissenidae > Dreissena > Dreissena rostriformis. Next base: position 261,658 of record VMBQ01000070.1, on the reverse strand, counting down.
TCACTCTAATATAGGAAGGGGTATAAGCATTCTATTTCAAGCCAAGAAGATCTATCTAAAGTTATAGAGCAGTAATAATATTTATTTAATATAAAATACAAATTTTCAATACAAAGACCATGACCAAACGACCGTGGATGAATCCTTAAATAAGGCAGATTAAGTATTAGAATTGAGTTAGTGCCTAAAATCTTTGTTATCAATTCTCTTTTCTGATTTTAATAACTTTTTAAACTTTTCAACAAGTATAGAGGTGGTAAAAAATACCTCCTTTAAGTTTTAAAGACACTCCAAGAAATAATGCTACAAATAGTCATATACACAATTCTATGTTGGTATAAAATTATAAACGTGACAAAGGTTATTTTCAGTTTATATATTCCAATATCAATGGTCATCATAGTATCAACTGATACAAACAAGCCAGAGAAATGTTTGATAAATCTTCCATAGAGTGTCATATAAAAGTTCAGAATATTCCAATACAAGTTTTCAACATATTACACAAGAATACTTTGGAGAAGTAATGCATCCTATTGCCAGTGTAATGCAGAAAAAAAATCACAGCATTACAACCATTCCACTTTAAACAGAGAATGAGTTTTTTAAGTGCAGTGCAATTAATAAGAGTGCAATATTTTTGTACCTCTGTCTGGAGCAAAAGTAAAGCTTTGAAGACTTTTAAATGCATTGCATAGAAAAAGAAAATAAATATCTTCATAAAACATTCTTGTAATTATGCAAAGCCAAAATTTTGGAAAATCGTTGGTCCAATTAAATACCATCTCCAAGTGGGTGTAGAAAGTGATCAAGTTATTGCCACAAAAGAAAAAGCACAATAAAATTTGCCAAAGCTTCTGCCATTCCAAAAAAAAACAAGTAAAAAGAAACACAATGTTACCTGAGAAACTACGAGTCCCGATGAGAACTTGAAATAATGCACCGCATGTGATTATTGTTAATATAAATGAAACATTATCAAAGCACTATCATATAGGGTAACAACAAATAGGAAACCACTAAGCCCAGTTTGTAGAATGATATTAAGGGTATATTTTACTCAAATGGTTTGAATTTCATTCGTTCAGGTTTTAGTCATCACAGCTTCAAAATTAAGTTACCTTACATCAAAATGCTTGCTGATCAATAAATGGCAGTGCTTAATGACCTAAAAAAACTATGTTAAACTAGGGATATAGACAATTGGTTATGTTAACAAGCATTCCGACCCAAACATGGTGATTTCCTGAACATACAGGATGTAATTATTTATTTTTTACTGAACTTGTAATGTTAACTTTGTATTTTTAGTGCTTATTTTGTATTACATAACACGTTGCATTCTTTAAACACAGATGAAGTAAACATTTAAGCAGAACAACACACTCAGTCATGGCCATGTTATAATAAAAGAATACTTTCATGCTTTCAAAAGCCTACCATTGTCAGAGCTTTCGCGGGAAGCCACCATGCTGGTTATAGTGGGCAGGGAACCATTTTCCTCATTATCGAGAAGGCTTTTGAAGTCAAGCAGGAAACTCTTGGTATCCACCTGATAGAGCTGTAGGCTCATTTTCGTCTGAAATTCCAAAAAAATACACCAGTCAACATTACAAAAATGATTTACTGGTCAGGGTTTTTTTTGGACCGATTTTATAACCGAATAACGGCTATATTCCCAATGCCAAAANAAGTGTCTACTGCTTATTTTATCTCAATTTTAATTCAATTAAATCTAACAAAGTATATAATAATGATTTATATGATTTTGTTCTTTTAATTTGATTTATTCTAAAGAGGTATATCAAATTAAAATTTCCAAAATCAGTGGACTTTTCTCGCGAAAAATTAAGCCTACTGAATTTATTCTCCCAATTTCTTGAAAATGCCGCTAAAATTTTTAATTCCAAAGCCATGGGCTATCTTCCCAAAAAGTGGAAAAAAACAAATCAATTCGTAGAATTGATATCCCCCGTAACATATATTTTGTTTAAGGATGGGTGCAAATCAGACGGATGAACGTACTACTATACAAAGGGCCATTACTCCGTTATTAACAGATGTTGTACAATGCCATTTGGCGTGCATCATCGTCTTATCCATATATATACTCATATCAAGTTTCAATGAAATCCGCCAAAGCACTTCCAAGATATGGCTCCGGACACAAAAGTGCCTATAGTAAAAAGCATTTTTTCAAGATACAAAGGGCTATAACTCCGTTATTAACAGATGTTGTACAATGCCATTTGGCGTGCATCATCGTCTTATCCATATATATACTCATACCAAGTTTCAATGAAATC
>VMBQ01000070.1:234051-254566 GCA_007657795.1 Dreissena rostriformis | reverse complement strand
CTGAACTTCTCTTATGACAATACGGTCAATCTCAACTATGCATGGCCCCATTACCAACCCTGGGGCGCCCCGCCCACATAGACCACACCCACCCAAAATTGCCTTTTACTATAATTTCTTCATCTCTTCACCGATTCACATCAAATTGATACTGAACCTCTCTTATGACAATACGGTCAATCTCAACCATGCATGGCCCCATTCCCAACCCTTGGGCGCCCCGCCCACATAGGCCACACCCACCAAAAATTTCCATTTACTATAATTTCTTCATTTCTACACGGATTCACTTTAAATTGATACTGAACTTCTCTTATGACAATACGGTCAATCTCAACTATGCATGGCCCCATTACCAACCCTGGGGCACACCTAGGTCAAACATTCGGCGTGGGGATACGCGTCGGCCTCTGCCGCGCCATTTCTAGTTTAAAGCTTAAATGGCTTATAAGCCCATGTGAATAGAGGCCTATTTAACTGTGCCTTCATAATGAAATACGAAAGAGAGGTAAACATGTGAATGGAACGCATATCTCTGCCAAAGTATGGGATGTCTATGAATAGAAGAAATTCTATCCTCATATACTTACAGGAATAATGCAGTGCAGACAAAAAGTGCTGCCATTTTCCAATCAAATAGTTCAGCTTCACTTTGATAAACTTATAATGCATTTGCTTTTTCCCAATAGTTCAAATGAATAACTAAATAATGAGATTAATTGTTACTCTCGTTGAGTGATTTTTGGAACACCCACCTGTCTGATTTACTGAAACAAAATAAGCTATGCTTATTACGCCAAGACAAAAGTAAGGGCCCTTGTTGGTGCAAAGAAATCTGAATTTGTAGACATTTTCTTTTATTTTTCAAAGTAAACCTGTAATGGAGCAAAATGTCCAACAAAACATACCAAAAATTTGGTCAAGCTATCATTTGAGTGTCTTTTTTCCCTACCTAAATGCCACTTGGCTTTCTTGGCTGGTGTCTGTGCCTTGTTCATAGTTGTGAGGAGTGGATCCAGGGTCTGGGTCACGTCCTTCATTTCTACAACGGAGAAAGGTGTTGTCAACAATTGTTTCTTATTTGTTATGCTGCATTTTGTATTGGATCGGAAGGGGCCACAAAACGATGAGTTGAGTTCTTATGCTTAGAAATGCAACCATGTAGGGGTTATCCGATTTGTTTTATACCCATGCATCAGAACCACCACGAGTAACAGTTTCTGTTATTTATTTGTTCTATTAAAAATTCCTAGCAGAAAATTAGTAAAATAAAACAAGGTCTGCCAAATGTATCTGAGCAGTTCCATGATTAAACCTGTTGAAGTGATATCAAGTGCATAGTTGCGAAAATACATCATAAACTTAATTTTTGCGAATATAGCAGACGTGTACTGTATTCATTGTAATAGACACCCAGCAATTATGGACTTTTTACTAATATATATTACTGACGAGAAGGCGATGGGCCCTAAGAAGCTCACCTTTGACCTGAAGGAACTAAACTATGCTGAGAAGGTGGTGTTCAGAAAAATAAAAGTACATTATCAAACATAAATATTTAATTTCTAGGCATATTATTTTAGCAAACTATGAAACTTAAAAAAAACTATAAAAAAAATGTATAAGGAGAGAAGTTCTTGTTCTTATCCACTACTTTTATAACATCAACTATAAACATAAAATGATTAAAACTAGAATCACCAGTTTGGAACGGTCTATGCAAAGCATCATGGGTTTAAACCGGTTTGAGAACTAGCCCAACATCACACTTACCCCAGAATTAATCACAAACCAAATAAGGAACCATTTTTGAACTAAATTGAGGTATCACTACAAAAATAAATCTGAGAAGATTGGGCAAAAAATGTGCCTTCAAGAAAATTAACTATGTTTCAATAAAGCAAGATAAGGAAAACTTCCCCGCCCTCTGGCAGCCATGTTTTTCAACAGACTGCAACATTTTTTTAACTATTAAAAAGGTTTTACTACATGTATAGCCATATAATGAAAACTGCTTCGCCTTCTGGCGGCCGTGTTTTTTAGCAGACCAGAACCATTTTTTAACTCAGCCATGCTATCATGAGAACAAAATGTCTGACCAAGCTTAAACAAGATTGGACTATAAATGTGACTTCCAATTTGTAAACTAGGCTTTACTATAGCAATAAAACAATAACTGCCCTGGCCCCTGGTAAATGTTAAATCCCTTTTTTATTTTTATCTTACCTGGCATTCTTTCCGGATGTGGTTTCAATCCACTTTGTGACTGTAAACAAAATAAGAAATTAATTTTAACATTTGTAATAAAGCTGTTAAAAAGTCAATAAACAAAAATTACTATTCTGGCATGTTTTTTATTTTTAAGGCCTTATAATTGGAACAACCTAATACATCTATTTTGTATTGTATACGTTAAATGTAAAGCTGTTTTTTTAACATAAAAGTATACATGTAGTACTAGCAAAAATCATACAAAGTTTAGAATAGCAAACATTTTTATCTTTTGTTTATGGCTGAACAATCAATACTGATACATCAGTGCTATCAAGTCTCAAATGTGGTTACTGATTGGAACCATTTCTACAAAAGAAATTCATCAATAAACTACAATATCAGTTTTGTTGAAAAATCAATTTGTTTAGATCATTGCCCAATGGATGACAACACACAATTTTATTTTTTTCCCAATTATAAAATAATACTGAACGATTTATGCCTGAGTCCAGGCAGTGGCAATGATCAACAATCTGATACATTAACAGACTGATGGACCCTTTTCTTACCTTTTAAGAATATATCATATTAAACATGGTGATAGGTTGCTAACAGATTGACTTATGTGGCTTAATGCATGTGTCTAAAGTATCGTCCCACATTAGCCCGTGCAGTCTGAACAGGGTAATCAGGGACGACACTTTCCGCATTAATTGTATTTTTCGTTTATGGGAAAGCTCTCCTTAGCAAAAATCCAGTTAAGGCGGAAAGTGTCATCCCTTATAAGCCTGTGGGGACAGCACAGACTAATCTAGGACTACACATGCATTAAGCCCTGTTTTCCCAGTTCAAGGCTCATATACATGTGCACTCCTTCATGAATACAAGGTACCGAACTCACAACTTGGTATTACACTATTCACTGAGACAAGAACAAAACAACACTTGATGAACATGCTTCAATTGTTTACAAAGCTGTAAATAAATCCTGAAAACAATTTCCACATATTCTTGTAAACTGTAATTTGTTTTATATTAACTTTTTACAAATACTATTGGAGATTGTTAGCAGTAATTTATTCTGGTTTTTGCATGCTTTACAAAATACTTAATAAAAACTATTTGCATAATAAGCGCTGCCTTAAACAAGCACATGCACTATATAATGATACTATATAAAGGTTAAAATAATGGATGCTTTCTGAACAAATGTGTAATATACATTCCTGGCAAGATTTCATGATTACCTCTGTATAATACTAGAAACTACTTTTGGATCCATTCTGACATTGATGCAAACAAGAGCTTGACGCAGTAGTGATGAAAAACCTCTGATGCCGTATGCCATAATATGTAACAAGAAGTAATTTAACACTGTATTATGTGAATTGGGAATAAGACATCAATTTGGGAATAAATTGTGTTTTATCAAAAGTGCATAATATGCAGTTTTATATGTTGTATTTATTTAGTTTGACAAATTATAATTAAAACAGATACTTGCATATATAATAGGATCATTAAAATTGATTTTACTTCAAAACTGGATTTTTTATTAATTAACAAAAAAATCCTCATGAAATGAAACTGTGTCCATGCGCGGCATGGACACAGTTTAAAAATACAGTTAAAATGATAAAAATACAATCACTGTTAAAGAAAAAGTCATGGAACATTGCTTATTAAGCTTAATTATAGATAATATGTTACAAAAATAAATGTAGATCATGAAATGAATAGTTTTGTTTGAGAAAATCACTAAAATGATGTCCATTCCCAGTTTGATGTCTTATTCCCAATTCACATAATACAGTGTTTAATGATCTTGTTATAGAAATTATAAGTTGAATAAGAGGGCCAAATGCGCAAGGTCCCTAACCTGCGACACGAAGGAACTGAACTGTTCTGATCAGCTTTTGTGATGTTTCAAGAACCAGTTTACAACTTAGCCAAGATATAATTAGAACAAATATTCACAAATATACATTTCATGATGATTTAGCAAAAATATGTGGCTTCTAGAGTTATCACAAGCTTTTTATTTAAATCAACACGTTGAGCTGGTTTCTGAACCAAAATGGCCCAGTTTGGAACTGCGCAGAGTTTCATGAAGATTGGGCAATAAATTGGATCTCAAGAGTGTTCATAAGATTTAAAAAAAAATCATTTGGTGACCTAGTTTTTGACACCACATGACCCAGTTTCAAACTTGGCCTAAATATCATTGGGCAAATGTTCTGACCAAGTTGCATGAAAATTTGCCAATATATCAGGCCTTAAGAGAGTTCACAAGCTTATTCTTTAATTTGACCTAGTGACCTAGTTATTGACTCCATGCAACCAAGTTTTTGATTTAATTGGGACAGATGTTCTGACCAAGTTTAATGAAGATTGGACAATAAATATGGCTTCTAGAGTGTTCACAAGCTTTTTTCTGTTATTTAACCTATAGTTACCTAGTTATTGACCTCATGTGACCCAAATTTGAATTCAGCCAAGATATCATTGGGATAATTTTTTAACCAAGTTTCATGAAGATTGGACAATATATGTGTCCTCTAAGAGTGTTCAAAGGCTTTTTATTTAATTTGACCTCGTGACCTAGTTTTTGATCCCCAAGTGTTTTAAAACTCTGCTGAGATATCATCAAGTGTGATGAAGATTGGGCAAGAAGTGAGGCCTGTTCGGTTTTCACAAGGCAAGTGTTGGCGACTCACAATTAATAAAATGGACAAAAGACCATCACAAAAACTCACCATGAGCACATTGTGCTTTGGTAAGCTCAAAATTTCATTTAAATATATATTCACAGATTTTTCCAATACAGTACAGTACAGCTCTCAGTCAATATTCCTTTTCCACGGTGTCACCGCGAACGCGTTTTTGTTAGGAATCGCCGCGGACGTCAGCGTTTCACCGGTCCGCAATGATCATCGTGTCAGGCCACCGCGTTCGTTATTTACTTCGGCAAAAAAACACAGCAGGCATTTGTTTACCGTGGTCTATGGTGATGATCCGCGGCGTTACACCGTGACCTTAACTTTTTAATCTCAAAGTAGATTTTAAATATACAAACATGTTTTTTATCTTTCAAATATATAGATATCATAGCGCATGCTATTATTATTATTATTATTATCATTATTATTATTATTTTTATAATAATTATTTAATTCTACATGTAACATATATTCAATGGAGCCGGGATAAAATTTTGAAATGACATAGCATCGTTTCATTCTGATTCCCGCCGTATTGGCTAATAATAAATGGATTAAATGATAATCAGTGTTCAGATTTGTAAACTGTAAACTGTGTTATAAAATAAAATGTGTTGGTTTGGGAAGATTATCGATTTTATTTCAAGGGTGATCATAGAAAAAATATATGTTCACCCGTGTCTTTGCAACTCGTAAAAATACTAATTTCTTTGATCACCCATGAAATAAAATCGATAATCTTTCAAAACAAGCAAATATCCTGTATATCCCTTTAAATGTGTTATTTGATCGTAATAATTTTGCTATAATGAATTATTTTCCGCCCCTGTTTTTTCATGGGAGGGTTTTTGTCCGGCCCCGTTTTTTTCATGGGAGGGTTTTTGTCTGGCCCCTATAAAACTGACGGGAGGTTTTTTTGTCCGGGAGGGTTTTTGTCCAGCAGGTGTTTTAAATTGATTGATTGGTTCAAAGAGTATGTGCTAATGTGTTAGGGACTCGAGATGGCGTTACACGTTACGCACACAAAGATTATTCTACACGAGTTATCTATTTTTATTTGAGGGTATTTAATTGTGTATTCAAATATATTTCCTCATGTTTATTATGTTTCACAGAAATAGGAACATTTAATTATGATTATCTTCGGGAATCTACGTCACCAGGCTATAAATACTTTAAGTTTTTCTTCATCGTTATTGGGAAACAGAACAAAACAATTTTATATCATAGAGAAATTTATAATTAATGGAATTTATTTATTCACCACGAACAATACAAAGGTATACATGTATGTTATATCTTTTCATAATGAACCTTTTCTCGAATGAAATTTTCTCATAACAAACCTCCACCGTGATCCGCCGTGCGTCCACCACGATCCGCGATAAGGCCACGGCGTTCTGCGGTGACTTCTAACTGTGATAGTGTCCGCAGCGTTTTTGTGAGGACGAGATAAACCGCCGAGAAAACACCGTATAGAATAAAGAATATCGCCGCGATTGTCCGCCCGAGGGCGTGTTTGTCCGCGGTTGCAGCGCGGAATTTGAAAAATCCATGTGAGCTGTACTGTATTTAAGAATTTAAATGAAAACATGATGAGATGCAATAAACAAATCCAGTGGCCTATTACTATGTTACATGTATTGTGTCGAAAAGGTGCCAGGCAAACTATAGAATTGAATGTATCTACAAGCATTATATAACATACAGAACTACTAAACTTAACATCTTCTGAGATCTTTGAAGTATATTAATTTTTTAAACTACATTTATTGTTCTTTAAAGTAGACTAATAAATATTGGGCATGATAAACTTCATATAACATGGAACAATGCATGCAACTTCACATGTTGTACGTTGAAAAGCGTGCAATAACTTCAATGGACCTTTAAATTGGTGTTAATACAAAGCACAGACAATCATACAGAAGGACAGACATACAAAAAGAAAGAATCTCTTGGTGTATCCAGTTTAGACCCCTATTCTTTGTTGCAGGGGAATAATATCTGAGGTGTTGGGATTAGCCAAAAGCTTGGGGTAGAAATGGTTTTAGATTGACAACAAAAAAGACTAGTTTTGTTTATTCATCACTGTGATTCCTCAATGCACATTTGATTAATTTGTATACATTTGAGCCCTGTCAAGGTTAAATGGGTCTTGTGCCATATGCTTTGTGCATAGCTTCAGACCAGCTTGCACAGTCTGGTAAGGAGCTACCCTGTGTGCTTATGAGACCACAAAACCTTGCGCCACTTTACATCAGACAGGGTCGCTACTGACCAGATGGCACGAATGTGCAGGCTAGTCTGGAGCTACGCTGGCTGCATATGGCCCATTTTCGCATGGAACAGCTTAAATAGAAAATTTCCAACTCCTTCTATACTTCAAAAAACCTGAAGAAGACTAGCATAAGGTCTGACTAGCATTACGTCACAATCTCCCTCGACATACGGTGCACACTAGTAACAAAATAGTGCACATTAGAATCCGGACAAAATCCCTCACAGACAAAAGCCTACTCCATTCATTTGCCCATATTTAAAAATCATGACAAGGACAATAGACTGCTCGTGATAAACTTAAACAAATGGGCTACGTGACTTAATATTTATTTCCTTGTTTTATCCCTTTTTATCACATTTATGTTACTTAAACAACAAATAAAGGATTAAATACAATTTGTTACTTTTTGTAGGAGATTATTCTCATTTAAGAATATAATTGAAATTAATCAAACACATATTAATATGTCAAGTTAATAATTAATATAATTTCAAAAAGTGATGTGTTTGAGAAACACTCTGCCCCCCATATATTTGACCTTTGACCTTGAAGGATGACCTTACCTTTCACCACTCAAAATGTGCAGCTCCATGAGATACATATGCATGCCAAATATCAAGTTGCTATCTTCAATATTGCAAAAGATATGACCATGGTTAAAGTTTTGGCACAGACATACAGACACACACAATGACAGACACACACACAAGACAGACAGGCCAAAAACAATATACCCCCTCTTTTTTGAAGAAGAGGGCATTACAAGAAAGCCTTTGTCCTTTGTCTCTTAATTTATGACAGGGCTAATGATCAGGTAATGTGAAATAAAGAGCTAGCTTTTTATCTGTGAGGGTATTAGACGTCCATATCATGTGCAGCCCCTGGCTCACCAGCTGGCCCTTTGCTGCAGCTCCTTTTGTAAGCTTTACATTCTGGTCCTTTAAGTTTAAAAACAGCAGACATAGACAGCAGACATAGACAGCAGACATAGACATAGTCAAAGCTTTGAAACTGTACCTGAATTCTTTGACAAAACACAAATAAACTAGAAGGCCATGATGGCCCCTATGAGCTCACCTGAGTTCACAGACACCAATTGTTGAAGACTTGACCTGGTGATCTAGTTTTTGCCACACTTGACCAAGATTCAAACATGGCCTTTATCTTGTCAACATAAACATTCTGGTCAAGATTCATCAAGATTGAGTCATAAATGAGGCCTCTTGAGTGGTTCCTAGGTTTTTATAAGATTCAAACTGGAGACCTTGTTTTTGGACGCAACTGACCTAGATTCCAATTCACCCTAGATATTGCAAAGATATACATTCTGACTGACTTTCATCAAAATTGATTCATAAATGTGGCATCTAACGTCGTAAAAAGCTTTCTCTAAGTATTGACCTGGTGACCTAGTTTTTCAACAAACATCACTTAGAATCAACTTTGACCAAGATACTGTCAAGATAAACATTCAGACCAAGTTTCATGGAGATGGAGTCATAATTATTGCTTCTAGAAGGGTAACCATGTTTTTCTAAGATTTGAAATTGTTACCTAGTTTTTTTGATGCACGTGAACCAGATAAGAATTCAACATTGATATTGTCCAGATAAACATTCTAACCATCATCAAGATTGGATGATAAATGTGGCCTCTAAAGTAGTAAATGTAACGAGCTAAATGTTGATGCCACAAACCGCACACGGCATGAGGATGGACACACAACATAGGGTGATCACTATAGCTCAGCTGGAGCACTTTGTGCTCAGGTAAGCTAAAAAAAAAAGAAATTGTTTCATGATTAATTTACACATTTAATAACAACCTAATTATGTAGTAGCTTAAGCAAAACCTGTCTGTTAACTTTGCTTCATGAAAATAGTTGAAACAAAAACATGTTGCAGTATTGTAAATATCACAAACCTGAAAACTGAAATAAGTTAACTGATTTGTTAACATTACAATAAGTTAAAGACATAAATGCTCTTGATAGATGTCAGCAACTATTGCATTGAAGCCTGGGTATAAACCAAGGTTCCCGAACTCATCTCCAACTGATCTAAATCTGTTTTGTTTTTGTTGTCCTCGCAATGTGATTGAGCACAAAAATAGGACAGCAATGTTGTCCTTATAACAACGGGCACGGGATGGCAAAGCCTCACCATCACAAGCATAAGTATTTTTTTCAATCAGCACAAGTCTTTTTTTTTCTATTTAGCCAATTTGGCATAAAATGACAGAAATTGCAAACAAATGTGTTTGCATTTAGCTGTCATTTTAATATAGACTGGATAATATCACTACTAAATGTTGAATGGAAATGTGTAATGGGAAAACAACCTTTTTATCATGAAAAGGGAAAATATAACAATTGCTGAAATAACAACAAAAGTAATAACAGAAATAACCAATTTCAACAATTGTCATACAACAGAAAAGATATGCCATACCAATGATGTCCAACCCCTATAAGTCTGCATAGACAGATGTTAACAGTGAGTAAGTTATTTATATACCGGTACTTTTTTATTGTAGAATTCTGAGTTGCTTCAGAACATATACAATTTATAATTTTCCTACATGCACGCATAACATAATGCTCGACTTCATCAGAAAAGGATTAGCTTAGTGTCAATTAACTGTACAATAAAAAGAAAACAATGAAAGCCATGTGCAAAGAGTGTGAAATTATGCGAGTAAAACAGTCAAAGCTAAGCTTTCTTTATACAATGTGAATGATATTAGCAAAACGTCAAGTTAATACTAGTGTAACAAATCCATGGAACAAGCAGTGAATTAACAGAGCGGGATTTTAGTTAACAGTAGTTTTATTACAAAAAAATATTTGAGGCCGTTTGTACTATATTGTTTGCAAAAATTCTTAAGCATTTTTAACAGTATTGAGAATAGAACTTCTCATTGAACTTCATCATCATAAACGTTTACCCAATCATATTTGCTTTGGGACATAACAAGAATTTAGAATCAAAGTCATGTGTCATATAGAACTGATAGAGAATGCCTCCTTTCCGTGAAGCATTATTGTTCTGAGGTTATAAGAAATTGCCAATGAAGCATGCACAAGCTATTATGAGTAGAAGAAATAAAGGAAATATTGAACACAGCATAATATTATATCGAGCTAAAGGAAACTTTCCCAGCATAATTTTTTTGAAATTTCAAAGTAAAATAACCATAGCCATACATGAAGCCATAAGTAAAGGATGTAGACAAGAAAGGAATGCGTGTCATACTAACAGTTGGGAAGGCCTCTGAAGCCTGTGGCGAGCCCAGGAGGTGCGAGTGACGACCCGACTAGGAAATAGAAAGTATAACTGTTAACTGTTATGTCCTGGGGACATTCATCATGCAGATGTCGTCCGGATGCTTGGAATTAACATGTAGTCCCTTGTAAGCCAGAGACTGCTATCAGCAATGACTATTTGTATTAAATCATGGGTGGACTAGAATACTATTTGAATTAAGGTTCACTAAGTGGGAAAAGCCCTTTCACAATTAATAAGCTAATGGGCTTTATGGTGTTAGTATTTATTAGGGATGGGACCGAATATCCGAATATTCAAAAATCGGCCGAATATTCGAATCCAAAATTCATATTCAAATATTCTATTTTTATGCAAAGAAACTTCCAAAAAAGTTATAAGTGCATGAACAAAGTCGCAGTTTTGGTTAAGTGCAGACGACTTTCCTGTATAAGTCATTGTTTGGATTACAGTTGCCATCAATGAACGAGATGATAATTGGCAAACAGGTATAAGGAGAGACATCAATCGTCAATTTACTCTAAATTTAGATCGATGCAATATGTAAAAAATTATTTTCTGAAAATCATTCGAAAATGAAAGTAAATTTATATGAAACATTAATGTGTATCGATAAGAATCTAATTTATTTGATATACAAAACCTGTGTTTCGACAGGTTTTTTAACACAGGTGGTATAATACACAGTATTTTTGACATCATTTGGCCGCAGTTGGCTTTTATTTCAGAACGACACATCTATTGATAGCAATTAGCGACCCCTATCATAAACACACCATGGTGCGAAAGCCTGATAAAGTCAATTATTTGCCGATAAATCCTTAATAAGGTGTCAAAAACAACACTGGTGCACACGAGTAGTAGAAGTGGGTAGTTAATAGGGTGCCATTAAGGGATTAGCAAGGGTTTTAGCCAAACAGAGCTTGAATACCGAATTTTATTGTGGACTTATAGAATGTACGTCGTTTTTTACGAATGTCGGGACATATTGTCTCATATCGGAACACCCAAAAAGCGGGACTGTCCCGCCGAGAGCTTTGCTTTGTCCATATATTAATTCAGTGATTATCTTATCAGAATTTAGTTTCTCAAATATTAACCAATTAAATTGTTGTGGTTCTTAATTCTAGAAACAATATCGAAAACAAAAACAACAAGAGATGTGTTTGTCAGAAACACAATGCCCCCTAATGCGCCACTTTGATTTTTTTTAATTTATTTTTTTTACCTTTGACCTTGAAGGATGACCTTGACCTTTCACCACTCAAAATGTGCAGCTCCATGAGATGCACATGCATGCCAAATATGAAGTTGCTATCTTTAATATTGCAAAATTTATGACAAAACTTTAATATTGGTTAAAGTTTTGGACAGACAGACAGAATGACAGACAGACAGACAAGACAGACAGGCCAAAAACAATATACCCCCTTTTTTTTTTAAAGGGGGCATAAAAAAAGTATCGATGGGAACAGGGACCTATACAAACGTAATGTGTTTTCCAGAAATATCTATATATTTATTTAAAAAGAAGAACATAATGATCTTTTTTTTTCAAAAATTATTACCCTATCCCGTTTTTCAAGGCTGCACATAAGATGCGATTTATATTGGTATTTGTGACAATCAGAAATAGTACGTTGCTCTGGACGGTCATAAGTTCGGATGTTTTCATATAAGGTTTAAAAATCGAATATTCGAATATATTTGAATAATTGCAAACGAATATTCGAATATCATTTCAGTATTCGTTCCCATCCCTAGTATTTATTCAACAATGGGTTAGTAATTTTGTTAAATAAACCAAAATAACATACAACAATTAATTACAGACAGACAGATTGTTTATTCAATAAATAATGAAACCTATAAGTATTTGGTTCTGAACTCAGTAATCAAAATTTAATAATAATGAAATGTCATAAAAATTAAACATAATGTTAGGTATATTAGAGGCAGATTTACATTTTATAACATAACATTTCAATGAGTAATGAACACCATGAATACTGGACAACATTTTTTCATTTTCTTGTGTCAATACCAAAACACAATTTTAATTAAATATTAACACTAAAATAAAAGTTCTACAATGTATGCAAAACATATTTATTTTTTTCAGAATAATGTCTGTTTTAGGCAAAGATTTAGGAACAAAATGGCATGGGAGGAATTGTTAAAAGTCTTTGATGTTTTCTGAAATTTTGTGAAACAGGGATTTGATTAATATTACTCTTCTTATAAAGGGGAAGGAGGGAGTAAAAGGTGGGCAAAGTACAGCATCCTGCATTTTATATTTTTTATTATATGCTTTCCGGTGGTTCATAGAGAAATATCAGTGAAATAAAAATGGTATTTCACTGTTTCAAGCAGTGAAAAATAACAGTGAAAAATATCGATATGTTTCATTGTTTACTGTGAAATTACGTCATTTTTTTTTACAAAATGACGTAATTATTACAACGTTTCTCCAGTTAAACTCTTTTACAATGTAATTTAACGGTGAAAAAGCATATAATAAAAAGAAAATTTGTTGGATTAGGTGGAATATCAATTTTAATTCACTTGTGATCATAGAAAAAGTATATTTTCACTCGTGGCTGCGCCACTCGTGAAAATATTATTTTCTATGATCACTCGTGAAATAAAATTGATATTCGACCGAATCCAACAAATATACTCTATATACTATTTTCTGACAGTAATTGTCAAAGGGCCCTAAACTGGAGCCAGTAATCTCTTTTACAGGATCAATTGGTTTATTTTTGTTTTTTTAGTT
Organism: Dreissena rostriformis; assembly: GCA_007657795.1. NCBI lineage: Eukaryota > Metazoa > Mollusca > Bivalvia > Myida > Dreissenidae > Dreissena > Dreissena rostriformis. The sequence continues at coordinate 241,285 of VMBQ01000070.1, read as the reverse complement.
TTTGTGGGAAATTTAGGAATAGCTTTCACACAAAATTATTTTTTGCAGTCAAGATCTACGTTATGTTTAATATCAGTGGGGAAGAAATTAACTTCAAACTTGATGGATTCTTTTTGCTGAATCAAGGAACAATAACATTCGTCCCAGTTGGCGGAAAGTGGTCTTTATTCAGATAAAGAATCATGATACTGTTTCTAAACAAAGCACTGGCTTGTGCAACATTAATCATGAGTTTATCTTTTTTGTGTTATCGGGTTTATCTGTAATTCACCTGAGTATGAGCGAACTCATTGTTCTCACTCAGTAAACTAGGGTCAATCACAGACTGCGAAAATAACGAAAATAACCAGACGGTGTTGCAAACATTTTCCAGTATAAAATGCAACTTTTTTTACAGACACGCCACATGTTGATGTCAGAAATTGACGAAGCACATCGAGATTAGACACCAGGGCTCACACTGGCTCTCAATTTTCTTGAGCCAAATTATTTTGGACTCTACGTTATCGGGTGTTTAATTGTCAAGGATGTCTACTAATAGCTTATTATTGTTTTAATTGTAATACGTTTCAGTGTGCTTTAAGGATAAATTCCATAATGGTATTAAGGATTAGTAAAATTAATTGTACTTCTATAAGTAAATAGATAATAAACATGCACTTGCATGTAAACTTATGTTATTTATTGTTCATTGCAATTGCTAATTGTTACGCCTACATACATTTTTTTCCCAGCCCATCAAACCATTAGTAAAATAAAAAACATAATAACCCCTCTGGTAAATTAATGTTGCAAAGTATTTTAAAGCTAAACTTAATATTAAAAAAACTTTGCGCTCAGGTGAGCTATGTATAGACTGGAAAAAAAAATAATCAATGTCATGGATTTTGTAATACTGAAGTTAGAAATCATGAAATAATAACTAGCCTCATCTGTCCAAAATGTTAAAAAACATGTTGAGATTTTACTGACACCCAATATCACATGCTAAATATTGACAAGATAATCCCTTACTTAACAGTAAAGTCTGTTGAAATAACGACAGCTTGCTATCAATCATCATTAAAAAGACAATGAAAATTGACCAACCGCTCCTTGAGTTTCCACAATGTTTGATAAAACCTGATAAGAAACTGCAGAGTAATAACAAACCAAGACTGGTTATTAAAAATTAATTTCTTACGTTATAGTCTTTTCAATACATAACCCTTATGTTCAAGATGCATAAATACCAGTACCAATTACTTTTTGAATAGGCGAAGTTCTTTTTTTTTTTGCACATGAGCAAACGGATATTTTCTTGAGCCAATTTTTCAATATTTTCGCAAATGGCTCAATGCGCGAACGACAGCGTGAGCCCTGTAGACACATATTGACAAAATAACATTCATTTTTTTTAATAAGTCTCATTTTCATGGGCATAATGTAAATGGATGTTGGGGTACTAACTGACAGGCACATTTAAGGTATGAGCTCATTAGATTCTCAAGAACATGCATTTTGTATTTACAAAAATGCTGTCCCAAACTTACATACACTTAACAAGGCTTGTCACCATAGGATGACATATGCCCCCTTTTTTCACATTTTTGTAAACCTAAACGCAAAGTGTTTTTCCACATTTTTCAAAACCTTAACGCAAAGTGTGACGGAATTTCAGACGGACGGACAGACGGACAGTGCGATCACTATATGACCACCTTCGGGGGCATAAAAAAGAAACTTAGTTACAGAGGTTATTAATGGCTCTAGTTGAAGACACTGTTGTCGAACTGTAATGGAAAATATGTTTGAGTAGATAGCAGAACAAGAAATTACTTGATATAATAGGTTTTTTGAAGCTATGTAAAAGAATTATCTTTGGTATGAATGCACATGTTATCATTGAATAAAACTGTCTAAGATTGAACTGAGGACGTATTTACAGACAATAACCCACACGTTTATTGCAAGTGGTAACAGTGAACCCCATGTCATACATACCAGCAAGAAGGCATCACTCGGCGGACTGGAGGCCAGGTAGAAATCTTGAAAACTGACCGAGCTCGCTGAAAAACAAACATTACTACTGTATATTCATATAATTTCACTTCTTTTAAATATCAAGTATACTAAAACCACTAATGATAATTGTGTGGCCCTTAGAAGACACTGCATTAATAGCACACATCATACTGGGACAACAGATCACAGATGGAAATAATGAAACAAAAATAGGAAATTTTGTAACTGTGACTTTGACCTGTGACCTAGTGACCTCAAAATAAATAGGGGTCACCTGCGAGTCATGATCAATGTTCCTATGAAGTTTCATGATCCTAGTCCTAAGCGTTCTTGAGTTATCATCCGGAAACCACCTGGTGGACGGACCGACCGACCGACAGACCGACATGTGCAAAGCAATATACCCCCTTTTCTTCGAAAGGGGGCATAAAAATCTGTTAAAACTTGGCAGTTTGAGTTAAGCATTGTCTCACTCTAAGATGTTATCTGTCATTTCAGTTCTTACATTGTATATTAATTTGTATCTACTGCTATCTATGTTGATAAAAGTTGATTGAATCAAATTTTTGACGAAAAGCGATTCAACACTTTTCCAATGAAATTCATTCGATGGACTTCCAAACATGACTACTACCTCCACGAACAACCCCCACCACTTAAAAAAACAAAACAACATACATGGCAACAATAGGACATAGATGCCCCCGCTGTTCCAAATTTGACGTTTGACTTCTTAGTGTACCCTTGACCTTAAAGGTAGGGAGACAAGTCTTACAGTGACATGTTGTCTTGTGATGGATTACATTTAAATCCATCAATTCATGGCAAAGTTATAGCTGAGACAGGAATATTCTAGCTTTTTATGTTATCTAGAATCAAGTTGTACCTACCAGTATCTACAGTAGGTTTGTTATCTAGAATCAAGTTGTACCTACCAGTATCCACAATACGCTTTTTATCTAGAATCAAGTTGTACCTACCAGTATCCACAATACGCTTGTTATCTAGAATCAAGTTGTACGCAATCACCAGCTGGTCCATCGGGTCTCCATCCAAGATGGCCGCCTCTACTTCCCATTCCTGAACTCCAAATTTCTAAACCAAAACAATAACTGGTACATAATTGCAAATACATCAACTTATTACCTGTACTTACAGGTATACAAGCTTAACTTGATAAATATAGTCATAAACACATGAACTTTAGTCTAAGACTTATTTAAATTGGCCAATCAATACATTTTGGTCAAGTCAGGATATTTGAGAGTGCTGACTGGCAGAATGAAAGCTTTTTAGTGAATTGAACTGATGTTACGAGAACATTCAATTTGGGTTAACCAAGAATTTTTTACTACCTGAGGTCAGGTGATGGGGGTGCATTGAGAGCATTCATAGAAAATATCCATGCAAGTATCATAGCTTTGCAGGAAGCATTATTGATGTTATACAAAACACGTCCATTTGGTTAACCTCATATGGGCAGCAGACCAACGGACGGGATAAAACATATTCTATATAAAAATGATACCTTTTATGAATAATTAGTTACGATAAAACAAAATATTCAAGGAAACATTGATAAACTGGGCCACTAAATATTTAAGAAAAATTGATAAGACTGGGCCACTAAATATTTAAGGAAAATTGATAAGACTGGGCCACTAAATATTTAAAGAAAATTGATAAGACTGGGCCACTAAATATTTAAGGAAAATTGATAAGACTGGGCCACTGAATATTCAAGGAAACATTGATAAGACTGAACCACTAAATATTCAATGAAACATTGATAAGACTGGGCCACTAAATATTCAAGGAAACATTGATAAGACTGGGCCACTAAATATTCAAGGAAACATTGATAAGACCGGGCCACAAAATATTCAATGAAACATTGATAAGACTGGGCCACTAAATATTCAATGAAACATTCATAAGACTGGGCCACTAAATATTCAAGGAAACATTGGTAAACTGGGCCACTAAATATTCAAGGAAACATTGATAAGACCAGGCCACTTAATATTCAAGGAAAATTGATAAGACTGGGCCACTGAATATTCAAGGAAACATTGATAAGACTGGGCCACTAAATATTCAATGAAACATTGATAAGACTGGGCCACTTAATATTCAATGAAACATTGATAAGACTGGGCCACTAAATATTCAATGAAACATTGATAAGACTGGGCCGATAAATATTCAATGAAACATTGATAAGACTGGGCCACTAAATATTCAAGGAAATATTGATAAGACTGGGCCACTAAATATTCAAGGAAATATTGATAAGACTGGGCCACTTACATCGCATACGTCTCTGACGACGTCAATATCCACAATGGAAGCGTCGTGGTCATTGGGCGCCGGGAACAGATAGGATGGCAGATCCTTTTTGAACCAATCGTGTTCCCTGAAATGACATTCACAATATGAGTCGCGTTCTGAGAAAACTGAACATACTGCATGTGCGTAAAGTGTCGTCCCAGATTAGCCTGTGCAATTTGCACATGCTAATCAGGGACAACACTTTCCGCCTAAACTGTTATTTCGCTAAGAAGAGACCTTCTCTAAACAAAAATGTCATAAAAGCAAAAACAAATTGTGCCTGATTAGCCTATGTGGACTGCACAGGCTAATCTGGGATGACACTTTTCGCACATGCATTATGCCCAGCTTTCTCAGAACGCGACTCATTTGCATATAAGTGATTATAGAAAATGATACATGATCGTAAACAAATTCTATTTAAATGTATGCTTCTGTGCACTTTTTTTAACAATCAAATTGATATCATTAGAAAATACTTGCATGATTGGTATCATTTGTGACATCAAAATGCCACAGTGCACAGTTTCGAGTCAGATATTGTTGACCATTTCCTTCTTTTTCATTAATAAATGGCAACCAAATATTTATGCCATACCAAATAACCAATTGTATTAAACCTATATATTTTCTTTTCACTTCCAAACATAGAATAAATACAGGCTATTTTGTGTTTCTTTTGGTAGATTATTGGTTATGATTCTTAATAGACCAGAGAAATTAAAGTTTAATGGGTTTTTTATACTCAAGAGAAGGTAAAATTCTTTTATCAACCCAAAACCAACACATTTTCTATTTATGTAACACTTTTCCACCTTTCTTAATACATTTTCAAAGAATTAGCCTGCAGATTTTCGAAGGAACAATAACCTGATGATGTCATTAAATTATGTCATTTCATGATAATTTTCACTATTACTTTTCACTGTTTGAAGCAATTAATAATAAGTTTTTTTACCACTGATTTTTCCCTAAAACCCAGAGAAAAGCATTAAATGAAGTTGTATGGCTAACCTTATGTCCTTCATGGTGGCCCGTTTCAATGGATCCACCTGAAGCATGTGACAGAGAAGGTTGACAACCTCCTTGTTCAGGTAATCAGGGATGTTGAAAATGCCAGCTGAAACAAAATGTCACAAATATATATGTTAATGTGCAGTGTTCTATTATATAAATACAAATATAATATTTTTCAAAATCACAGGACATGAGCCTAGTCTCCAGTGGGTAAGCCTGTAAAAAAATGAATAATGGCAAAATCTCAGGCCGGCTTTTTTGTCCATTTTTGAAAGATCTTTTTGTGACTTGTCTGTGAAGCAATTATAATGCAAATTCTGTCAAATTTTCACTTGTCTGTTCATGTTCTGGGACACCACAAACAAAAGAGAGAGTTGATTTCCCCTTCCCTGTAAACCAACACTCAATATGAGTCTTGCTCTGTAAAAAGGGGGTTTAATGCATTTGCGCTTTTATGCTATTTTTCGTTTAAAGGAAGTATCTTCTCAGCAAAAATCCACTTTAGGCAGAAAGTATCGTCCCTGATTAGCCTGTGCGGACCGCACAAGCTAATCTGGGACGACACTTTATGAACATGCATTAAACCCCCTTTTCTCAGAGCGTAACTCATACAGATGTACAACTTACATTTAATCTTCCTAAACAGCGTTGGCACATGCTCATCATCAAACGGTAGCTGAAATGGAAATCTATGGTGAAAGGAGGCATATGTGATATTGCATTGTCAATTCTTATCATGTCTACAGTGCTGTTAGTCTCTGGCCTCTCACAACCTTATGAATAATATGTACCTTATACAAAGCATCAACAAGTTATGTTATTTTTAATAATCCTAGTACATAATGTAAACAATAAATAATACATACAAGAAACCACCAGAGACAGGTGATGCTCCCGTAAGGTTTTTTTTGTCACAATATTGCACTATATATTGAGGTAAAAGGAAACGTCTTGAGGGGCATAACTTTGGACAAAATAATACAATGGATGGTTTAGCAATTTAAAAATTTCAAAGGGCCATAAATCTCTAAACAAATCATCTAACCAGAACCCACCAATAACATGCGCATCTCCTCAAGGTAGTAAAGCTTCCCATAAAGCTTCATTGAATTCCAGTCAGTAGTTGGGGAGAAATAGCCCGGACAAGAATTGCACTATATGTACAGTTTATAGAAATTTTCAAAGGGCCATTACTCTGTGAACAAGAGCACCGCATAGCGGGTGCCAACGTTCAGCTGTGGGTGCTTGGATTTTGTTTTTTACCTTTGACCTTGAAGATCATCATTAACCTTGACCTTTTCACCACTCCAAATGTGCAGGTCGATGAGATACACATGATTTTTTTTTTTATTTTATTTTTTACCTTTGACCTTGAAGGATTACCTTGACCTTGACCTTTCACCACTCAAAATGTGCAGCTCCATGAGATACACATGCATGCCAATGCCAAATATAAAGTTGCTATCTTCAATATTGCAAAAGTTATGGCCAATGTGCTTGGATTTTGTTTTTTGAACTTTGACCTTGAAGGACGACCTTGACCTTTCACCACTCAAAATGTGCAGCTCCATGAGATACACATGCATGCCAATGCCAAATATAAAGTTGCTATCTTCAATATTGCAAAAGTTATGGCCAATGTGCTTGGATTTTGTTTTTTGAACTTTGACCTTGAAGGACGACCTTGACCTTTCACCACTCAAAATGTGCAGCTCCATGAGATACACATGCATGCCAAATATCAAGTTGCTATCTTCAATATTGCAAAAGTTATGGCCAATGTTATAGTTGGCGCAAACCAACCAACAGACCAACCAACAGACCAACCAACAGACAGGGCAAAAACAATATGTCCCCCAGTATATACTGGTGGACATAAAAA
>VMBQ01000070.1:220940-232892 GCA_007657795.1 Dreissena rostriformis | reverse complement strand
AGCTCGGACAAGAATTGCACTATATGTACAATGGAAAATTTCAAAGGGCCATAACTCTGTGAAAAATCATCCGACCAGAACCGACTGATAATATGCACATCTCCTCTTGGTAGTGAAGCTTCCCATAAAGTTTCATTGAAATCTGGTCATTACATGCGGAGAAATAGCCCGGACAAGAAAAATTGCACTATATGAACAGTTTAAGAAAAAAAATCAAAGGGCCATAACTCTGTGAAAAATCATCCGATCAGAACCCGCTGATAATATGCACATCTCCCATTGGTAGTGAAGCTTCCCATAATGTTTCGTTGAATTTCGGTCATTAGTTGCTGAGAAATAGCCCGGACAGACACACACACACACACCCACACACGGAGAGACAAAGCTGCGACTATATGCTCCCCCATATATATATATGGGGAGCATAAAATCACATTATAGTAGTAGATTATTAAATAAGTATGCACAACATGACTGCACTGGCTAATCTGGGACTACACTTTATGCATATGCATTAAGCCCCACATTCCCAGAAAGTTGCTCACCGTGCCACACAAGAGGGCATACAATATGACCCCACAGCTCCACACGTCCACCTCCGGCCCAGCATACAACCTGCAAGCATTCATGTATCGTACAGCAATGTATCACAATATACATGAGCCTTGCTTATTAAATAGGGTGCCGATTCTCCTGGTCGACAAATTTACAAGGTGCTGATTGTCCGGGAATGCAAAAAACGCAGAGAGCCGATTGTCCCGGTGCTGTTTGTCCGGATACCATGATACTTTATTGTGACAATGATGTTTATTGACTGAAACATGTCAATATTTATTATTGTTAGGATTCATATTATGGATAAAGATTGGCGCCAACTTGTTTCAAGCAAAGAAATATGTGGCATCAACTTTTTTTGACGAAGTGAAACACCTGATATAGTATTATAGAATTACAATGCACTCCTCGTACTCACTTTCCCGAGATCACCTCAGGCGCTGCATAGTTTGGTGAACCACAGCTTGTTCTCAGGAACTCTCCATCGTGCATCATGTTGGACAAACCTGTCAATGAGAACAGAGAGGTTCATGTAAGAATAATTATCCTCACTCTGGTGGGAAAATGGGGCTAATCCATGTGTGTACTGACATCCAAGATTAGCCTGTGCAGTCAGCACACTAAGTCTCTTCTTAGTCATTTTGATTATTGTTGTTCATCTTGGTTCCATAATTTAAATAAAGCCCAAACGAAAAAATTACAAATTATGCAAAAAAAAATTATCAGATTTATAAGAGATTACGAACCAAGAACCTCCATTACCAATGATAATTTTGTACAATTGAAAATGTTAAATGTGGAAAACAGAGTGAAACAACTTAAATTAAGTCATATGCATAAAATTTATTATGGAAAATGTCCTTCATATCTCAGCAAGAACTTTGAAAAATCATCAAGATCGGGTAAAAGTAATTTCATAATACCAATTGTGAAAAATGCTTATTTAAAAAAACACGTTCAAATACTCTGGGTCTACAGACTGGTATTCCCTTCCATAGGACATCAAAAAAGTGGAAAATATTAACAAATTTAAAAGAATGGTTAAAAAACATCTACAAGACAAACAAACTTAGAGAAGTGAGGACATATATTTGTATTATTGATATAATCATATGACTGTGATATAGAAACAACTGGAATCTGTGATATAAACTATTTGAATTGAAATGTTTCCATATTTGCAATAATATTTATTTAGTTAAGCCTCATGTTTGGTAATGTTATACATGTTTTGTTAACATTGGTTTAGTTGTCGGATTGAGACAAAACGCTAGGTAATTCACATGTTTTCTCTCAATCAAACACCAAAGTATATGTATGTAAGTTAGATTATATAACAAATTGATCATTTTTTTGTGTACTTTTAATGGACCCCATTGGAAATAATCTTTTAGCTTAATGGGTTATCCATAGGTCAAATATTGCATTTCAATTGATAACTAATTTTTATAACTGTTAAAATATGTAGATTTAATTTATTTAATTATTTATATATTATTTGATAATTACAGCTTTCAGAATGACATTGGTGTACTATGTTTCTATGTTATCATGTATTGTGAAATTGTTATATGCGTTTTACCTAGAATGTTAATAAATATAAATAAATTAAGTGAAAAATCCAGTTAAGGCAGAAAGTGTCGTCCCTGATAAGTAGTGCCGACTGCAGTCTAATCTGGGACGACATTTTATGCATATGAATTAAGCTCCGTTTTCTAAAAGAGAGTTTCAAATATATTTCTAGTCCATTCAAGTAATTAAACAGTAATATATTGTGAGTAACACATGTTTTTTGCTGCTATGCAGGTGGCTGAAATGGGTCAGGTGGAGAAATTAGTTCAGAAAAAATGTTCAGACCAAGTTTCATGAAGATTGGACCATAAATGTGAATTTTAGAATGTTAACAAGGTTTCACTATAGCCATATAAGGAAAACTGCAGCGCCCCCTGGTGGCCATGTTTTTCAACGAATTGGAACCATTTTCTTGCTGAGGTATCTTAAGATCAAATGTTCTGACCAAGTTTCATAATGATCGGACTATGAATGTGGCTTCTAGAGAGTTAACAAGGTTTCACTATAGCAATATAAGGAACCAGTGCTATTTTCGAACTCAACTTAGATATCATTGGAACAAATGTTCTGAGCAAGTTTTGTGAAGAATGGAATATTAATTAAACTTCTAGAGTGTAAACAAGCTTTTCTTCAATTTGACCTAGTGACCTACTTTTCTACCAAGTTCCAAGAACAGATGGGAATGGGTAAGATTCTAAAACAAGCAATAAAAAGACATTATTTGGAACTCATGACCAATGGGTACCCCTGATCTTGAAACTTAAAGGCCTGCTAATAGACCAACTTACTCCCACATATTGATGGTCCCCATTCAAAATGCCGAACTTACAAAAACACAACTTTTCAGGAGGGCTATTTTTATTAAAATATTAAAAATACTAAGCTGAATATTATTTTACAATAATATGCAGCTTCGCATTTTTATAGTTACAATAATATTCAGCTTCGCATTTTTGCATATTTTTATTTCCACCAATCACAGTTCGGCATTTTATCATATGACCGATTTGACATGTTCTGATTGATAAAACAATATGCCATTTTCTGTGCATATGCGCACTGATTTCCCGCCCTACACAGTGCAAAAATCACGAAATGAAAAAAAAAGTAGGTTCAGCATTTTGAATGGGGACCATCGATATAACACATGCACAACCTGAACCAGACCATACCAAAGTCAGCAAGTTTAACGTTGAGGTTTTGATCGAGAAGAAGATTCTCTGGCTTCAGATCTCGGTGGACGACCATGTGTCGATGGCAGTAGTCCACCCCTGACACTATCTGTTGGAAGAAACGCCTTGCGTCCTGTTCCTTCAGCTAAGGGGAAAGAAAGAGTTCCTCAGTTAATGCTATGGTCAGCTTATTGCCATCAAAACAAAAGCTGATGACAGTCATTTGAAAATGAGGCATGTTTTCTATAAAAACAAATAATTAAAAATCCATAAATTGCATTGTTTTTCTTAAAAAATAGTTAACAAACAAGTTATGTTTATAAATAGCAATTTTGTGGGCTCATTTGAAAAGAAACGAAAAATGCCATATGTCTTCACTATACATGACTTATTATTGAAATAACAAGAGCTGTCACTTATATCAGATGACAAATGCCATCAAGAATGCTAAATTAAAACAACCTGTTTATCCAGTTTTGACCTCTTATTGTGACCTTGACCTTTTATTTAGGGAGAGGGTGAAACATAAGACACACCGTCTCCTAATTGTGGTCATTTGTGGTAAGCTATTTTTAAATTGAATGTTGAGTGACAAATGTACGAAATTGACAAGCTGTTTTACAGCCACATTTGATGTGTGATATGATCTAAGTGTGACCTTGACCTTTAAGACAGAGAAACAGATGTAACATACGTCATGTTGTCCTTATTTATTTATTTTTTTAATATCCAGTGCCTTTTTCAAACATATTGAGAATGTGTGATTATTTTACTAAAATTGGGAAATACATTAAAATTGGGAATAAATGTGTTTTCAATATATTATATTATATTCAATATGATTCAACTTATTGAGCTGGACAGGGAGATTATTTAAATATGGCCATTAACTTAAAACAATTTTGTTTTTGGAAACCTTCAATTGAGAATTTTAGGCTGTAATTTGGGAAAGATATATTCTTTTTGAGATAAGGAATAGAACCGAATTTTGGCCCCAAATTTGATGGAACAACACATACTGAAACCCTTCAAAATATGCCAAGTTATCTCAAAATGCATCACTATATGGCCAAGTAATGGCTGGGACAGAAATCTTTAAGCTCTTTAATTCAATAACTGCCTATATTGACCTTTGAACTTAAAGTGTGACCTTGACCTTGTTGTCTCATGATGGTTGATGTATGCGCTAAGTTCTCTAAAAAAATTATCAATATATGGCAAATTTATGGCTGAGACAGGAATGTTTAAGATGTTTTATTGACTTTTGTCCAAACTGACCTTGGACCTCTAAGTGAGACCTTGGCCTTTAAGGTAGGGAGACATGAACATGCGACACTTCACCTTAGGAAGTTAGGATGGTTCAGTTTTTCTCCAATTTTTTTCAAAATCTATCAAGCCATGGTGAAGTCCTGGCTGAGATAGATGTTTTGAACAGACAGATAGGTAGACAGACAGTGCAACTGCTACATGTTGCGTTCTTCGAAGAGAAGCATAATAAGTCTTAAAGGTGTTGTTGGGTTTTGGGGGNACATACAAATACCTACTTTGGAAAGTACTTACTTTGCCATTCTTCACAATGTAATCGAACAGTTCACCACCAGACACATATTCCATAACCATGAAGATATCTGTTGGTGTACTGATTACTTGATATCTGCAATAAAAATAAAAATTACAGCAGTTACAATGGGTTAGAAAATCTTACAATATTTCAGCTGTTGTAAAAATAAACTTTAAATTTACAATTTTGTTAATCAAAAGACATTTGTACCGGAAAAATCTTTTGAAACTGAGATGTACTGTTTCCATTTTGATTTAGTCAAACATAAAGAATTGTTTCAACTTACAACTTGATGATATGTGGATGTCTGAACAATTTGAGATTTTGAATCTCTTTTCTTATTTTTCCAACAACATCAAGGCTCTTGATTTTCTGACGATTCAAAATCTTGACAGCCACCTTATGATTGGTCAGCTGATGTGTTGCAACTGAAATGCAAAATAATCATAACAAATATAACATAAAACAAGGCACTACAAACAAATGTATATGGCTGAGACAATCACAAAGGAATGGGTGCATTAACAATGTCTATAGAACATTTGAATTAACAAAGAAGAAGAATTAAAAGGCCATCACATCAACCACTCCACCATTCCAACTGTTCTTTAGTTGCATGCATATTATACTTGATATTATAATGATATGTGATCCATATGTTGACAGTTGTAACAAGATTTAACGAAAACATTGGAAAGATTCCAATTATTCCATTTGTTTGGCATTTCTACACTTTATAATTTTATCGATATCACAGGATGATAATTCAAAACGAAACTGTATTAAAGTATATGTTTACGTCATTAGTGTTGTTTGGCTTTGTATGGTTCTTTTGAATCCTTACACAAAGTACTGTTTGTATGGACGATTGAATACATAGACCCCCATCCCATCTACTAAGGCTTGATTGGTCATTGTCGGCTAGGGTACGTAACTTACATATACCCCGGGTACTCTTAAGTATACTTACATGTACCCCGGGTACAGTAACCGTAAATATACTTAAACGTACCCGGTCGATATTAGACTGTCATATACCGGAGTTGTGTTCCTGCCAAAATCCGATGTCGTAAAACGCGATTCCGATTACCGTAAAACGATATTGTTTATCTTAAACAAACTTCTCTTTAAAAAAAACCGCATCAACATGCTCTTTGAGTATGAGTTCCGATAATATTGAGGCCATTTAACAGAAAATTGACATTAATGTGAACATATTATAATAAAAAATTGCAGACAACGACCGATTTAGAGTTAAAACTCCCGGGTACGTTTTAGTATATTTACCGTACCCGTGGTACATGTAAATATACTTGAGAGTACCCAGGGTACATGTAAGTAGTACCCGAGCCGACAATGACCAATGGAGCTCTTCTAAGTGTGTGCCTCAGACCAGTGACATGACATGAACCTGATCACATACACAAATTCACAATTAATGAATAACCTTCAATTCTTTGCTTTGTTTACATTACATGTGTATATGCAAGGCTATTGTAATGAAAAATGATTTGACAAACTCCATTTATATATCAAAAGGGCTTTTGCATCTGGATGTGTCGATTTTCAAGCCAACAGCAACACGAGTAGCTACAGTAAGTAAAGGGTAACTTCTGCTTTAAACATGTTAAAGTTTAGATTCAGTCCAAAAAATTGGGTTTTAGCATCAATCATTACGCATTTGCCCAATACTCCAAATGCCGAACTAGTTAAAAATTACGCAAGAAAACGTAGGCATACTTTTAACTTTTCCAAATGTTCCAACGCCGAGTGTGTCTCCAATAATGTAATGGCCAATTTTGACCTGCGGTTGAGTCTTGTCAGCCATGTTTACATTAATTTGACCTACTTTTTGGGAAAGACTTTTTTATATTAAACCGAACAACAAAAATAGAAGTATTCCAACTGTAACTATTCGGCCTATTTCGGAAAAAGCCGCTTGGTGATTATCGGCTTGTTCCGAGATAGACCGAATTGAAAATGAACATTTTCGTAAATCACCGAATATTTGTTGGGTTATTTCCGTAAATGAAATCATGCAAGTTTTGTCATTTCATCAGACTTATTAATTAAAGCGTAAGGAATTAAAAATTTGATAAAATATTTAAGTATTTCATCATCGGCTAAGAAGCCTTTATAATTGCAGTACCAGAAATAGTTATATTATTTAAACAAGCTTCAAATTCAGTGATTACCTTGTCCGAATTGAAATTCATCCGAAATAATAGGATACGTACCGTGTACTTTTAAGAAGGTTGTGTATGTAGTGAAAATGGATGTATTTTTTACATGGACAGGTTCTTTTTAGGTTCTTTAGTTTGCTGATGATAGTAGTAAATTTTTCTTCGCACTGTAATGTGCATAGATTAAATTGAGCGGTGTTGCTACTGTTGTTGAGTGTTCATCTTCATGGTGTGGGAAAGATAATTGAGGGGTAGCGCCACTGAATGACAAACGAAATTTACATGACGATCCAACTGAAAAGGCCAACATCCTAAACCAGACTACCACTCAGTCTTCACCAAGGAGGATGGTTCCAGCATCCCAACAGCTGAGGGTGAACCATCACCTATCATGCCAGACATAGACATCAATGATCAACACAGAAGGTATACGTGCCCTTCTCAGGAAAATTAATGTACAAAAAGCAGCCGGGCCAGACTTAATTCCTGCACGTTTCTACAAAGAGATGGCAGAACATTGTGCTCCTTTCCTGAACATTGTCTACAGGAAGTGCCTATCAATTGGCAGTTTACCAGACGTGTGGAAGACAGCCAATGTGTCAGTAATTTAAAAGAAAGGGGAAAGGTTCAAAGCCAGCAACTACAGGCTGGTTTCACTGACCTGTATAGCATGTAAGATACTGGAACACACTATTGTAAGCATTAGCAACATTATGGGCCAACTGGATAGACATGCTAAACTCACGGACTGCCAACACGGTTTCAGGAGAAGACACAGCTGCGAAACCCAGCTACTGACGCTGACCAATGAGCTCCTCCATTCCATGGCCAGCCATAAACAACATAACCTTGCTGTACTTGATTTCAGCAAAGCCTTCGATCGGGTGCCACACAGTCGTCTGCTCACCAAACTCAGCCACTATGGCATCAGGGGCAACACCTTGAAGTGGATTGAAGCCTTTCTGACAGACCGCACACAGAGGGTAGTCGTTGATGGAGCAACATCCGAGGCAGCACCCGTCATCAGTGGAGTCCACCAGGGAAGCGTCCTCGGACCCATTTTATTTCTTGTTTTTATCAACGACTTGCCACTACATGTCACATCCAGAGTAAGGCTTTTTGCAGATGACTGTGTGATGTATCGGGAAATCAATTCAGGAGAAGATTGCCAGATTCCACAAAACGACCTGATAAAGCTAGCTGAATGGGAGAAACAATGGGGTATGGACTTTCACCCAGAGAAGTGTAGCATTCTCTGTGTTCACAGAAAGAGGAACTCAATCATGTTTTGTTACTCCCTGAAAGACCATATCCTCGAGACTGACTCGACTACCAAGTACCTGGGAGAGACCTTGTCCCAAAACCTTTCATGGAACCACCATGTGGACATAACAGCAAAAAAGTGAAATAGCACACTTGGCTTCCTCCACCGCAACCTTCGTGTCAGCAATGAGAAGGTTAAGACCACGGCATACACCTCTCTTGTCCGGCCAGGCCTTGAGTACTGCTCCACAGTGTGGAATCCCTTTACAAAGGACATGGCATACAACTTACAAGCTTGAGATGGTACAGAAGAGGGCTGCTAGATATGTAACCAACAGATACCACAACACTAGCAGCGTATTCTCCATGATCCAGCACTTGGGGTCGGAGACGCTTGAATCATGACGGACCAAAGCGCAACTCACCATGCTGTATAAAATTGTCAATAACCTTGTAGATATTCCAGCCAACCATTACCTTATACAAGCCCCAAGCCACCCTAAGGATCATAACAAGAAGTACCACCAACCGTCTACATCCAAATTCTACCACAAGAATTTATTCTTTCCACGCACTTTATCCATTTGGAACCACCTCCCAACGACAGTCGCAGCGACAGTCGCAGCGACAGTCGCAGAAGCCCCTGACTTGGTATCCTTCAAGCATGGGCTTTCCTCACTCACCTTTAAATCACTGTTAGGTGCCCAGCTTCAAGTAACCCCTAGTGATTCCAATTGCTGTGCTGGCCGCGGCTACCGTAACCGGAGAGGTCTTGGTTGAAGAGGTGAAAACGAAGCTGGCTAAACTTTTTACTATCTCTACACTTTTTATTATCAAATCTCTTTTATCTATCCTATCATTTCATATCTCTCTCTTGATCTAGCACCTAGAGATGTGGTGAAAAGGTTTCTTGCTTGAATTAGTGTTAGTACAGTCAGTCAACCGGTTCGGGCTCACTTCTAAATTGTAAGGCTTGTACAGAGAGACTGTTGAGAAACTTTAATTTTTCTGTAGTGTAATGTAAAGTAATGATTTCTTCGTCAAACAAATGAATATTTACAAAAATTGGCATACTCTTGGTTAGCAAGGGCTTATTGTTCCAAGTGCTTTACTTATCAGTTAAAATTTTAAATTTTTATGAAAATTTGGTATAAAATCATATAAAAAAAATACTGAGGGTTTTTGTGTTAATTGCTAAGAAATAAATGATTATTAGTCTTTGTTAAGTACTTTTCCAAGGTGTTTGGAAATGTTCATGTCTTTCCTTTTCACTGAGCAGGGTTTGTCTGTATGTAAAAGCCTGCATATTGATTGTTAGTCAATCTCCTGCTAATGCAGTTGTATCAACATCACAAGGAAAGCATTGACTTGAAATAAGGAGGACTTACACAGTTGGGTACTAAACAGGTGTTGCGCAGGAAGCAGAGTTTCTTCTACAGCTGAGGGTATCTTTGAAAGTGTTTTGAAGCATTCGTTTTATGGTGTCTTGGTATCTGTAAAAAGGCTAGATGTGGCACTGAAGCCAGGAGCCACATTGAAAAGCCAAGAGCTTCACTGAGGCACGGGTCGGCTTAATTAACATGTTGCGAGTGTGAACCATTTATATCAGAAAGATTCAGTGAAGCCTAGAGCATTGAGATATGTTTGTGTCATTGAAGTCTCCAGTCCAAACTGTACTGCATATTTAAGACATCTTGATTTGTTTTATTTTACTAATCACAAGCTAGGCAGCTGGGTGAAAATTCTTGTGTTTGTTTCTTATCCTATAATTGACCCGCAAAAGGGCCATTGGAGTTATGAGGCTGCGCTCGGTGGCTGCCTCAGATGCAGGCTTTTCAATACAATGGGTTCAAGATGCCGTTGGTGATGCATGGAGTCAGCATACAATGTTTATGGGAGGAGTATCTAATGTGTATATACCCCGTTGAAACTTAACTAATAAACATGTACTAGAGCTTAGGCAGTTTTGGATTTAACCATTCATTTTAATTATTTCAGTAATATTTGCTAAAAATAACAATTTATGATGAGTTTCATTTGGACAATAGGAAAAAAGAACATATATTTAGAAAAAAATATATTTTTTAGTAAAAAATACTTTTCTTGGCAGAAGTTAGAGTTTTCCATTTGCTTTCTTGTAGCTGTGTGATTTGATGAACATGAATAGCTTTTTTGTGAAAAGTATATACATTTTCTGCTTTCAGGTTTAACAGTAAACGGCAATTATTTGGACATGGCCAGACTTTTGCAGCTTTCAAGAGGGTTGAAATACCAGCAACTGAACATCCTCTCAAGGCATCTAGATCATATAACATGCAGTGCATGTATTAAGGGGAAATGTGATGCATTGAAACATGTAAGACCTTTGCAAACAAGAATACTTCATAGCACAAAAACTTCCACATATGAAGGAGATACACAACTGATGGAGAATCTACCAAGCTTATGTCTTTTGCGACATTTTCACATCACTCCTGTCAGGAGAGTTCCGTTACCTCTTTGGTTTTTGCCCCTGATCAAAGGCTTTGTGTTAAAAGTGACAGCTGTTTTCACAGGACGGTAAGCCCTTTCTAAATATATTTGTTGTCTTTAAAATCATAAGTTCTGCTTTTGGCTATGACATAATTTAAAAGTTGTACTGTTGCATTGTACATATATGCACTTCAGCAGGGTATGCATCAGGTATTAATTATGGAAGGCCTGACTTCCTGCCAATAATCTTTAAAGATCCAGCCTGTATTAAAAGAAGTCTGAAAAATACAAAAAGCGTAAAGTGTTTACATTACTGGGTAGACATTTTTACACTGTTCAGGACTTAATTTAAGTATTAATAAACAATTTAGACAATGTCATGTATTTTTCCATAGATCATTCATATAATAATATTCAATAAATAAACACAGCAACACATATATAAACAAAAGTACATAAATGGGTCAGTAATGCATTGCATAGTGTAAACTGCATTCTCATGATTAAAATGTAACATCATACTTGTTAATAATAGGAGATTTTACCACACTTAATTCCGACACATTTACTAATGTGATCAAAATTGTTGACAATCTTGTAGGTGTAGCAAACATATATAACTTTAGTGGCAGATTGAAAAATCCTCCTTCCAAACAAGATTTGTATGCCCCCATTGTGTGGTAGGCATTAAGGAATCAGGGTTGTTTTCCCATTTTTTGGGAAGATAGCCCATCTTTGGAATTGGGAATTTGATCAGCATTTTAAAGAAATTGGGAAAATGAATTTAGTAGCCTTCTTTTTTTCACTGATTTGGGAAAAACTAATTTGATATAACTCTTTATAATAATTCAAATCAAAAGAACGAAATCATATAAATCATTTTAAGCTCGACTATTGCGTATGAAATATATATAGTGGAGCTATCCTTCTCACCCCTGCTTTGGCGTGAGCGTTAGCGTAAGCGTTGGAATGTTAAAGTTTGCGTACCACCTCAAATATTTTCTATGTCCCTTAACATATTGCTTTTATATTTTGCATACTTCTTTACCAACATGACCCCAATCTATAAACAAGAGCAGACAACTGTAACAAGCATTTTGTAAGAATTATGGCCCTTTTTCCACTTAGAATATGCATATTATTAATAACTCTATGTTAAAGTTTGCGTACCACC
>VMBQ01000070.1:134467-211753 GCA_007657795.1 Dreissena rostriformis | reverse complement strand
AAATCCAGAGAGTCAAGCTTAAACTGGTGTTTTTCGTCACAGAAATAACGTCATACATATAGGATCTGACATGAGTTGTCATATCATACCATATTTTATTAAACGAGTTCAGGAATTTTGTTAGTAAGCGAGCCTTTGGCGAGCTTACTAACGAATTTCCTGGACGAGTTTAATAAAATATGGTATGATATGACAACGAGTGTCAGATCTTTTTTATCACATGCTTTTAAACTAAATAAAATACATCTTAATTGACCAAACAAATGCTAATAGATCTAAAAGTTGTTTACTATCTTGACGTCATTTCATTTTGACGACGTCAGTTCACCAAAATAAAGCCATGCGATTGGTTAGTTATTGATTCTGTAGCCTATGAAAACGCTTAAAAATGTTGTATTACACATGTGTAATATGAAAAAAATCGTAATGTCTGTATTACATTGAAAACAAGGTATAGCATGTGATAAAATGATTTACTAAAAAATAAATATGTGACCAAGTACCTTGAAGAAGACTAGAAGTTGGATATATTAATCAATATTAAATTAATGTAAATTAGTTAATCGTTTTTCTTCTTTTTAGGTATTAAATTAATGTAAATAAGTTAATTGTTTTTTTGTTTTTTTTTAATTTCAGAATGGCGCTATATTTGTGATGACTGGTTTGCTCAACTTTGTTCACAACGAGGATGAATTTGCGATAGTTCTGGGTCATGAGTTGTCCCATGCCTTGATGTCTCACACGGTAATCCTTCTTGATAGTTCACCGTTACTTTAAACCGATTCATTTTAGCTTTAATGTGTTGAAATTCTTAGACTGCATATGTGATTGCAACATTTGAGGAAAGATACAGCACTTGGTGTTATATAAGAAAGATCTTAAGACCACTCTTAAAGTATATGTATGGATTGCTCTGCATCCTGCAAGCTAAGGGCAGATGCTATATCCTATATAAATAAAACTACTGTAATTACTGTGTTCACAGTTTAGAATTAAATATAACATAAGAAACACTTATATATTGTATTGACTCTGATTCTTGACAACATACTGTACATGACAACAACTTGAATCATGTATGTGTGGTCGATACATGTGTATCATAGACACACACTTGAAACCAATAAGCAGTAAGGTAATTTATATCTTTAATCAGATGAAAAAATGTCCAAAAAGTTAACATGGGTGTCAGATATCCTTGTCCAATTTCATGAGCAGAAAAGTGAAAATGGAGAGATTTTACATTACAATTGCTAATCGAAGAAGTTGCAAATAGCAATTTCAAAGATGGAACAATACGTCAATATGTGATGTTGCTACCCCTATTAAATGAAAAACAATTCAAATGATGATAGATAAATATTTTTTTTTCTGATGACATTTTGTGTTTGATCCTGGTTAACCTCAGAAGTTAATCATCTTGAAAGTGGAAAATTTCATTAATGAGTCAAAAAATCAGATAATGGCAATTAAAAGGGGACATTGTGTATTCTTGTTGCAGGCAGAGGAGTTGAGCATGGTACAGCTGTGGGACTGGTTTGTTGTTGCACTGCTGGCTGCCATCTGGTGTATCCTGCCCAACGATGGACTGGCCATAGTGGCCCACTGGTACTACCAGAAGGTGATAGATGTGAGTCATTTTCATGTTTGATATTTGTTTTAACATAAAAAGTCAATAAGTGGTGTTTATGTTGGTATTTTGCAAGTAAGCTAGCTTTTTATGCCCCCTTCTTTGAAGAAGAGGGGGTATATTGTTTTTTGCCTGTCTGTCTGTCATTCTGTCTGTCTGTCTGTCCAAAACTTTAACCTTGGTTAAAGTTTGGTCATAACTTTTGCAATATTGAACATAGCAACTTCATATTTGGCAAGCATGTGTATCTCATGGAGCTGCAACTTTGAGTGGTGAAAGTTCAAGGTCATCCTTCAAGGTCAAAGGTAATAAAACACAGTCCAAGGGAAGTAATAAGCTTTAAAGGGAGATAATTTCTATACCTGCCAAATGATGAATAGAAATTTTATTTCAAAGCGGCGCAGTAGGGGGCATTGTGTTTCTGACAAACACATCTCTTGTTTACTTTGAAAACTGTGTGTTGTCTTTCTGCGTCTTCCTTTACATGTTTTGGTTGCTAAATAAATAATTTCCTGGTTGACAAGACAACAAAAAAACACTTATGTTTATACAAAATTGATTGTGTTCCAGGTAGGATTCCAGAAGCCCTTCAGTCGTGATATAGAGAAAGAGGCTGACTATGTAGGCCTGTACCTGGCAGCTAGGGTAAGGAAAATCAGCAGGTATCTTACAACGTGTATGCTATGATGATAATGGCTAAAGGCAAACTTAAAGTATTGTAAAATTTAGACTGATGCGATATAACTGCTTTTATTTGTAATTGCTTAAAAAAGATCATTAATGTTATTTTAATCAAAATAATTTTAAGACGTTGGGGTTAAAGCCACACACCTTATTTGGCATAGTAAATTTAAGTATAAATAAGAAACATATTTTATCTATGCCAATTAGAATATATCTGGTGGTTACAAGTTAGAAATCTGTCTTTTTTGTGCTTTAAATCTTAAAAATAATCGCGTTTGTCGAAATGGACCTATACGTCTAGAAATTCTACTTTCGGTTTTGAAAGCGGTACCGTTTGAAAAATAATAAATTTCTTGCTTTCTAGGCTATAGAATTAATTTTATCTATGCCAATTAAAATATATCTGGTGGTTACAAGGTAGAAATCCGTCTTTTTTTAGCTTTAAAACTTATAATCGCTTTTTTTTTGTCGAAATGGACGTATACGTATAGAAATCCTTCTTTCAGTTTTAAAAGCGGTACCGTTTGAAAAATAATAAATTACTTGCTAACTAGGCTATATCTATAATTTTATCTATGCCAATTAGAATATATCTGATGGTCACAAGGTAGAAATACGTCTTTATACTTTATACTTAAAAATAATCGCGTTTGTCGAAATGGACGTATACGTATAGAAATCCTTATTTCGGTTTTAAAAGCGGTACCGTTTGAAAAATAATATATTACTTGCTTACTAGGCTATAGATTTAATGACAATTTTGCACGCTTTCAAATTGCATCTATATGTATTGATTAACATGTATTTCATTTCAAGGTGTGTGGCTCTAAGGTTATTTCTTAGTACATGTATCTAAACTCCAAATGGATATCATTATTTAGAAGAAATAAAAAATTATGATGCCCACTTAGAAAAAGATGGGGTATATTGCTATGCACCTGTTGGTTGGTGGAAATGCCGGTCAGTCCATTGACCATTTGTTTCACCACAATATCTAGAAAACACTTTCACCTACAACCATGCATATTGGTATGGAGGTTACTTGGGAGAAAAAGGAAGACGCCTATCAATAATGAGGTCAACAGGTCAAGGTCACATGAAATTATTATTGTACAAAAGTCAGTTACAGTACCGTTTAAACCCTTAATTACAATCCCATAAGTAGACTTTTAACATTGGACACTGTATGGATACATAACGGAATCTCCATCAGTAAATGCATTCAAGCATGAAAATTTAATTCTCTTTGCAAAAAAAATTCCAGCCAGTTTTTTTGGTATATATTGATTTCCATTTTTGGCCTGAATGAACTCTAGGTGATTGACATCATTAAAGAGTCATGTAAGTATATAAGAACTGAAAAAGCACTTTATATATTTTTCATCATTTGGATCCGTGGCTTGTTCTACTCACCAGAACACTGAGTATTTGACATTTTTTCCAGGCATGCTATGACGTGCGTGAGAGCGCTGTTCTGTGGAGTAACATGCAGGTGTTTGAGGACATGGCGGGAGCGGAGAGGACCGCAGAGTTCCTGTCTACCCACCCCTCCCATGACTCAAGGGTCAAACGCTTCCAGCAGCTCATACCTAAGGTACGCAGCAGTATGGGACACTTCCAATGCTTGTGGTTCTAGAATTGTAATCGATTGTTTTGGTACAAAGCCATTGTTACTGGTTCAAGTATTATGATCCATGGTGTTTTGTACTCATGGTTATAGTTTCGGTTTTGTTCTTCCTAGGCGATGGAAGAGCGTGTGAAGTGCAAGTGTCCCTCGCTGCCTGCAGAGGACCCGCGACTTCGTGCAGCAATGGTACGCAAGATCTCCAATGAGGTTCTTGTCTCTCGCGCCACCAACGCCAACGTGAATGCCATACAACGCACGAGACATCCCGGCAAAAATGTTCCAACGTACAGACCCAACCCGCAGTCTTGATGACAAGGGGAAATTAGGACTCAAAATCCCTGTGATATTCTCATACCTGTATTTGTTTTGCCATTATGTTTTCATTCTCGCTATCTTTAAGTTTTAGAATAATGATTTTTAGACTATCTTGTTTTTGTTTTATTATTCTAATGGGTGTTAAAAATGGTATTTTTATCAAAATTTATGGAATAAATAAATGTTATAAATTTATTGGATAATTTCTTTTTGTTATACATTTCTATTTTTTGGTGTTTGTGTCTATTTTGTGGTAGTATATCACTTTTGGTGTTGTTGGTTTTGTCATGACTAACTTCAACAAAACAAAGCATGAAAAAACACTAAAAATGATGTTTGGCACTTGGATTAGCATAGTGTTTTAGTTGCAGCGAAAAATAGTTTGTTGATTATGATTTCTGATGAACATAATAACCTTGTTATTGTTTTCACTTTGAGGAAAAAAATGTGTTCACTGCTTAAATAACTGCAACCTGAACACAGATATTAAAACAATTGTTATCTTTGATGAATCAACATTTACAAGAAAAGTCCCATTTATATAAAGCTTTACAGTATTCTAAAAATAGTAATGTAATTTTATGTTGAAAGGAATTCAATACAAGCTTTTAAACATAGGCTATAATATATTCAGTTAAGATTTGATTAATATTTTTTACATTTTAACAACCCATTTTTGTTTTTTAATAACATATCGAATCCAGGGTTATTTGACTCTGCAACAGTTACTACAATATTCTGATAAACTTACTGAAAAGTTTTGGACATATATTTATTTTGTTACATTTCTTTACATAAACCTTGTGAAAGTGATTAAAATTAATGTATGGTACTATATTAGATATGGGGCCCATATCCACAGTTTTTATCACTTATGCCTACACTTCCAAGATTGCCTCACTCAAGGAAATTATTAAATGAAAGCACTTGTCCACTAACAAATCTTTCAATATGTCAAGGATTGCACCTGTCTGTCGGTACGTATGTCCCTAAGCTTGTGTTTTCAACTCCTCTTTAACAACTGGGTGAATCTCGCTCAAACTTTCACGGCTTAATGACTTAAATGTGATAGTGGATTTGTCTGTGCCACGNGGGGGGGGGCATTAGTTTCTGTGACACATTTCTTGTCTTATTTATGTTATAAGCATTTAATAATGCATGTCAGTACATTTATTATCATCTGTTATAGAGATACATGATATTTGGTTTTTAGTGTAAATAATATGTTTGTTAATTAATAATGTAATTTTGGATCTTGGAACAAATACGTTTTATGTATTGCATGTTGGCCTTTCAATAACATTATGTAGTAGTACATGTACACATGAAGTTTATTTCACAAATGGCAATCATATTACTAAAATGTTCTTTTTTATCGAACTTGATGTACCAATTTTATTTATTTAATCATGTTTAAAATTTATTTACAATATATATCTTGTTCAGTTCTTTAATACTCCCTTTAATACAAATGATTTGCAACACAGAAAGAGTTCCAAAGTTTCACTTTGATATCTCACCAAAAGTGTGATTTGCTTTCCAAAGGACAACATTAATGAGGCCAGTTTATAAAAACAGTCACATTTATAAACATACAGGGCATTATGTATATTATGCCAGACATTCACAGTGTCATACCAACGGGACGTCATTGCTTGTCACAACGTTCTCTGACAACATAGCATAACGTTGTCACTGGTCATTACGTACTCTGACGACATAGAACAACGTTGTCACTGGTCACAACATACTATGACGACATAGCATAATGTTGTCACTGGTCACAACGTACTCTGACAATATAGAACAACGTTGTCACTGGTCAGAACATTCTCTGACAACATAGTACAACGTTGTCACTGGTCACAACGTACTCTGACAACATAGTACAACGTTGTCACTGGTCACAACCTACTCTGACGACATAGTACAACATTGTCACTGGTCACAACGTACTCTTACAACATAGTTCAACGTTGTCACTGGTCACAACGTACTCTGACAACATAGAACAATGTTGTCACTGGTCACAACTGACAACATAGTGCAACATTGTCAATGGTCAGAACATTCTCTGACGACATTTAACAACGTTGTCACTGGTCACAACGTACTCTGATGACATAGTACAACGTTGTCAC
Source organism: Dreissena rostriformis (assembly GCA_007657795.1). NCBI lineage: Eukaryota > Metazoa > Mollusca > Bivalvia > Myida > Dreissenidae > Dreissena > Dreissena rostriformis. Next base: position 205,356 of record VMBQ01000070.1, on the reverse strand, counting down.
TGGTCACAACATAATCTGACGACATAGTAAAACGTTGTCACTGGAAACAACGTTCTCTGGCGACATAGTACAACATTGTCACTGGTAACAACGTTCTCTTACAACAAAGTACAACGTTGTCACTGATCACAACGTTCTCTGACGACATAGTACAACGTTGTCACTGGTCACAACGTACTCTTACATCATAGTACAAAGTTGTCACTGGTCACAACGTACTCTTGACAACATAGTACAACGTTGTCACTGGTAACAATGTACTCTTGACGAGATAGTACAACATTGTCACTGGAAACAACGTTCTCTGACGACATAGTACAACATTGTCACTGATCACAACCTACTCTGAAGACATAGTACAACGTTGTCACTGGTCACAACGTACTCTTACAACATATAACAACGTTGTCACTGGTCACAACGTACTCTTACAACATATAACAACATTGTCACTGGTCACAACGTACTCTGACGACATAGTACAACGTTGTCACTGGTCACAACCTACTCTGACGACATAGTACAATGTTGTCACTGGTCACAACGTACGCTTACAACATTTAACAACATTGTCACTGGTCACAACGTACTCTGCCGACATAGTACAACATTGTCACTGGTCACAACGTACTCTGACAACATAGTACAATGTTGTCACTGGTCACAACGTACTCTGACGACATAATAATCACCAATCCCTTGACCGGTTTGGCCATTGGGGGAACATGCGGGAGGATGATACAGAAATCCTCCTCCAGCCAGGCTTGTTGTGTGCTGCTGAGAGTAATTTATTCATGGGAAGGGATGTCTTTTTTGCATTGTCCATCCAGCTTTTCCTCTGACGGCCTCAACCTTGACCTCCCTCTCATGCCCTGGAGAACAGTTGTGCCTGGTGACGTGTCCAAACCAAGCCAGCTTTCGTCGTTTGACGGTCCCCAGCAGGGGTTCTTGTGGACCAACAAGTGTTGCAGTCATGTTCCGGACCTACTCGTTGGTCTTGTGCTCCATGTAGGAGATGCGGAGCAGTTTTCGGAGACATTAACCAGTATGTTGAAATATATGCTTCGCATCTCCTGAAGACATATTTCAAAGGTTAAACGTTGTTACTGGTCTCAAAGTTCTCACAGAACGTTGTCACAAGTGCCAACGTTCAAGCATTGTAATATGATGTCAGAAGATGTCTTGACCAGTGACGACCTTGAAAAGTTGTAATATGTTATCAGAAAAAAGGTTTGGCTAGTGACGACGTTGAAATGAAACACCATAAAGTCAGAAAACGTTGTGACCAGTGACGACCTTGAAACGTTGTACTATGTCGTCAGACAATGTTGTGGCCAGTGAAGACGTTGAAACGTTGTACTACAACGCCAGAAAACGTTGTGACCAGTGACGACATTCAAACGTTGTAATATGACATCAGAAAGCATTGTGACCAGTGAATACGTTCAAACATTGAACTACGTAGTCATAAAACGTTGTAACAAGTGACAACATTCAAATGTGCTATTTCGTAAGAAAACGTTTCTAACAGTGACGTTTCAAACGTTGTGCTATTTTGTCACAGAACGTTGTGTCCAGTGGCGACGTTTCAAAATTGTCCAATGTGGTAAGACAACGTTGTTACAAGTGACGACGTTCAAACATTGTACTAAGCCATCAGAGATGCTTGATAAAAGTGATGACATTCAAATTGCTAAAAATAACGTCATGACCAGTGACGATGTATAACAATTTACTATTTTGTTATAGAACGTTGTGACCAGTGAAGACATTCAACACTCTAATAAGTTATTAACATATGTGGTGACAACATTCAAACGTTGTACCATGTTATTAAAAGCCGTCTTAACTAGTGATGACCTTCAAACATTGTACGATGTCATAAGAAAACGTTGTGACTGGTAAAGAAGTTCAAATGTTACTGTGTTTACAAGACATCACTAGTAACGTAGTTCAAACGGTACATGTACCGTGTTATAAGAATACATTTGTATTAGTGATAGCGTTCAAAAGCTATACTGTGTCATTAGACGACCTGACTGATGATGACGTTCAAAATTGGAACCATGTTATTAGAAGACGTTGTGACCAATGACGACGTTAAAACTATATACGTGATTAGGAGACGATATTACTGTGACATTAGCAGATGTGGTGACCTGTGATGAAGTTCAAACGCGATACTGTGTCACTGCAAGATGTTTTGACTACTGACGTCATTCAAACGCTATATTGTATCATTGAAAGACATTTTTTAGAAGTAAGGACATTCAAACGCTATACAGTCAAGTTACCATTACTGGATCATTACCCATAGCTGATCACTTTGATGTTCAAGACTGTGTATCGCGATAAATAGTTGACATTTTTAGATTATATTTTGCACACAGCATCTTCAAGGCCTGTTCTTTAAAACGCATGGATTGGGTCATAATCGGAGCTACTCTTTGTCAAACATTTTGGTATGTTTTGCTGACATGTATATACAACTTTGTTGACTTCTGTCTCGTTTCCAAATCGAGGTTTAACATTATTTCCCGCCTGCAAATGCTTTAACTCTGTTGAAACACAGAAGTTTACGCATTAATTTAAAGGCCATTTAGTAGTCTTTCTGCCTGCAAAAGTCTATTTCAGTTTTGATTCCTGTTTAAGATTTTGCAACACCTTAAATGAAATGAAGAAATAGGGCAATAACGGATCAAGCTTGATAATATGCGTTTTGATAATATATTGTATTAAAATAATGCAAATCTTGTTGATTCCTTCAATAAATGATCTCAATCTTAATGTTTCATTTATGTTCCATGTTCAATATCGATGATTAGATATGATTTAAACAATGTACATGGTTTATAAGATGCCCATATCTTTTCCATCTATTTAGGATTTTCAACAGATAATTCACACAAGAATTTGATGCGTAAAGTGTAGATACCAGATCACATATAGAGAACAATTAATAACAAAAAAAAAGGAATATAATTTATAACTGGCAATGTAACTTGGTCATTGTAAACAACACAGCTCATGTTTCGACAGTTCAAAAAGCGTGTAAGATGCCCCCTGGGTGGTTTCGATCACGTGATCCGTTATGGCTACAACTGATCCGTTAATGCATGAATTCTGAGACGAAAAAAAGGTATCACAAAGAATAACACACTTTGATTTTGGGTTCATATTTGTGAAACTTAGCTGTTTTGGACATACTTGGTGGATTTTCATCAAATAAACGGTGTTTAATCATAGATGGACGCTTCCTGCTGGCAACCACAACGACATATGTGTGCATTGTTTGATCTTTGATGCTGTTGCATAGTGTTATTCAATACACCTGTGAAATCATCGTTGGATACCTTTTCTCTTATTATATATATAAGGACCAAAAAAGTATTGTGCGAAGATGATGGCGATAAAAATAAAGACATAACCACAAATTGAGTAAATAAACATGATTGTTTTATTGCAAATATGAGGGTGATAAACAAACTTGGTATAAGGATGATACAAACATGATGATATTAATTAAAAAATCAGTAAGTTATATCTTGCTGATTTTTTTATTAATATCATTATGTTTGTATCATCCTTACATGATTGATTTGCCTACAAGCATGAGTTACAATGATTAAGTAAAATGATATAACTATAGACATGAGGGTGATATAAACAAACATGAGGATTTCTTTACAAACATTAGAATAATAAACATTATGATGATGATTCCTCTACAAACATGAGGATGATAAACATTATGATGAAGACTCCTCTACAAACACGAGGATGATAAACATTATAATGAAGATACCTCTACAAACATGAGGATGATAAACATTATGATGATGATTCCTCTACATACATGAGGATGATAAACATTATGATGAAGATTCCTCTACAAACATGAGGATGATAAACATTATGATGATGATTCCTCTACAAACATGAGGGTGATAAACATTATGATGATGATTTCTCTACAAACATGAGGATGATAAACATTATGATGATGATTTCTCTACAAATATGAGGATGATTTCCCTAAATTATGAGGATTATAAACATTATGATGATGATTTCTCTACAAACATGAGGATGATAAACATTCTGAAGATGATTTCTCTATAAACATGAGGGTGATAAACAAACAAGATGATATGACTACAAAACATGAAAGCGATCAAAACATATAAAAATGAGGAAAATGTGATTAAAAATACACAAATGGAACTGGACGGATTTGTATGTACGGACATAAGATCTCAACGCACATCGCACTAAAAATTCTGCATGAACACGAGCAAGGTGCAATAACTCTGAAACCTAAAAAGACTTGTAGATCCTTCAACAAAATATCACAGAGTAAAATGGTCTTTTGTGGATACTTAGTCCGCTGTGCAATCAGAGAATCTGATGAACAAACAATAGACAAAAGTGGATATAGTGTCAGCCGTGAGACTTGGGTCCGTATTAACCAACCCATTCTTAAACTTAAAATAAAGAATAGACTTAGAACCAAGAAAAATACGTCCAGCGTTTGAATATATACAGGCTACCTCTGGTAATTATGTCATTAAGAACATGTTCTACATGAAGAATGATGTATATAGAGGAGGTTAATTCCAAGTTTTACTACAAATTCAAGGAATCCTTGAAAATTCCAGTTTAAAGAATATTCTTTATTCTTAGACTTAAGTCTAAGAATTGTTTGGTGAATACGGTCCCATGAGGTACTGGGTACGGTCCCCACTCTGGGAGCGTTATTTAGAAAGAAAATAAGTACTGGTTTTTCCCAAGACACAGACATGAGTGTCTAAAGAAGCCGAAGGCTTTCGTTACAAAAGCACTTTCGTATAATACTGAACACAGAAATAATATGTATCCACAAAAATAAAAATTATACTGATTATTATGAAATTTAACATGTAAATATTTCAGAGTTCTTGCTCGTGATACGTTGCAGGTGCAATAATTTAGAGAACTATGTGTTTGAGAACAGAACACCCACAATCCATTTCCCAATCCGTGTGTCTATGACATCAGAAGCTGCTTATTTCATCAGCTGTAAAGAAATATATCAGCCGGTAAGTCACATGAGCAAGAAGAAAACATCAATTACTTAGTTGTGTTTTATTCATGTCTTATTCAACTGACATCACTTGTATTTAATATGCCAGCAAAATATAAATATCTCATAAAACAAAAAACAATATCATCATAGCACATGTTCCATAATATGAAACATCAACAAACAGTCATTCAAAACATGTGTTTGCGGGTATGCACTTGTTTTATGACGAACGGCGTGAAAACATAAACTATTTTATGAAAATATCGTGATTATTTTTTCAATAAAAACATCGGCATAGTTCAGGTTGGACCAAACCAACCTCTCAGCGGCAGTTGACAAAAGAACGCCGTACATTACCACGAAGACCACGTCCGGAACTGTTACAAGTATCAACTTACGTAGTGTCTTTTGGGATGGTTTCGATGAGCATTAAACGTTAAATGTTCCACTTGACACTACCTTGATACATTCGTTGGAGCCAGAAACTTTTTGGCCACTTCTGGGTTTCAGCTCGGGCGACGTCATGGTACAACACTCATAGTACCACCTGAACTACTAGACGCTCCTTGCGTGTTCGTCATTTGGACAGGCGAAACTGACGTAATGGGAGTTGCATCAAGGTAAACAACCCACCTTTTTCATTTGCGTTTTGCTGATCTCGCTGTCAACAAACGCTGGGGCTTTAATCCACATTTTGTGGCAGGGCTCGAGCTGAAATGGTAGCAATGGTCAAAAACGCTGTTTATAATGAGTTTTTTTACTTTCACATGTGCTTCGAATTTTGATGAAGAAGATTATTATTTGAGATAAGAATTGATAACAATCGTAAACAATAATTCACGAGTATTTTTTAACTCCACCGAAGTCATCAACATAAAATATCAACCACAATATTGTTTTCTGTAGCCAAAAAATAAAATGAATTGATAGGATTGCAGTTAATATAAGGATTATGTTTCACAAATCAGAATATATGTAAAAAAAAAAGTTCGGGACAAATATAATACAAATATTTATTGAACGAGGTCAGGAATTTTGTTAGTAGGCGTGCATTTGTCGAGCTTTTGGAATAAAATGTCAACAAGTGTCAGACCTTTTGATCATATATTTTTAATAAAGAGAGAAAACGGATGTTAAAGTAAATGTCTTGATAAAAACATAGTTTTTTATAATGCGTCATATCACTTGAAGTTGCAAAGTAAATTCAGCAAAATAACATAACGCAGTTTGTCGGTCGAAAAGTAGCTTGTGCAATTGCTAAAAAAACTATATAACACATGTTTAAGATGAACAATTTCGTAATGGAAATATTACATAGAAACAAAGTGTAGCATTTTATAAAATAATTGATTTTCTTGGTTCTTAACTTACCTCTACGAAGTCGTACTGATATTGCCTGCACGTTTTCTTGTAGACGACTCGAGCTAACTTGCCAATTTTTTCATCTCTAAAAAGTTTCAATATTAAGCTATTATCATGTCGAAATAAGTAATATATACTAAATCGTTTTTATCACAATTTTCTTATCAGGATCACATGCCAACCAGCATAATCAAAACCACGCCATGGTCGTTATCACTGTAATCACCAAATGCCACTCCTACAACCAATATCACTCTCGAAACCAATATCACTCCCACTACCTATGACACTCTCACAACCAATATAATTCTCACAACCAATATCACTCTCACAGACAGTATCTTTCTTATAACCAATATCACTCTTTCAACAAATATCACTCTTACAGCAAATATCACTCTCACAACCAATATAACTCTCGCAACCAATATATCTCTCACAACCAATATCACTCTCACAACCAATATATCTCTCACAACCAATATCACTCTCACAGACAATATCTTACTTATAACCAATATCACTCTTTCAACAAATATCACTCTTACAGCAAATATCACTCTCACAACAAATATCACTCTCACAACCAATATCACTCTTACAGCCAATATCACTCTCACAGACAATATCTTTCTTATAACCAATATCACTCTTTCAACAAATATCACTATCACAACCAATATCACTCTTACAGCCAATATCACTTACAGCAAATATCATTCTTAGAGCAAATGTCACTCTTATAACCAATATCAATCTTAGAGCAAATGTCAATCTTAGAACTAATATCAATCTTAGAGCAAATGTCAATCTTATAAGTCCAGTATCACTCTTATAACCAATAATTCTCGCAACCAATATGGCACTTACAGCCAATATCACTCTCACAACCAATATCACTCTCACAACCAATATCAATCTTAGAGCAAATATCACTCTTATAACCAATAGCAATCTTAGAGCAAATGTCAATCTTATAACCAATATCACTCTTATAACCAATATAACTCTCGCAACCAATATTCTTACAGCCAATATCACTCTCACAACCAATATCACTCTCACAACCAATATCAATCTTGGAGCAAATGTCACTCTTATAACCAATAGCAATCTTAGAGCAAATGTCACTCTTATAACCAATATAACTCGCAAACCAATATCACACTTGCAGCCAATATCACTCCAACAACAATTATCACTCTCACAACCAATATCACTCTCACAACCAATATCACTCTCACAACCAATATCACTCTCACAACCCATATCAGTCTCACAGACAATATCTTTCATACAACCAACATCACTCTTTCAACCAATATCACTCTCAAAAACAAAAGCACTCTTACAGCTAATAGCAAACTAAGAGCAAATGCAACTCATATAACCCATATCATTCTCACAAGCAATAAAATTCTCGAAACCAATATCATTCTCACAAGCAATATAACTCTCACAACCAATATCATTCTCGCAAGCAATGTAACTCTTGCAATCAATATCACTCTTACAGCCAAAATCACTCTAACAACCAATATCACTATGATTATCACAACCAATATCACTCTCACAGACAATATTTTTCTTACAACCAATATCACTCTAACAACCAATATCACTCTCACAACAATATGACTTTTACAACCAATTTCAATCCCATTACCAATATCACTCGTACAACCAATATCATAACCAATATCACTCCCATAACCAATATAATTATCACAACCAAAGCAGCTGTTACAGCAAATATCATCCTCACAACAAATATCACTCTTACAGCAAATATCACTCTTACAGCCAATATCACTCTTACAGCCAATATCACTCTTACAGCAAATATCATTCTCACAGACAATATCACTCTCACAACAAATATCACTATAACAACCAATATCACTCTTACAGCCAATATCACTCTTACAGCCAATATCACTCTTACAGCCAATATCACTCTCATAACCATTATTACTTTTACAGCGAATTTCGCTCCCACTACCAATATCACTCTTATAACCAATATCACTCTTACAACCAATTTCACTCTCATAGCCAATATCACTCTCACAACCAATAAAAATCGCACAACCAATATCACTCTTACAACCAATATGGCTCTCACAGCCAATATCACTCTAACAACCAATAATGCTCTCTCAGCCAATATCACTCTAACAACCAATAATGCTCTCACAGCCAATATCACTCTTACAACCAATAATGCTCTCACAGCCAATATCACTCTAACAACCAATAATGCTCTCACAGCCAATATCACTCTTACAACCAATTTCACTCTCATAGCCAATATCACTCTCACAACCAATAAAAATCGCACAACCAATATCACTCTTACAACCAATATTGCTCTCACAGCCAATATCACTCTAACAACCAATAATGCTCTCTCAGCCAATATCACTACCACAACTCATATAACTCTGACAGGTAACATCAGTCCCACAACCACCACAACACCCATTATCAGCTCACCTGACATCCTGCCTATAAGCCTTCATTAGGCGATGTATGCCAGAGTGAATCTCGTCCAATATAGCACCCTCTAGCTCCTCAGAAATCTGAAATTATGCAGAAATGTTGGAGTTTATGTTCAAATAAGTTTTAGTGTCCATTACGAAGGAAGGAAAACGTTATCTGCTTTGCAAGTTCCCATGTTCAGATAGTGCCTTATTTGCTCTTGGTTGGCTAATAAACAGGAATTATATTATTATTTGAAAATCACAGTGCAGTATGTTCAATATTTTTAAGCGTCATAAATGAATTACATTACCAATATGATACAAACTTCTGATACTGCAAGTTCTGATTGCAAAAAGTTATATAACAAATGTAAAAGTCATATTCAGCCCCAAAACAAATCATTCTGTATAATCTTTCAATATGAGTTTGTTTGCTGTAATACCAATATTAAAGAAAATCAAAAGGCAAACAAGTGATGTGTTTGAGAAACACTATGTCCCGTTTTGAGCAATTTTGACCCATATATTTGACCTTTGACCTTGAAGGATGACCTTGACCTTTCACTACTCAAAATGTGCAGCTCCATGAGATACACATGCATGCCAAATATCAAGTTGCTATCTTCAATATTGCAAAAGTTATGGCCAATGTTAAAGTTTGTGCCAACAAACCAACAGACAAACAAACCAACAAACAGACAGGGCAAAAACAATATGTCCCCCAGTATAGACTTGGGGACATAAAAAGCCCACCTCAATGCCAACATATGAGAGAATCTTCAATCAAGACAGTTTTTTACTTTCATTTTGTTACAGGGTATCTCAATGTTTTTGAACTGGCTATACTTTTACCTTGTGAGCTGTTTCCCGCAGGCTGATTTCCGCAAGAAGCATGTCCTGGAAATGGCCACAGGCCTTCACGTGGATCTTCTCCTTTTTTACGAGGATTTTCTGCATTTCCTGTAAGGTAATACACAACTTCTAAACAATGCATACCTCATAGGTTATTTATTTTTTGTAAATCATTTCAGACGCAATTTCTACATATCTATTGTTGGGGTAAAACAATGGCATCTTAATAAAAATAGGCATAATTCAACCCATATTAATATTTGACATTATGAGACATTTTCTTAATCATATTAAAGACATTTTTCAGACATGACTTCCAGTAATAATTTTTTTAAATAAATTACCGTTCAAATAAATCGTTAAAATTAATCATTTTAACCAATTGGCTGTTTGTGCTTCATTTATTTTGCAGTATTAATAGTATGTGCGTGTGTAGTAATGCCTAGGATGACTGTCTGTCTGTCTGTCTGTCTGTCTATCTGTCTGTCTGTCTGTCTGTCTGTCTGTCTGTCTGTCTGTCTGTCTGTCTGTCTGTCTGTCTGTCTGTATATTATTCCACCTCCGCATTTTATTGACAAATACCATGTGACAATCCGGCCACTTACATGGAGAGCCTTTGTTCGCCCCTTGACGTCATGTGGGTTATGACGGAGTGCGGATGTCTGCACGGCGGTGATCAGTTTGTATTTCTTGACCTTGCTTTCAGACATCCAGCACTCCTGCAGCATGAAATGCATGATGAAATGTTGTGTAATTCATGAGTAATACCACAAAATACATGTGGAGTCTTACGAAACATACAATTTCTCTATCATGTAATGCAATGGTGTGTACATGTACTAAGAAATGCGGGAGGAACATCTTTAAATGCTCTTTATCACAAAATATGCAAACTGCACAAGCTTTAATGGACATTATAGAATATAGATATTATTTCTTTATTTATTTTATAATTTCTTTTACGAAGATAATACGGTCTTGAGTTCTTATGCACACAATGATGGCAGTAAAGGGAACCACATAGGTGTTTCTTGAAACTAATTCACAGAAAAACACTTTCAGGCGTAATACAAAACAATAACTGTAATGTACCTTTCGGGCCTCCATGAGTTTCTTGACAGAGTCCTTGTGCTTGGAGAGTTCGGAGAGCAGCTCTTGCTTCTTGCGGTGCCACTCATGAATCACAGAGCGTGGAAACCTGTCAACACAAGCCACGTGTTACAAGAGGAATAAACAGAGGGTCACAATCATAGGGTGTCAAAACGCCATCAAGCAATATAAAAACTTCCAAAGACATGCAAGTCAAAGCCATCCAAAAACAAGTGACGTTAAACACCCTAAGGAGAACACTATGACAAAGTGTCATACCAAACGGCATACCATTGACTGCTTTGTTTATCATAGAAGATCAAAATAAAACAAGCAAATTCATTTAATTGATATCCCCTGCCAATTTTTTTTTTTTTGTGACAGACAGAATGACAGACTGACAATGCCAATTCTATATGATATCCCTCCCCCTTTGGAGAGGAATAATAATATACAATTAGACTAAAGAATCGCTCAAAACAGCACAAAAAATAAACAATTGTAGGAACTAAGATTGTAGAAGGCGTAAACAGATCTTAAATAGAAATAGAAAAACAAAGTTCAGAAGGGGATTTTATAAGAATTACAATAATTGAGTCAGTGACCTTTTTCAACAGGGAAATAATTTAACAACAGGCACCATTTTGGAAAATACAGGTAATTTGCACAGTTTTGAAGCTTACAGCTCATTTCCGGGCCTTTCTTCCAGGAGCTCATATTGGCTCTGAAAGTTGAAGGCCCGATGAAAAGACTGGACCATGGAGCCGAGGGCCCGCACTATCAAGCCGCAGAGAAAAGGAGGACAAAGAGAGTGAAAGTGGAGAGAAGAACAGAAGGAAACAAGGATTATAACAGTGGAATGTATAGTGAGAATAAATTAACGAGAAAAAACAAATGTGCAAGCGCTCTTTCGAAATTACAGTATAGTAATCATACTAAAAAAAAATTATCAGTGTACTAAAATAATTGTCAAGTTGCGATGATACTGAATAACGTCATATTGCAGTATTTGATTACTGTGAGTGAAAGTTGCGATGAATTGCAATATCATTAGACCGAACACATTTAAATCTCAGTATACTAAAATATTGTGAGTCTGAAATATCAGTAGACACATGTAAGGCGATATACTTAAATTAATTATAGCTTATTATCAGAATAACTTAAAAATCTTGCAACTGATGAATATGATTTGTAGACCAATAAAAGCTCAGGTGACAATTTCAAGTGTTACTTAGATATGGTTCTTACCTTTATGGACGAGTTTTGGCAGCTTGCCAGCCACACAATGTACAGCCGTGTTTGTGTTTAGTGGTTTGTAGCCAGTCAGTTGACAGAACATCTGCATGTCCGTAAATCTGGAGTTCAAGCAATGTGCGTGTTAAAACACATTAATATAGATCTTTTAGACGTTTGCAAAAGAGGAAACTACTTGGGTTCCATTTTGCACTAGTTATGGGTTTTTTCCTCAATTTATTCGTAATATGTATGTACCATTTTTAATATGTATTTGTCTAATCTCATAAAAAAAACTTAACGGATCTTATTTGAAATTTTATTTTGAAGGCTTCTGAAAATTTAATATTGCGACTGGTATATAAAGTGAATAAAGGCTGCTGTATTCAAACACATTTTAAAGAGAAATGTTCACAGATGTTTGTAATTTTAATAATTGTCATAAATATGACTTTACTAAAAAAAATATAATAAAATTGAATAGTCTGAACTAATTATAACAGCAAGAAAAACAGTTGAATAAAAATATATTGCCTTCCCAGGGTTCGAACTTAGCACCTCTGGGTGAAAGCAAGTGCGCTACCACAGCGCCACGGAGGCTTTAGTAATTATAAGCGAATTATAGACCCTGCATAAGTACTACAGGAATTTTCAAAATCATTGAGGAAAATTGTTACCTATTTCGAATGAGGATTATCCATTAATGAACCAATCATTTTAACATTGCTTTTAATTCTAAGACAGGAGCATTATTTTGCTTGTTTAAAGATTATAAATGTTGTTGTTCTTTTGAATCTATGGCAGTAATTTTTATAATTGCATTTTGCCAAACTGTGAATAAGTCCCTTCAATATTTCTGGAAAAAACAACAATGACCCCCATTTAATTTCAGGATTAATTGATGTATATTCCTTACATGTTAAAGGAAACTTGTTATCGGAAATAGCTTGTTGCTTATTTCATTAAGGAAAAAAACAACATATGCATAACTTGGGTTGCACATTTATAATTAATAACATTATATTTAACAAGAATAAAATTTAAAAATCGGATCAAATCCATACAACACTATAAATTTAGGGAAGGTCATGTAACTTAAACAAATGAATTGTTTACATCTTTGGGGGTGCTACTGAATTCTGCCGACACAATTTGTTAACTCGCCGGTTAGCCGATCCACATAGACGTAGAATTCTAATGATAGCTGGGCAGAGTGTAAATCCCAGTCTTTTATACTTGTGTTAATTAACTTCAAACTACTGAGGCATAACTGCTAAGTCTGGTTGTTAATAATTGTGCTAACAGTTTTGACGGGACAGTTGATATTGTTTCTGCCTTACTATCTGGAGGCCCTCGAACTAAATCCGAACTCAAGGACTGTCCTAACAATTTTCTCTGATGACAACGAGTACTGATTTCACATATGAAAGTGAATAAAGAATGTCTCAATATTAAGCGTGAAGTTTTTGTTTTGATGCAATCAAGCTCAAATTAAAGATTTAAACTATAACAAAAGTAACTGGGTGACAATTAAACAACAAATGACGAAAAAAGAAAAGTTCTAAAATACCGTATTTTTTTACAATGATTAGTTTATATTGATTTAAATATCACGACTGGTATATAACATTACTTGAAAAGTTTTATTTTTATTTTTACTTAATTTTTTTATTTTTACTGGGTATGCATACCAGGTAACTACCAGTCAACTATAAATAACGCAAGTAGATTGATCATCATCGTCACATGGTAAACCCAGGAATGCAAATTGTGCATGCATAGTGAATTGTATATATTTTATATATAAAATTATCAATCTTCTTGCGTTATTTATAGTGTGTATATCGTTATGTCACCTATTTTCGTGATGTACTTTCGATTTCACATCGCGAAATTTTATTACCGAATATACTGAAAATATTAACTTTTTTCAAGTTGTAATATGCCAGCCGTGATCTTTTAATCAATATAAACTAATAATTGTAAAAAAATACGGTATTTTAGAACTTTTCTTTTTTCGTCATTCGTGGTTTACAGTCCCTTTAATATACAATTGCGCTATTGTACATAAAACAACAATATATCAGAACTTTAGAAATTAAACTCACATTCCCAGGTTTGCTTTCAGAACTGAGGGTCTGGGAATAAGTACCGCCTCCCGTGAGTAGGAAGGGGCAAGCGTGACGTCATAGAAGTCAGAGTCGGGTAAGGGCAGATATTCCCTGACGTCATAGAAGTCAGAGTCCAGTAAGGGCAAATATTCCCTGACGTGGGTCTCAGCCATGCTGGCCGAGCAGTCAGGGGCAATAACTTTGTGAGCTTTCTCTATAGCCATCTGCAAACAAAAGAAGGAAACATGTATAAGTCAGTGATTTTTTTTTGCTCAAAATTACAGCCTCTTACAGGCTGTTTCCCAATGGCAAAAAGTAAAAGAAAGGCTGTTTTCCAAAGGCAAAAAGTAACATTTTTCCCAAAAAATCTGACCAAAATTTCCCAAAAAAGATGCCAAACTTTTCCAATAAACTCAATAATTGGTTAATTGAGGTCATTCATACAGCAATTAAATTCCCTTGCTTTTTATAATATAATTATTAATAAAGCAGTTAAACATGCACTAATTAACAACTGGTATATTGTTATTTATAATAATTAATAATGTGTATATTTCCCCAATTTTATGGTTTATAGCTTTTTTTCCCCAATCAAACGGCACAGGCTGTAAAATATAAAGTGAAAAGAAAATCACTGCGAGTAAAACTTAATTGATTTTATCAAATGATGCAATCACGAGGGTTACTGATAAATGACACTGTCAAGAGCTTTGTATGTACAGCAAAGCAATGACATCATTATCTTTCTCAGAATCTATATCTACAGTAATGAATTTGAATTTGCTGCAGCCTGTTTGTTGTTTTAATGATCTTTTTTCTTCTCCACATAAGTAATTCTTTTCTATTACATTGAATGACGTTTCTATTTATTAAATTGTACCAAAAAAATCTGACACTGTCCTGCTACTGACACAACACAACTTTATAAGGTTTGAATGGGATGACCTTGACAGGTATCCAACGTTACCTTATATAATTGACAGGATAATACAAAATTAAGAGACGGTTGTTCCAGTAAGAGAAATCAATTTCAGGAAAGAGTTTTTACACAAACCGTCTGCTGAATGTTATAAGTCATGTAACTGGCATTTTTATATATTTTTACTTTTTTCCATTTTTGTGTTTGATTAGGTGACAAACATCAACTTAACATTATTGGTTTTAGTCTTACATGTACTTTAAATGGACCAAACAATATAAAAAAGAGAAAATTAACACAAAGTGACAGACTATAGTACCAATGATCTATACAACTTCATATATTTTCATACACCCTTCAATCCAACATTCAACCAATCTAACCACCTAATTATCAATCTAACCTATCCAAGAATCCACTCAACCGTAAAACAATTGCACGCCCACTCACCCACCTATCTAACTATCCACTTAAATGTCCAATCATTTTACTGAATATCCAACCATTAAACCACCCATCAACTGATTCATGCTTCCACACACCCATTTATCACCTAATCCCACCAGTCCAATCACAGAACCACCACTTAAACACCTACTCATCAACCTATCAAACTATCCTCCAAACTATTCACAACTATCAAACCACCAAATAATCACCAACCCATTCACCTGCCGATTCATCCACCCATTAATTCAACTATCAACCAATCATTCCACCCACCTACTCAATCACTCATCCACCTATTCAACTATACAACAACCTATCAAACAATCAATCCACATAAACAACTATACATTCACCTATCCAACCATGCACCCTCATATCCAAACTTCAATCAACACAAATCAAACTATGAAATTCTCTGTATATCCATTTTTTTTTATTTTTTTTATAGTTTTATTTGTATTTTAATAGTGCAAAGTAATTCAATGTAAATTATGTGATAGTTAATTCATGTCTGTGATAATGATCTCTGAGATTAACGTAGTATTCAATTTTGCTCATAAAGGTTTAATTATTTGTTGTTTCTAGGTCAACTATATTAAATATATTAAGGACCACAACGGAAATAAGGATTTACTTCCTTTTTTTTGTGCTATCCTTGTATTTTAATGTTTGTGACACGGTTTAAATCTTTAGTACACACATATATATATTTAACAATTATTTACCAATAATAGTATTATAATTTTACTGTCTCAAATTTTTGTAATAAGTTATATAATTTATTGAATTTTATGAACCTGTATCTGTGTTTGCTTGATTTATCAACTGTGATGCTATTTTAAATTATATGTTTGCTATTTCTTATGCCATAAGCAGATACAACTTATTTTATGTGTAGTATATGCTTTATGTACCATGATTTACAAATTGTTAAAATATGAAATAAATGAATGAATGAATGAATCCACCAAGCTATCCAACTGCCCATCCACATATCCAACCAACTATCCATCCAACCAAACACATATCTATCTAACTATCCATCCACCAATCAAACCATACACCCACATACCCACCTGTCAAACAATCCAACCACCTATCCAACCATGCCCTCACCGATCAAACTATCCACCTATCTTTCCAACCATTGTTCTATCTATCCAACCATCCATCTATCTATCAAACTATCCTACCAGCTATCAAACAATACACCCATATACCCACTACCCATCTATCAAACCATTCACTCACCTACCAAACCATCCATCTATCTATCTAACCATCTTTCTTCTTATCTATCTATCTATCTATCTTTCAATACTGCCGGAACCCCCTTGCGGTTATTATTGGCAGGTGCGCGTGTCAGTGCAAGAATAAAAGATTTAAAAGCATTGAAAGGGAGACTTCAAAGCATGAAAGTGAGGTGAAGATAAAAGTGTGATAGTGTTAAACAAGAAGAAACATATTGATAGGTTAAAAGTTGTTAAAAACACTGTTTTGTGCATTCAGGGACAACTGGGGAGTAGAGTTGGGCTAAGGCAACGCTTAAACCCCTCTAGGTCTGCCTGCTGTACAACTGAGGCAGGTAGGCTGTTCCATAGAACTACGGTGTAAGGGAAGAAGGAATATTTAAAGTAGTTGGCTAATGTATGGACTTGTCTGAATGAGAGTGGGTGCATATGACGAGTCATCCTCATAGGCCTCTCAAGATATGATGGCGGTGAAATGGCTACCAAGCCATACACAATTTTGTAAAAAATGGTCAGTCGGGAGAGGTCACGTCGGTCCTTCAAAGTCTGCCAGCAAAGTTCAGTCTGCATACCGGTAACACTGCTGTAAAATGAGTAGTCATTTTTCACCCAGCGGACTGCTCTACGTTGTACTTTTTCTATTTTGTCACTATTTTGTTTGGTATGTGGACTCCAGACAGAGGATGCATATTCTTCCTGGGGTCTAACTAAGGTCTTATAGGCTACTTCTCTAATGTTTTCATTTTTAGTCTGTATATTCCTGCGGATGAAACCAAGAGATTTATTAGCATTCGTTGTAATGTTGGTAATATGTTTGTTCCAAGAAAGATCATCTGAAATGGAAACACCTAAATATTTAGCACTGTCTACTATCTAACCATCAATCCACCTATCCAACCAAGAACTCATCTATCCAACCATCCATCTACCTCTCCAACCATACACCCACATATCAAACCATTCACTAGCCTTTATGATCCAACAATGCACATAGTAATCCACCTTTGCAATTGTCCTCCCAGTTCCACCTATCCAACCATCCATCCAGCTTTCCATCCATGGATACACCTATCAACTGACTCATCCACCCAACCATGTTCTATCTCCCCATCTTTGAAACCAGCAGTCTATCAAAATATCAACCAAGAACATTATATTATACCAACTTTGGTTTCAATCGTTGACATTCGTTGCATCAACTTAACACTTTGTGCATATATAAAACAGAAACGTTTCATATACAAATAATTAAGTTTTTTGGGGGACTGGTTGATGTGAAAATTCAACAAAATTTGATTCATCAAATCAACACAGATCCACCTTTGAAACTGTATCTTATTCGAGTAAGAAAAGTCTATTTAACAAATTTAACACGATTTTTATTTGTATTTTTGTTCTTTTTCTTTTTTTCTTGCAACAAAACCCCAACGGAATAATATTCCACACCCCACCCACACCCCTCAGTGGGCCACACGTACACATTAAAAAAAGGTGTGTTAATCGTGTTATTATTGTTTACATAGCATTCTAGGGAAGAAGGAATTTGCATGGAAGTTCGTCTTAGAATAAGGTATCAGGAAGTTCAGGTTTCTGGTTGGTATTAGATGGTTATGGTCAACATGTACAAGGTTGTGGTGGATCTTGTAGATGAATGTGACTTCGCTTAGTTTGCGGCGTTGTTCAAGGGTTTGCCAATTTAGGGAGGTTATCATGTTGGACACACTACTAGTGTAGCTGTAATCTAGGTAGATGTATCTGGCAGCTGACCGTTGAACCTGTTCTACCTTATAGATAAGGTACTGTTGCCAGGGATCCAAAATTGTTGAGCAGTATTCTAACTGTGGTCTTACGTAAGTTTTGTATGCTCTTTCTTTTACTGCTTTATTTTTGGTTTTTATGTTGCGTTTAATGAATCTTAGGGAGTTGTTTGCTTTTGAGGTGATGTTGTTGATGTGTTTGGTCCATGTTAGATTGTTTGTAATTGTTACGCCTAGATATTTTGCGGCGTCAGTTGTTTTTAAGGTCTATACCGTGAAGTTTATATTGGAAGAGTATGGGCTTTCGTTTGCGAGTGATTCTAAGTACTTCGCACTTGTCTGGTTTGAATTCCATAGACCAATCTGACTCCCATTTTTCCAAGCAAATGAGGTCATTTTGGAGTGTATGAGCGTCAGTGGAGGATTTGATTGTGAGGTATAGTATGGTGTCGTCCGCAAATAGTCTGGATCTGCTTTTGATATTATCAGGATGGTCGTTAATATAGGATAGGAATTAATAAGCAGGGCCCTAAGACTGACCCTTGGGGAACACCTGAGAGGACTGGGAGATTTTCAGATTTTTGGCCTTCAACGACGACCTGTTGGGTTCGGGCTAGGAGAAACGAGTGGATCCATGAGGTAACCTGGTCATTTATGCCTAATCTTTTAAGTTTATGGATAAGTTTATGATGGTCCACCTTGTCGAATGCTTTGCTGAAGTCCATGACAACGACGTCTGTTTGATGACCATTTTCGAGACTGTCATAGACTTCCTGAGTAAAACCAATCAGTTGTGTCTCACAGATGAAACCATGTTGGTTGGGGTTTAGGATGTTATTTCTGTCATAGAAGGACATGATATTAGACGTGAGTATATGTTCAATTAATTTTAAGGCTATGCAGGTAAGGGAGATAGGGCGATAGTTACCAGGATTACATTTTGGACCTTTCTTGAAGACTGTGGCTTCTAATGCATGCTTCCAGTCTTTTGGGACAATACCTGTTTTAAGCGAAATCTAAAAGATACGGGCGAGGAAAGGGGCTATTTCTCTGTGAAGTTCTTTCAGTAACCTTGGGGATAGTTGGTCTGGCCCTGAGGCTTTGCTCGGATTTAGGTCTTGAAGTAGCTTGTCTACACCGTCCTGAGTTATGTTGACTTGGGGCATGATTGCCAATTTAGGCGATCAGTTGGAGTAAGGACTTGCTTGCAGGACTTGAGTAGACTCATTGGTTGGGGTCTGGAAAAAGCAGACCTGAAAGCATAACTGAAGTAAATTATGTTTTCCTTTATAATGATATTCAATGATAAGCAGCAAAGTTATTTTAATGTAAGCATCTTTTTCTATGTTCTACATCGTACGTTTCGTGGGATTGCGAATTTAGCTGTTGCTGTTGTAATTGATGTTGCTGCTTCCACGTCAAATACGCCATCCATGTGTTTATTTTAAGGAACGTGCATCCCAATCTTTAAGCCCAAGTCTCACTATTGCCGGTGTAGCCCCGGTTCATCCCGGTTTGATAGAGCCGGTCGACCGGCGACTACCGGGATGATCGATGGTTATCTTTTTTTAGCGCGGTCACATATATTCCCGGTGCTGCTCCGGTGCTGCCCCCGGTTTACATCCCGGCAGAGTCCCGGTCAGCCCCGGTAGAGCTACGGTTTATCCCGGTGACGACCCGGTGAGTCCCGGTCGTAGCCGGTAGTGCCCCGGTTGAGTCCCGGTCGTAGCCGGTATCGTCCCGGTGGAGACCCGGTGAAAGCCGGTGGCGTCCCGGCAGAGCCCCGGTGACATAACAAGCCGGTGACGCCCCGGTTCATGCCGGAGGTATTAAACATTTTAATAGTTTGCAGGTGGAGCCCCGGTTGTACCCGGTTCATCCCAAACGTTCCCGGTGGAGCCCCGGTTCATCCCGGAAGACCCCGGATCACGCACCGGGGCTCCACCGGCATCGCAAAATGTGATAGTGAGACTGGGCCTTAAGGTCATTCTCGTCACTAAATATCAAACCACCAAATAATCACCAACCCATTCACCTGCCCATTCATCCACCCATTTATTCAACTATCAACCAATCCTTCCACCAACCTACCCGATCACCCATCCACCTATTAAACTATACATCAACCTTTCAAACAATCAATCCACATAAACAACTATACATTCCCATATCCAACCATGCACCCTCATTTCCATAATTCAGTCCACTAATCAAACTATCAAATTCTCTATATATCCACCCACCAAGCTATCCAACTGCCCATCCACATATCCAACCAACTATCCATCCAACAAAACACATATCTATCTAACCATCTATCCACCTATCAAACCATTCACACACATACCCACCTGTCAAACAATCCACCCACCTATCCAACCATGTGCTCACCTATCAAACTATCCACCTATCTTTCCAACCATTCTTCTATCTATCCAACCATCCATATATCTATCAAACAATCCTATCAGCTAACAAACAATACACCCACATACCCACTACCCACTTATCAAACAATTCACTCACCTACCAAACCATCCGTCTATCTATCTAACCCTCTATCTTCTTATCTAACCATCCATCCACCTATCCAACCAAGCACTCATCTATCCAACCATCCATCTACCTCTCCGACCATACACCCTCATATCAAACCATTCACTAGCCTTTATGATCAAACAATGCACATATCAATCCACCCTTTTCAATCGTTCTCCCACCTATCCAATCATCCATCTATCTTTCCATCCATGGATCCACCTATCAACTCATCCACCCAACCATGTTCTATCTCCCCATCTTTGAAACCAGCAGTCTATCAAAATATCAACCAAGAACGTTATATTACGTTGAAACTGTTTCTTATTCTAGTAAGAAAGTCTATTTTACAAATTTAACACGATGTTTATTTGTATTTTTTTCTTTTTCTTTTTTTTTTCTTGCAACAAAACCCCAACGAAATAATATTCCACACCCCACCCACACTCCACAGTGGGCCACACGTACACATTTTAAAAAAGATGTGTTAATCGTTTTATTATTTTCAACATAGCATTTTAAATGTGTTAATTGGTCACAACTACCTATAAAGTAAGTAATGTTACCTTGAATATCAAGGAAATTGTTGAAATTGATCGTAAATAAAACAATTTTTGAGAGCGCTAAAAACACGTCTTTCGCCTGTATTTACTTTTCAGTAACTTAGGACGTAGTTTCGGTTGAATTCGGATTACAACGTCATATTCATTGTGACGTCATAACTACGATTTATTATTCGGATTCGAGAATAAAATCTACCGGTTTAAACGCGCGCTTAGTGTTTTAGAAAGACCACAAGTCAGGCCATTAGTCCGGTATATTTAATTAAGGGATAATACTTTTTAAATAACTGAAGTAAATTATTTTTTCCTTTATAATGATATTCAATGATAAGCAGCAAACTTTTTTTAATGAAAGCATCTTTTGCTATGTTCTACATCGGTCGTTTCGTGGGATTGTGAATTAAGCTGTTGCTGTTTGATTGATGTTGCTGCTTCCACGTCAAATAGGGCGTCCATGTGTTTATTTGAAGGAATGTGCAACCCAATCTTAAAGTCATTCTCTACACTAACTATCAAACCACCAAATAATCACAAACCCATTCACCTGCACAATCATCCACCCATTAATTCCACTATCAATTAATCATTCCACCCACCTACCCAATCACCCATCCACCTATTCAACTATACAACAACCTATCAAACAATCAATCCACATAAACAACTATACTTTCACCTATCCAACCATGCACCCTCATATCCATACTTCAATCCACCAATCAAACTATATATTTCTCTGTATATCCATCCACCAAGCTATCCAACTGCCCATCCACATATCCAACAAACTATCCATCCAACCAAACACATATCTATCTAACCATCCATCCACCTATGTAACCATACACCCACATACCCATCTGTCAAACAATCCACCCATCTATCCACCCATCCCCTCACCTACAATGTATCAAACTCTCCACCTATCTTTCCAACCATTCTTCTATCTATCCAACCATCCATCTATCTATCAAACTATCCTAGTACCAGCTATCAAACAATACACCCACATACCAACTACCTACCTATCAAACCATTCACTCACCTACCAAACTATCCATCTATCTATCTAACCATGTATCTTCTTATCTTAACATCCATCCACCTATCCAACCAAGCTATCATCTATCAAACCATCCATCTACCTGTCCGACCATACACCCTCATATCAAACCATTCACTAGCCTTTATGATCCAACAATACACTTATCAATCGACCTTTCCAATCGTCCTCCCACCTATCCCACCTATCCAACCATCCATCTATCTGTCCATCCATGGAATCATTCACGGACACCTATCAACTCATCCACCCAACCATCTCCCCATCTTTGAAACCAGCAGTCTATCAAAATATAAACCAAGAACGTTATAGTATACCAACTTTGGTTTCAATCGGTGACATTCGTTGCATCAACTTAACACTATGTGCATATATAAAACAGAAACGTTTCATATACAAATTATTAATTTTTTTGGAAGGACTGGTTAATGTGAAAATCAACGAAATTTGATTCATCAAATCAACACCGACCCACCTTTGAAACTTTATCTAATTCTAGTAAGAAAAGTCTATTTTACAACTTTAACACGATGTTTATTTGTATTTTGTTTTCTTTCTTTTTCTTGCAACAAACCCCAACAAAATAATATTCCACACCCCACCCACACTCCACAGTGGGCCACACTTTCACATTTAGAAAAAAAGGTGTGTTAATCGTTTTATTATTTTTTACTTAGCATTTTAAATGTGTTTATTGGTAACAACTACCTATAAAGTAAGTAATGTTACCTTGAATAACAAGGACATTGTTGAAATTGAGCGTAAATGAAACAATTTCTGAGAGCGCTAAAAACACGTCTTTTTCGCCTGTATTTACTTTTCAGTAACTAAGGACGTAGTTAGTTTCGGTTGAATTCGGATTACAACGTCATATTCATTGTGACGTCATAGCTACGATCTATTATTCGGATTCGAGAATAACATCTACCGGTTCAAACGCGCGCTTAGTGTTTTAGAAAGTCCACAAGTCAGGCCATTAGTCCGCTATATTTAAGTGATAATACTTTTTAAATAACTGAAGTAAATTATGTTTTCCTTTATAATGATATTCAATGATAAGCAGCACAGATATTTTAATGTAGCATCTTTTTCTATGTTCTACATCGTACGTTTCGCGGGATTGTGAATTAAGCTGTTGCTGTTTGATTGATGTTGCTGCTTCCACGTCAAATGCGACATCCATGTGTTTATTTGAAGGAATGTGCAACCCAATCTTAAGGTCATTCTTGTCACTTAAGATTAACATTTCCATAAAAAAATCATCCCATGTAGATGAAGCTAGAAACTTAATAATTATCTTTTCAAGTGCTTTCTTTGTACATACAGATCTGCAAACGCGTGGTTTAGTACTTTAACTATCAATAGGCACATGCGTTGATTTACTTAATTCTACAGACAAATTTAAAATGTTGCTTGAGTTGTGTGTGTGTATATCACCCACATAAATTGTTCTGAACGCCGAAATGTTAGTGGGTCATTTCAGAATAAATAATGTGTTAAGACAAAATCATTTTCTTCACACATTCTATGTATTGTTAATCTGTTTAATATATTTACTTACGGTAATCAGGGGGTGCGCACTTTCACGCTCGTTGAGTTCGATTATAATACTAAAGTCGAAAACAAGTGATGTGTTTGTGAAACACTATGTCCCCTTTTGAGCGATTTTGACCCATATATTTGACATTTGACCTTGAAGGATGACCTTGACCTTGACCTTTCACCACTTAAAATGTGCAACTCCATGAGATACACATGCATGCCAAATATCAAGTTGCTATCTTCAATATTGCAAAAGTTATGGCCAATGTTAAAGTTTGTGCAAACCAACAAACCAACAAACAAACAGACAGGGCAAAAACAATATAGAAATGGGGGGACATAAAAAAAAACACGCACCATAAAACGCAATGAAAAATGTTGCCTTACCCTGGTAAAGAATTCCTAATTATACTCAACGGAATATGTTGTGACATATGTTGCATTATCAAAACATAAATAGAATGTACTTTATATGCGCAGTTCTTCCCGCTGTTATATAAATTTAGTAATAGGGACGTAATTAATAGCTGCCATGTGATGAACGATTATCATTTAACATGTTTTTGAAATGGACCTTTACATGTTAGTAAGTAAACATTTTGATAGTAGCCTATTCTGCTTATCAGTTTCATTAACGCGATATTATTGTATGTAACATTATGACGTCTGTTATGTTTAAAAGATATGTAAATGTGTTTCCAATGAAATTGA
Organism: Dreissena rostriformis; assembly: GCA_007657795.1. Lineage (NCBI taxonomy): Eukaryota > Metazoa > Mollusca > Bivalvia > Myida > Dreissenidae > Dreissena > Dreissena rostriformis. The sequence goes on along the minus strand of VMBQ01000070.1, from coordinate 180,365 downwards.
TGCGCCTTCTTATGATAGAATAACAAATAAATTGTTCGTGTTTGTTGTAATCTTGTTAAAACCGTTTTGTGGAAGACCACTTTCTTTATCCGTTCTCCATAAAAAGTATCTTTCATCCGTATTGTTTTTCATTTTGAAATATAATTTGAGATACATTTAGGTGAAAATTACCCACCGATATCCAAGGGGAAATGATTTTTTGGGGAACATGCCCATGTACCTGCATAGCCATGGTGCGTTATCATATTACCAATCAATCTACTCCTCTACCAAATCCACCTATACAACTATACGACCACCTATCCAACAAACCAGCCATATATGCAATTATACATCCACCTATCCAACCATGAATCTACCTATCAAACAATAAAACCTGCTATCTATCCATCCACACACCCATCCAACCATCCATCCACATATCCAACCGTCCATCCACATATCCAACCATCCATCCACCCATAAAAAAATTCACCCGCATGTCCACTACCAACCCATCAAACCACCTATCTAACCATGCACTCACCTGTCCACCCTTCACTTATCTTTTCAGCCATTCATCTATCTCACATCCTCCTACCCAACCATGTACTAACCTATCCAAACATCCACCTATCAAACCATCCGCCCACCTATCCAAACATGCGCGTACTTATCCACCCTCCACCTATCTTTCGAGTCATTCATATATATCTCTAGCCAACCGCCGTCCTATCCAACCATGCACTCACCTATACAATTATCCACCTATCTTTCCCACTATCTATCTATCCAACCATCCATCTACATATCTAACCATCCATACATTAACACATATCTAAATATTCACCACATGCCCACTACCCATCTATCAAACCATCCACCAATCTCTCCAATCATTTCCTTACCTATCCAACCACCCATCTATCTTTCCAACCGAACACCCTTCTTTCCAACCATGCTTATTGCATTCACCAATCTAATCAGCAACCTTTTTTCCAACCATCTATCTATCTAACCAACCATCTATCTACCTATCAAACCATTCATCCACCTATCATACCGTACAACCACATACCCACCACCCAACTACAAAACCATCCACCTATTTTTCCAACAATCCATCTACCTATCTTACCCTTAATCCACCTGTTATACCATACACTCACCTATCATCCACCCACTTTTCCATCCATTCACCATCCACCTATCTATCCAACTATCAATAAACCTATCCAATCATCCTCCCACTTATCCAACCATTCGTCCACCTATCGTACAATCCATCTATCTCTCCATCCACAAACCCACCTATCAACTTCTCCACCAAACCATGTTCCATCGGAAGCAGAATTTTTCTATCAAACCAGCAGTCTATCCAAAATCAACCAAGAACGTTGTATTATATAAATTTGGTTTCACTTCTTTTGACATCAATTGTATCACCTTAAAACTTAAAACAATGCCAGAAACGTTGATATACAAATGGGAAGCGGACAACTACAACGAGCGAAGCCTGATTTAGGGGAGATAACCTGGGTTAGGGTTAGGGTAAGGGCTAGGGTTAGGGGTCGGGTTAGGGTTAGGGTAAGGGTTAAGGCTTACCCTAACCCTAACCCGACCCCTAACCCAAACCCTAACCCTAACCCTCTACCCCCCCCCCCATGCGCATTACAAAACCAGGCCTCGCTCATTGTAGTTGTCCGCTTCCCGCTTACAAATTATTATATAACGAAATTTGCATCATCAATTCAACACCGATCCACTTTTGAAACTGCATCTCATTCTATAAGCTCACACCCCACCCACACACACACACATTTTAAAACGTTTGTTAATCGTTGTATTATTTTTACTTAGCGTTTTTTAATGAGTTAATAAGTCACAAATACTGTTCCATTAGACGATGTTGTGTCTTGTGACGAAGTTTAAACGCTGTTCTTTCATAAGAAGATGCTGTGACAAGTGGCGACGTTCAAACGCTATACTGTGTTATAAAAGTGATTGCGACCGGTGACACAGTTCAAAACTGTACGGTGTCAATAAAAATACTTTTGAATATTTACAACTTTAAACGCTGATTAGAAGTAGTTCTGACATATGGCGACGTTCAAATGTTTTACCATGTCTTAAGAAAATGTAATCAACAGTGCTGACGTTCAAAACTCTACTGTGACATTTGAAGACGTTTAGTGTGACCAGTGCCGACGTTCAAACACTGTACTGTGTCATTAGAATGCATTTTGATACGTGACAACGTTCAGTTGCTGTTCTGTGCCATAAGACGACGTAACTGGTGACGAAGTCAAACGCTGTACTGTGTTTTAAGAAGAAGAAGAGAATAGTGAGAACGAGCAGATGTTGTACTGTATAATTAAGAGACGTTCTTACCAATGATAAGGATCAAACTTTCGCTGTACTGTGTCATTAGAAGATGTTGTGACTATGTACGATGTTCAAGCGCTGTAATGTGCCATTTGAAGACGTTGTAAAGTGTAACAGTGTTTATAAAAACGTTCATAAGCTTTACAAAGTCATTAAAATACGTTGTTATTGTTACTGGTGACACCATACAGTATTTGAAAGTTGTAACCAGTCATACCATCTTATGACATAAGTCCGTGTTTAAACATTATCACTGGCCGCAACGGTTTCTGGTGATACAGTACATAGTTTGAAAGTCGTCACTACGTCTTCGTCTTCTTTCTTTAACGTCGTCACTAATCATAACGTCCTCTAATGGCACACTAGATCAATTGAGCGACGTCTTAAGTCAAAACGACTTCTTACAACGAAGTACAGCGTTTTAACGTTGTTACTGATCCAGCGTCTTCCAATGATACAGTACAGCGTTTTAACGTCGTCCCAAGTCACAACATTTTCTGACGGCACACTACAGTTTTTGAAGGATGTGATTAATTTCAACCTTGAATAGCTTAGAACAGTATTTGAACGTCGTCACAGGTCACGTCTGCTAATGACACAGTAATCGTTTAAAGATGGTCACCTGTCGCAACGTCTTCTGCTAGAGCAATGGTACAATTCAGCGTTTGAAAGTCTGACTAGTCACATCGTCTTCTGATGACATAGTACAGCGTTTGAACGTTCAACTCATGCAACTGTCACACTGCCACAACGTCTTCTAAGGAAACAATATAGCGTTTGAACGTTGTCAACAGTCACAAAGGATTATTATGGCACAATATAGCGTTTAAACAGTGTTACATGTCACAACGTCTTCAAATGACACAGTAAAGCGATTGCACGCCATTCTTTACAATTACATATTATAGCGTTTGAAAGTTGTCACCTGTCACAACGCCTTCTATGTAAAGCGTAAAATCGTCATAGTTCAGCTTTTGAACATTTACACTTAATTCACAACGTGATTTAATGGCGCAGTACATTTGTTGAGCATGGTCACTAGTTACACTATCTTCTTATGACAAAGTTCAAAATTTGAATGTTGCCACATGTCACAACGTTTCTAATGACACTGCAAAGCGTTTGAAAGCCGTCATTAATCAAAACTGCTTAAAATGCCTGTGAGTAGCGATTGAACGTCGTCACTTATCACAACGTTTTCTAGCACCACAGTTAAGCATTTGAACTTTGTCGCCTGCCACAATGTCTTCTTAATACAAAGTGCAGCGTTCGAACGTCGTCACTAGTCACATCTTCTAGTGACACAGTATATAGTTCGCACATGACACAACGTCTTCTGATGACACATTGCAGCGTGTGAACGTTTTCACCTGTCATAACGTCTTCAAATGACAAAGGTAAGCGTTTGAACGTAGTTGGCAGCCACAAACTATTCTTATTGCAGATTGTATCCCTTGAACGTTATCACTAGTCACAAAGTCTTCTAATGACACAGTATAGTGTTTAAACCTTGTCAACAGTAACAACGTCTTCTTAGGATATAGTATATCGTCTTTACGTCCTCACTAGTCACAACCTTTTCTTAAGAGACAGAAGATCAATTAAAACTCTTCACTAGTCACAACGTCTTCTGATTACACAGTACAGCGTTTGAACGTCGTCACTAGACACAGCGTCCTCTGATAATACAGTACAGCGTTTGAACGTCGTCACAAGTCACAACGTTTTTTAATGGCACAGTATAGTTTTTAAACATTGACACCACTCACAACTTTTTCTAACTACACAGATTACCGTAAGAACGTAAGCACCTGTCGCAACGTCTTCTAATGACACAGTTTATCGTTTGAACGTCGTCACTAGCCACAACGTCTTCTAATAACACAGCACAGGAATTAAACGTCTTCACTAGACTCAACGTCATCTAATAACACAGTTAAGGGTTTGAACGTCTTCATATGTCAAAACGTCTTCTAATTACGCAGTACAGCGTTTGAACGATGTCTCTATTCACAACGTCTTCTAATAAAACAGTACATAGATTAAACGTCGCCACTAGAAACAATGTCTTCTGATGACACAAGACAGCGTTTGAACGTCTTCACTATTCACAACGTATTTTAATGACACATTATAGTTTTAAACATTGTCAGCAGTCTCAACGTTTTCTTATGACAATAAATGAACATCAGCATTAATAACAAAGTCTTCTTATGGCAATGTTGACACAACTACAAAAGCCATTTACCGATATTGTTACGTGTATAAACTAACCGAAATATACATGTTAGTTGATTTTTGAATAGTGATATTACAAGAGGGGTTGCGATAGTTGCAATTTATAATATTTCGATGTAGTTATTTTAAGACTCCACATTACGTTATCGTCCAATCACTAGTCACAAACGTGAAATTTAAGATACATATATATGTGATATCTTATCCGTGAGCAGCGAAGGACAGATGATAATTATAACATAACATGTAACGATAACATACAAAGGATAATAAACATTCAAAATGAATATCGGACAAGATTGACATGTTTCAAACTTAATACGAATACAATAGTTTATAAACTTTTTTTACTGTGGATTATTTTACGGCGGTGATAAAACTTTCCACACAAACTTCGTGGTGCAAAACTAGACTTTTTTAAAAGGACGGTTGTTGTTGTTTTTTGTTTTTGTTTTTTTTTTTTTAAATAAGGAACACAATATTTCCGCATTGACTTATAATACGGTAATACATCCCGTCAAACTCGGATTGATCATGGCTTTAACTGAATCGGACATCTACAATGTGTTCAAAGCGATTCTGGATGATGACATCGAAAAAATTAAACATGCCGTCAGAATGGGGTTTACTGCCGTTACAAAGAGTTTAACCACAAAGGACATGGCTTTGCACTTTGCTTGTCTTAACAGCAAACTTATGGTCTTAAATCTACTGCAACCAACGTTGAAAGACGGTGACGTAGACACCATCAATATCGAAGAGGACGATTCAATATGTGGAACCGCCTTACATATGTCTATGGACGGACAGGTAGACCCAGACGTTGTTAAAAAGCTTCTTCAGTTTGGTGCCAATCCCAACGCCCTTGATGCCAAAGGTTGTCCCGTGATTCATGAGCTTATATACAGAGCTTGGGAGGAGTTTCAGGCAGAGTTTGATAGCGTTTATGGCGGAAACATGGACGCTGCAAATAAAGAAGATTTGGATGATAATATTGAATTTGAATGTAAGTCAGACGGGATGGAATACAGCGGACAGTGTGGTGAGAGTACTGCAGTTGAAAATGACGTTCATGATACTATTTATGCCACAACGATATTTAATAGCAGTAGTTGCAAATTAAGCGACGAGCAGACAACCAGAAGTGAAGAGATACTATATCAGAGAATCAATGATGGCAACGGGGTTGATAATGATGAGGAGGTTTTGTGTGGTGTTGAAAATCAAACGTTCCGTTTTGATCTTTCTCGGATTTTGGAAAAGGCTCGACTGTTATGCGACTACGGTGCTGACATGAATATACACCATGCTGAAACACAACTTACGCCTCTTCATTTTTGGTTTCAAAACTTCCATTGGATGACGAAGAAATATAATATAAAACAGACTATTCCAGAATGGTGTTTGGTATTCTTAAAAACATTGTTGGATTGTGGGGCAACAATAAATACTGTAGACGCAAGAAACGAAACTCCGGTTGCATATTTAACACAAAGACATTACAAACCTGAATATACGTCATATATGAATTCTTTGAGACATTTTGTCGGTGAAGTATTCAAGAAATTCACACTGTTCAACCATCAAGACATCCATGGAAGAGTCCTTTTGCATGAAGCTGTTGAACACTGCAATATTGTTGTAGTCAAAGAATTAGTCAACTTTTATAATGATGTAAACATAAGGGACCGGTTTGGTTTGGCACCTTTGCATTTGTGCACTCACACATTGTCAACTGACGAAGCCCCGTTCGTCATTGAGATGATTGCAACACTAGTTAAACATGGTGCTGATGTAAATGTTCAAGACGATTTCGGTGCTACTCCTCTACACCATGCTGTGAATTTCAACAACCATGCTGCAATAGAATGTTTGTTGAGGAATGGTGCCTCCACCTGCCTTAAAGACAAACGCAGCAGAACTACAAAGGATGAAGCTGAAATACAAGGCGATACTGTGACATTAAGACTTCTCGGGCTTGAATCACCGAACGTTGAAACGGGACCAATTGTATCCGACATTCGACGCGGGTTGGTTTTTCAACTTTGTTGTCATAAGGAATGTCCTTTGAACAGTCGCGGATTCGAAGAACCTGAACATGTGGCCGGTGATGATATTGAGGAATGGCTTGTAAAACACCCTATATGTAGGCATAATAGAACATTAATTATGCAGAATTCAATTTCCATGCTTGAGCCAAATGCATCCCAAATACTTTTAGCAGAGGAAGACTCGCGAACTATCAGAAAAGCAATTTTTGAATTTGCTTTGCGGCTTGCTGAAGTGATGAAACTGCAGAACCCATTATTTGAATCGCATGTCATGTTTGGCGGGAGCGTTGCAGAAGGGACAAAAGTAGGAAACTGTGATGAGTTTGATATTGTGTTTGATTTGTTACGAATACGAGAAATCGTTGAAATGTCTGAGGTTGAGGCCGCAAATATGGCAGGTTTTGTCAACTTGAAAGCAAAACATGCAGAGGAATTTGAAAAGAACTATGTGGCCAACTTGCTTGATGAAAATGGGTTTCTCAAACGGTCAGATGTCAGCAATCAGTTTCACAAATACATTCAAAACGCTTTGAATGACGCGACAACATGGGCTGGCACACGGTTTTTTGCATTTAGGGGCCACACGAATCAACAAGGTGAATGTTTTAACATTGGTCAACTAGAATTGGTTTGGTATGGATCTTATTTGAAGAGGATGGATGTAAGTGTCGATATCGCCCCAATTATCAGATTCAGAGACTGGATTCCAAGAAACTGGAAATCCAAGAACAGAGTAGTTAATGAAAGCACAGCCAAATCCATCGGATGCTACTTGATGATGAAAGATGTTAAACGCTATATTGATGCGAATGATGAAACGGTTTCACGGAATAGGGAAAACTTACTTTTTAAAGTTTCCATTTCACAGGTTGAACATGCGACTATGAGATTCGCTCCGAGGTGTGCACAGAACGGATATAAAATTGCAAAGAGCATTCAGCTGTTATGTCCACATTTGCTGTTTGATTTCGAACAAACTCTGAAATTTTCAACAGAAATGGTGCGCAAATTCGAACAAAAAGGCACAACTGACACGTTCCTTGCACTGTATGAAGCTTCAGAATTCGTTACAAGCTATGTCCTGAAGACAGGGTTGTTTTATGAATTAGAACGTCGAGGCTTTGTCACGAAATTTTCTGCAGACGATACGGAACCAAGCATGTGGAACAATGCGATTCTTTCCAGTGACGTTTTTGAGCAAACGATGCCAAGTAAAGACGAAGTTCACGAGTCGGTGCTCTGGGCCCTGAGTATCTACAAGACAATACAAGAACTTGTCGTGGAGAGGAAGCATGTCCCCGAGTTTTTCTTGGCGCAAATGGAGGCTACAAAAGTTCCAGGGAATTCCGACGAGTTCGTTCTTGTGATGTCGGGGTTTCTGAAATGCATCATCCACTTCCTGGAGAACTTAAAAATTCCTGATGATGTCTGGAAATAAATAACAGGGGAAAATGGCGAGTAATGCAGGATATTTCTTTTTGTTCATAATACATATGCTTTTTTCAAAATTTTTAGTGGTGTTTTTTCCAATTATTACTGTTAGTATCACTGTATCAATATTTTTGGCACAAGTTTTCGGATTTTTCCTGTTTTAAATGTATAAATATAACATTTACATAATATTACATATTGTATTTTGCTAACTATTTATGCGTTCGACGATATTTCTTTTTGTTCATAATACATATGCTTTTTTCAAAATTTTTAGTGGTGTTTTTTCCAATTATTACTGTTAGTATCACTGTATCAATATTTTTGGCACAAGTTTTCGGATTTTTCCTGTTTTAAATGTATAAATATAACATTTACATAATATTACATATTGTATTTTGCTAACTATTTATGCGTTCGACGATATTTCTTTTTGTTCATAATACATATGCTTTTTTCAAAATTTTTAGTGGTGTTTTTTCCAATTATTACTGTTAGTATCACTGTATCAATATTTTTGGCACAAGTTTTCGGATTTTTCCTGTTTTAAATGTATAAATATAACATTTACATAATATTACATATTGTATTTTGCTAACTATTTATGCGTTCGACGATTTCATTATTTATTGTACCAATATTCGTTAACTTTTAAAAACAGTTAATAAATTATTTACGTCGTCAGAATAGTTCATCGTCATATTATAAAAGGTTTTTATCGGTTTCATACGGTTGTAAAAAGTTTACATCGTTTCAAATGCGCATGTGCTTCTTTTTGTAGGGCGACATTGATCACAGTTGAATATGTTTGTGTCTGAAACAAGTTTTGGGATTTCAAAATAAAGTCACGGAAATACCCTTTATATTCGATGTGAGCCGTTACAAACTCCTTCTTGTATTGTTCTAAAAAATTAGATGAATGTGCAATATTTCATTTGGAACATGTTTTTGTCGTAACCCTTATAATTTCTTGAAATATATAAATAAAATGTAAATTCCATCTAAAAGTCATGGTGTCCGTAATTGACATTCTACTCTCATCGTTAGCATGCTATTATTGCCCAGTCCACATAACATTATTCGATGCATTTAATCACGACAATAATTATTGTTCGTATGAATTGTACTGAAAACTTGTTGTTGTTTTAAGAACTGCATGCACATACTATTAATGCTCGAAAAATACACTACCGTTGAATGTTTAACTCAAAATGACATTATAGGAATTATATGGCGGATATTTGATGAAACTTAACAACTGTCAATCGTAGGCGAAATACTACTTATCAGCGCTATCTCCGGGGACATACAAGGAGACGTTTGCTTGTTGACGCAGGCATGTGTGTCAGTATTATGCGACTCATAAAATATTAACGTATCTTCCTTGGTTTTTAGCAAACGCAGAAGAAAGTGAAGACCTTTTATGATTTGTAGATAACAAATATATATCACTTGATTCTCAAAAGGCAATCAGTTACTTTCACATAATCCCGCATAAATGATTTCAGAAATTGTCAGCAATGCTGCATAATAATTACGAGTTGTTGACCATGTTGTTAGCAATGACCATGACACAATTATGTTATTTTCATAACAATTTATTCTTTTCCGTGCAACGTCGAAAGTAAAACTGAAGATACTCGCGCCTTTCATGTACACAACAATTATTTAACAATCCCCTAATGACCTATGGTCCATAACGGAGACATTGATATTTCATTGAAACGTAATGATGCTGTACTGAATGAAGCACAACTAAGATAATGAATGATACGCGCTTCCGGTATGTCGGTTATCGAATAATGCAACGCTTTATTGATAAGGCTGGTTTTTCCCACGAGTTTGATAAATTCATATTCAGAATTACTGACAGAGTAACAATGTGAGTATGCACGATTTTTATATGTGTTAAATTGTAATATATTGATAAAAATATGTTACAATAACACAACATAGACAAGAAAAATTATACATTGAAGACGATTTTCATAAAATGCAGCAAAGACAAATAAGTGCCCCGAGCAGATTGTGACGAAGATATTTCGTACATATTTTCCTACAATAACCGAAGCGTTCGTCTTTTTATTAGGATCGGAGTTAGTGTTCGTGTGTCGTATGGATAGGTATCGTTAGGAAACAAAATTGTGTCTTTGTGTCGTATGAACGAATCTGCACTTAAACTAAATTTAGATTCACCTCGTACACGCATGATATGCATGCTGGCGAATTCCACTGTACAGACATTTTCGATTTCAGAATTAAATATCTGGCTTATTTCGCATTTTTCGACACATGTTCTTCTTAACTTTTATTTTAATCTTTATTCATGAAGTTTATTGAAATACATGTATATGTATAATAAGTTTTTTACACATTTTATAAAAATTCATAAATATTTGACAAAATCGTGCATACTCAGTTTAAATAATAACGGATAGTAATAAAAAAAAATCCGTACTATTTCGGGACGGTTAGAGGTGCCTTTGCGCGCTATCCGTGTGTGGTATGCGTGCGTCTGAGTGTGTTAGTTATTTTGTATTTTAATCTTATTTATCTATGTCCATCAAATCATCAGCACTAAAGTTATTGTTTTTGTCTCCGTTAATTTCTATACCATATTAACGATAGTTTCCAAACAAGTCCTCCAGTTTGAAGCAAGGCGTGCGCAAAAGATAGGTAAATATTATCAAGAGGCAACAAAATACCACAATATCCTGCACTAGCATTTATCAGTCCTTGATCAGATCCCGATGTCGACATAGTTCAAGTAGCAATGGGTTATTATAAAATAATAACCATTTATATTTGCAGATTAGGAAACATTTCGCAACTGGTATTGACTAATAGGGCGCTCTGTGGGTGTTTGGAGCATATAATGTGGTCTGATGGAGGTTTTCATTGAAGTGGTTAACCTCGAGGGCCACTTGAACATTTGACTGCGGTTAGAGTTGAGCCGCTTCTTGGCGGACCGTTCTGTCCGAATTTCGAGCATGCTATATTTGGCGATTCAAAAAAAGTCTGTATGTCAGTGCCAAGTGCTTTTGGTAAATTATTGGGTAACGCTAGTTGGAAAAAGTATATCAAAGTAGAAAGCGTTCGGCTGTCTGACATTAAAAGTAAACACACTAAAATAAACGTTTGGACACTTCTTATTTTAACTTAATTGTGCTTGAAGTCGCGCGTACATAATACAATGTTTAGAAATGCTCAGAGCGTTTTTAAAGTTATTTTGTGCAATATTGGTATTGTAATTCCTTTTGTATCCTTCATGTATGCATTTATCTGTATGAAAAAATGAAATAGAACTAATCTAAATATGACCTGTAGGATTGCAATGGTTTTTGTTAATGCGTTTTGTTTCTATATAAACGTGAATCAGTTTTCGAAGCAGAACCTTATTTGATAAAGTCATTGATTGTGGGCCATAATGTAACTGTACGAAAGATTGATGTACCAATCATTCAAGATCATATTTATGATGCAGTTATGCAAAGGGCACCATTAGCCGTCCCGAAACGATGTGTTTTTTTTTTCAAATTGTAGGTAATTATTAAAAAAAAAAAATAGTCAACGATTAAGTGACATTTGAATTGAATTATTGATATCGCAAATGTGTGAGGAACCAACAACATCAATAACGTTTTACATGATTGAATAACCGACATATCGGAACTATTATTCCATTAGGTGTTTCCATTCAGTTAAGTATCATCGAGTTTAAGGAGTGTTGCGGCAGTTTTGCTGATTTTTTTTCCATCTAATAACTTTTGCTCAAAATTTATATTCAAGTACTACATACAAATACTATATGAAAAATGAAATAAAAACATAGGGTCACCGGCCTTGTTTTGATTTTATTCACCATTTTATAACATGTACTTTTTCATTAAATCTGAAAAATCTCTAATTGCATAAAAATGATTAATAACCTATGAAATTGGCAACATATTGATATTATATAAGATAATATATATCATATACCATTTAATTAAACCACAAACTACCAAAAAATGGAGAACACAAGTTAAATTTTAAGAAATTTTAATTTTTATAATTTTTATGTCACCCAAAAAAACGTATTTTTTTACTATTTTAACACAAAAATGGAAGTTAAAAAAGTTCTATCTAATAACTTTTTGCGAAACTGCTCAAATATGTTCATCTACGTATTGTTATCATAAAACAAAAATAAAAAAGGGGGGTCACCGCACTTTTAACAGAGATTTTTTTGTTCAACTATCCCTACCGTCTATGTCAAATTTCCTAAAATACAGCAATTAGGCGAAACCCAAGTACCGGTACACAGACTGTTATGCATAAACATTATAGATTGTTTACAATCTTAATTGGGATCACAACGGCTTACTAAAACACAGCACTAATACAATATTTAATCACAAACATAAGACCATACAGTATCAAACTCGACCTTAATCCTCCATAACAGGGACTTGTTGACAGATTTCGGCATGTTTTGGAGTTTGTGATTAAATGCTTTAAATTTATTAATGTAAACAACAGGACTAAAGAGCTCCAGGAAAAAAACAAGAGTGAAATAAAAGAAAGAAAAAAAGAATAAAAAAAAGTTTACCGCACCTGGGATCGAACCACTGAGTACCTATTATGAACCTACTCGGTCATAAATGTGTGATGATTCTGATAACAAAACTATTGGGTTGTGATAATAGCATCGGTGTTGCCATAAATATATTCTCGGTTAAATAAACTGCCGCAACACCCCTTAAATGAAATATAAATCCGGTTTTCATTGATTATGATGCAAAAGCACGATTGGCTGTAAACGGGTTTGTTGAATCATTGTGTTGTTGGTCACCGCACTAAAGTGCGGAGGTCCACACCGAATGAGATTTTTTGTCCCCTGGTAGAAGTAGTTATTATTGTATTTATGTATTTTACATGCAGTTCCTAACAAGAGAGGTGTCCATAGGACATGGATATCCCAACATTCCACTTTTGTCTCAAAACCCCACTAAGGTCAATAGCAAGCTGTTTTATGGCCTTTCCTTTGAGATAGGGTGACGGGTATTACAAGCGACACGTTGCTTCATGATGTTTTACCAAGTCATTTTTAAAACCATTCATATATGGCAAAGCGATGGCTGAGCCAGGAATTTTCGGACGGACATCCGGAGAACCGTAATGACGCACAGACCGAATATGCCTTATTCTTCGAAGGGGTGGAGGATGCATAAACAGTATTCACTAGAATTTCTAANTAAACTACTGACACCATGCGTTGAGCTTTAGAAGCATACAACTGTTGAGAGTATAACTTAAACTACTGACACCATGCGTTTTAACTTGTAATGACATAGTGTTTAAATATTTCAAGATAAGAATTACGACAAAAACATGTTTCAAGTTATTTTTGTAAAGGCATTAATTTAAGAAAAAAAATGCCCTAGTACCTGAAGAGGTTTTGGAACGGCTCACATCGAATATAAAGGATATCTCCGTTACTTTATTTTGAAATCCAAAAACTGATTCCAACGATGAAAAAATAAACTGATTCCATATAAAGAAGCAGCACATGAACATTCAAATTTTCTTAAGTAAAAGCGATTTTATAACAGTATGAAACAATGCAATCAAAGGTTGTTTTCCAAGATGACGATGAAATAATGCTGCAATGTACATTATTTATTAACTACTGGTATTTTTTTAAATTATAATTATCTGTATTATGAAATCGCCGAATCCCTCAATAGCGTACATGATACAAGCCAAATAACACGAAAAACAAGCACATAAGCTGTAGTTATAAATTTGCTAGAAATGTAAGGTTAAAAAATTAAGCCAGAAAAAAAACCCAAGACTTATGTCCAAACACTTGAAACAATGGTTATAACTGTAGTTAATGAAGAGAATCACTATGAAATTAGAAAAAATCATACGTAATATGATCAAAAAGGAACACCGTTCTTTCAAATTGTTTCACGCGCCATTCTCCTCTGTTATTTATTTCCAGACGTCATCAGAAATTTCAAAGTTCTCCAGGAAGTGGATGATGCATTTTAGAAACCCCGACATCACAAGAACGAACTCGTCGGAATTCCCTGGAATCTTTGTAGCCTCCATTTGCGCCAAGAAAAACTCGGGCACATGCTTCCTCTCCATGACAAGTTCTTGTATTGTCTTGTAGATACTCAGGGCCCAGAGCACCGACCCGTGAACTTCGTCTTTACTTGGCATCGTTTGCTCAAAAACGTCACTGGAAAGAATCGCATTGTTCCATTTGCTTGGCTCCGTATCGTCTGCAGAAAATTTCGTGACAAAGCCTCGACGTTCCAATTCATAAAACAACCCTGTCTTCAGGACATAGCTTGTTACAAATTCTGAAGCTTTAAACAGTGCAAGGAGAATGCCTGATGTGCCTTTTTCTTCGGATTTCCGTACCCTTTGTTTTGACAAATTGAATGTTTGTACGAAATTAAACAGCAAATGTGGACATAGCAGCTGAATGCTCTTTGCAATTTTATATCCGTTCTTTGCACATCTTGGGACGAATCTTATTGTTGCATGTTCAACCTGTGAAATGGAAACTTTAAACATTAAGTTTTCTTTATTCCGTGAATTCATGTCCATATCGTCGTCTATATATCGCTTAGTATCTTTCATCATCAAGTAGCATCCGATGGATTTGGCTGTGCTTTCATGTACTAAACTGTTCTTGGATGTCCAGTTCCTTGGAATCCAGTCTCTGAATCTTATAATTGGGGCGATATCGACACTAACATCCTGCCTCTTCAAAAAGGATCCATACCAAACCCATGTTAGCTGACCAATGTTAAAACATTCACCTTCTGAATTCGTGTTGCCCCAAAATCCAAAGAATCGTTTGCCTTGCCATGTTTGCGCATCGTTCAAGGCGTTTTGAATGTTTTTGTGAAACTGATTGCTTACATCTGACCGTTTGAGAAACCCATTTTCGTCAAGCAAGTGGGCAACAGAGTACTTTTCAAATTCATCTGGATGTCTTGCTTTCAATTTGACAAAGCCATCCAAAGCCTTGTCCTCAATCTCAGACATTTCAATGATTTCTCGTATTCTTACCAAATCGAACACAATATCAAACTCATCACAGTTTCCCACTTTCGTCCCTTCTGCAACGCTGCCACCAAACATGACATGCGATTCAAATAATGGGTTCTGCAATTTCATCACTTCAGCAAGCCGCAAAGCAAATTCAAACATTTCTTTTCTCATTGTTCGCGAGTCTTCCGCTGCCAAAATCATTTGTGACGTATTTGGCTCAAGCACGGAAATTGAATTCTGCAGAACTAATGTTCTATTATGCCTACATATAGGGTATTTTACAAGCCATTCCTCAATATCATCACCGGCCACATGTTCCGGTTCTTCAAATCCACGACTGATCAACGAACATTCCTTATGACAACAAAGTTGAAAAACCAGCCCGTGTCGAATATCGGATACTATTGGTCTCGTTTCAACGTTCGCTGATTCAAGCCCGAGAAGTCTTAATGTCCCAGTATCGCCTTGTAGTTCAGCTTCATCCTTTGCAGTTCTGCTGCGTTTGTCTTTAAGGCAGGTAGAGGCACCATTCCTCAACAAACAATCTATTGCAGCATGGTTGTTTAAATTCACAGCATGGTGTAGAGGAGTGGCACCGAAATCGTCTTGAACATTTACATCAGCACCATGTTTAACTAGAGCTGGAATCATCTCAATGACAAACGGGGCTTCGTCAGTTGTCAATGTGTGTGTGCACAAATGCAAAGGTGCCAAACCAAACCGGTCTCTCATGTTAACATCTTTATAAAAGTTGACTAATTCTTCAACTACCACAATATTGCAGTGTTCAACAGCTTCATGCAAAAGGGCTCTCCCATGGATGTCTTTGTGGTTGAACAATTTGAATTGCTTGAATACTTCACCGACAAAATGCCTCAAAGAATCCATATATGACGTATATTCTGGTTTGTAATGTCTTTGTGTTAAATATACAACGGGAGTTTCGTTTCTTGAGTCTACAGAATTTATTGATGCCCCACAATGCAACAATGTGTTTAAGAATATCAAACACCATTCTGGAATAGACTGTTTTATGTTACATTCAGCCATCATCCAATTGAAGTTTTGAAACCAAAAATGAAGAGGCGTAAGTTGTGTTGCGGTATGTTGAATATTCATATCAGCACCGTAGTCACGTAACAGTCGAACCTTTTCCAAAATCCGAGAAGCGTCAAAACGGAAAATTTTATTAGCTACACCACATAAAACCTCCTCATCATTATCAACGCCGTTGTCATCATTGACTCTCTGATATATTATCTCTGTATTGCTGGTTGCCTTCTCGTCGCTTAAGTTGCAACTGCTGTTATTGTGTATCTCTGTGGCATAAATAGTATCATGAACGTCATGTTCAACTGCAGTACTCGCACCACACTTATCGCTGTAGACCATCCCGTGTAATCCAACTGATGTTTCAATTACATCAACTGACTGACATTCAAATTCAATATAAGCATCCAACTCTTCTTTATTTGAAACATACATGTTTCCGCCATAAACGCTATCAAACTCTGCCTGAAACTCCTCCCAAGCTCTGTATATAAGCTCATGAATTACGGGACAACCTTTGGCATCAAGGGCGTTGGGATTGGCACCAAACTGAAGAAGCTTTTTAACAACTTCTGGATCTACCTGTCCGTCCATTGACATGTGTAAGGCGGTTCCACATATTGAATCGTCCTCTTCGATGTTGATAGTGTCTACGTCACCGTCTTTTAGAGTTGGTTGCAATAAATCTAAGACCGTAAGTTTGCTGTTAAGACAAGCAAAGTGTAAAGCCATGTCTGACGTGGTTAGCCTCTTTGTGAGGGCAGTAAACCCCTTTTTGATGGCCCGCTTGATTGGTCTCATGTCATTATCAAGAATCGCCTCGAACGCTTGATCGATTTCCGCTTCAGTCAACTCCATAACAAAGTTGAATCTTTTCACTGTGTTGGACTATAACACTTGATCGATTTCCGCTTCAGTTAACTCCATAACAGAGTTGAATGTTTTCACTGTATTGGATTATATAGACCTACAGAAAAATACGACTGTATACATGTAGCCTTTGTCATTAGGTAAAGGAAAAACTTCGAATTTTTATAAGCATGAAGATTCTTCAGTAAATGAAATGCCGTTAACATAAGTTAAAATAACTGAATACATCCTTTAAACATTGTTTTATCACAGCATCTCCTTTTAACACAGCTTGTCTCTATTTCATCTATCACTAATCGAAGTTTGTATACCAATACATTATGTTGTCAACGCAAATCAACATATTACGGAGAGCAATGCGAGAATAGTTACGCTCTTAATACTTGACTGTTAAATATACGCTTAATGATTCACATGCATAGCGATCTCGTGAATTCGGTCAAGCCTATACGGGCTTTTACATTTCATTACCTGCACTCCGTTATTCACGTGTATATATGTGCGTTCTGCTTCATGGCAACTGTAGTATTTTAACTGCAGCATTTACCATACAAGCAAAAATCATTGAAACAGTCTCTTCTGTAACAGATTTAAATTAGTTGTTTTTTGTTTCAATCTTTTTGTTTCTTTACTGCAAATTATACTTTGTCATACCATTCCATAGGAATTATTGGTTTGCTTGATTCCGGGAATTATTGGTTTGCTTGAATCCGTTTCATGATAAATTCTATGGTGCTCCGTTATGGCAACCCGTTGTTTCACACGTTTGACCTATGAATTACAAGCGCAATTCTGGCAATTCGTATTTTGGCGCCTCTGCCTGGCTTAACCCATTAATGCCTAGCGTCTAGAAAAAAAATGCCTTGGCAAACAGCGTAGACCCAGATGCGGCGTCTCATCAGGGTCTGCGCTGTTTGCTTAAAGGAATTTCTATAAGAAATATTCGAAATATAGAAATAAATATACTAGACATACCTAATTTTGGAAATAAATTGATCCAATTTAGAAGGATGGGAGAGTCCACTAGGCATAAATCGGTTAATGTGAAAATGTGAATTGCAAATCACAAATGGTCATGTCACATTTTATGGACGGAAACGGATATGTCTTGCATCATCATAAATATTGAATAATAAAGAATTATAGTATGTTAATATGTTCTCATTATCTGTTATTTTATTTCAAAAATAAGCCGAACCATAAGAACTTGCTCGAGTAAACCGATGCAAGCTATGAGCCAATAAATAACATAGAAGAAGCAAAACAGACGCACTTACACAGCATGATGTTTTAAAAGAATACAGCATAATGCCATACGGCTTTGTAATTTACCAATATACAATTGTTATTTAGTAGCATGCAATTGTCATTTAGCAACAAGCATTGGCTTGCGACATTCCTTTCCATATTTCTTTAGATATATACATATTAAAAAAATAGAATCGAGTATTGCGGCAGTTTTGTGTAACGTTTGTACGAAGCTGTGATATGCGATGAAATCGGTAAGGTGATTAAAATGTATAACAATCATTAGTAGTGAGTCACATAATATTTTTAGATTCAAACCTGTCTGAATGTCATCCCTCTATGCTGGAAGTTGACTTTAATGATGTATACGTATAAATCAACAATAGCTAGAAATAATCAAGGTAGGTTACATTAGGTAACTTTGTTGCTATATAAAAATGTCTCATATAAGTAACGGTCTACTAATAACTTGAGATGTACAATTGAATACTCTGTAAACAAATCTTCATTTACTTAAAGACATGTTTCGGTTAAAGACACTAGTTATGATGTACCTTTTTTACCATCTTTTCAGGGAAGGAATTGATGTTGAAAAAGATATCACTACTGATATGTTTTAAATTGGAGACCACAGCGGGGAACTTGCGTGAACGCGGCTTACACTCAACTAAATAGTAGACTGAAAAATGTTTCGAGTTCATTCTTACATATACCATGACATACCTTTTTGATTTCTAAATGAGCTTAGAATCTCTTTAAAAAGTAGTGTTGTGGGGATCCCTACGTGCAAAATGTTGACTTAATTGTTTAACTAAAGTTGAAGGTTTTACATCAAATTACATTTGGAATTAGTATATTGTGACCTAATTAAAATGTCAATCATCAAGATAAAGCTTAAGTCTACAGTTATATACTTCGACATGTGTTTGATACTTCCTTACAAATAATAAAGAAACAGAAAACTTGATGTTAAATTCCACTTGAAGAAAAATACCCGTCTCAATTGTTTCCATAGTGCACAATTAACAACAGCTTCATAACATGTGCATACTTTCATTGCCTGTGTTGCCTTTGCAGAGGTATCATGAACCGTGAAAGGTGTAAAGATTTAAACAACACCAATAGTTTGTTCCAATATGTGAAGTGTATTTAAATTATAACAAATCCTATGAAGCAAACAATTTACTTCAGTTTATTATATTTTATATCCTTGCCATAGTTTGAAAAGTGAAAAATGTTATGAGCTAAATATAACATGAGCCTTGTTCTGGGAAATATGGGCGTGTGCGTTAAGTGTCCTCCCATATTAGGCTGTGCAGTCCGCATAGGCTTATCAGGGACGACACTTAACGCCTTTATGAAATTTTTCGTTTAAATGAAGTCTCTTCTAAACGGAAGTTCAGTTTCGGCGGAAAGTGTCGTACCTGATTAGCCTGTGCGGACTACACAGGCTAATCTGGGACGACACTTTACGAACATGCATTAAGCCCAGTTTTCCAAAACGCGGCTCATATAATAAACTAGATACATCACCCACGCATTGTCAATCCATGCAAGTATATTAGTAATAATATACCAGATAAAAAGCCCGTGATTTGTCAACTTAGGCTGGTGAATCACCCTCTCTCAGTTTCCCATGTTTCAACAAGCAAGCCAAGTTTGTACAAGGACCCGTTTCCTGTTTTCAGTCGAAGCTGCATATATCTCTTAAGAGAGGCGGAAGAAAAATAATCGCGTTTGAACTTTTGATCGGCCTTTCCACAATTACAGCTAATTTGATACACAAGTTGAAGACTTTTTTTTGTTTTGAAATAGTTGGGATTTACATTTCTTCAGTCAAGAAATAGTTCTCATTGGATAGGTCAGTGGAAACTAGAGTGATGGTATTCAAATGGACATTGGTCTAAATACGAATGTGAACGTTTCCGTGTAAAAGTAATCAATTAAAGTAAGCGACATTGTGTTTGTCAATTGGGTTAAGTGTTAAAACTATTTGGAATAAATCCGCACACTCGTAAGTGTTTTTATAAATCTACTTGTTGTTGTTTTTTTAAAGCTTATGCGTAAGTTGTGGTGAATGAGCTTTGACAAAGTATTACTTAATACCAGCATCACCATCAGCTTCAGAATCAATAATATCTACCAACGTACACTTACGTCGGATTGAAATTCTTCTAAAATCCTAGTAGAATAGTGTCAAAGTGGAAAATGTGACATAAAGTAAAGGATTTAAGGTTCGGATTCATGTAAACGTAAAATCTTATGCGAACATAAACCTGATATAAACAGCACACGTCATAACTCAAAATTGTTGTTTATTTACAATTAAACAACTCGCAATCATTTTTATTTAGGAATGCCTTGAAATGATGTATTAGATAACATTTTAATATATTTGTATCATCAAATGATTTATTCGACAAAAAACACAGTACTGTGAACGGCATTAATGTTTTGTACAATTCTGAAATATTGAAGTGATGTACGTCATGTATTTCATTAAATAAAGAAAATGTTTTGGTAGCAAAAAACACACATAACCGGAATATGAAATACTGAACTTACAATGTCAATATATAAACTGAGTCGTTATGTCGATTGCATTAATATTAGTATTTGTATTATCATTATTATTATTATTATTATTATTATTATTATTATTATTATTATTATTATTATTATTATTATTATAAGTATTATTATTAGTAGTATTATTATTAGTATTATTATTGTAATTGTTATTGTTGTTGTTGTTGTTGCTGCTGCTGCTGTTGTTGTTGTTGTTGTTGTTGTTGCTGCTGCTGCTGCTGTTGTTGTTGTTGTTGTTGTTGTTGTTGTTGTTGTTGTTATTATTATTATTATTATTATTATTAGTATTATTATAAGTATTATTACTATTATTATTATTGTTATTATTATTATAATTAGTACTAGAAAGAAGTAGCAGTAGTAGTATGTGTGTGTTGTTGTTTTTTTGTAGTTGTAGTACTGGTGGTGGTGGTGGTGGTAGAAGAAGTAGTAGTAGTAGTAATTTAGTTCTTTTCGTTCTTATTGTTGCTGTATACGTTATAAGTTGTAGTAACAGAGTAGTTGTGCCACTCGATCAGTATATTTTTGTATATTCAAATATCAATATATATATAAAAGACATTTTACTACAACTAGTACAAATCCTCCCGCAAACATACAACTGGTTCTTCTTGTACACCAACTCTGCACCAATCTTTTTTAAGTCAAGTGCAGCTTTAAGTTGCGACAAATAATTTATCATCATAATGATTTTGTCACGTTCTTCTAAGTCGCACTTGATGTTGCAAGTGTTTCTTTTCACAGTGACCTCAGTTTACATTTTCAGAGAAGTGCCTGCGTTTCTGGGGATTCATAATTTATTCTTTTTGTTTCTCTTCATTAAAATAGTTGTGACTAGCACTGAAGCATTTCGATTTTATTTGTGTATGATGTTTTCCTACACGGTACCTGGACTAAGCATACTATGAATGACTTTTTATTTCAAAATTTAAAACTACTAATGGATGATTATTACTGACTCACGTTTCAGAGGCTGACACAAACGCGTCAAATGGTCTAAAGAGAAATGATAAACATGGAGAACATCGATGTCGGGGGAATGGCGGCCGATCGACCGAACCTCGTGTTCGAGGAGGGGTCGTACAGCATACCGGATCTTCTGGACTCGCACCTGCTTCCGGTTGTTGCGCAGTACGACACAGCGAAACACCCCCTTCCGTCAGATGACCTCAATTTTGACCTTTCCCAACCCTTGCTGTTGTACAAAAAGCGTAACATACAGGTAACGTGTTAGTGAGTGCGTGCATGTGTATGCATTTTTTTTTAATAATCGCTTTTAGAATTGACAATAATTTTTAAAGCAATTGCATGTTTAATTGATTTCAAATATCACATGTTTAGCGGTTTTACAATTTTACACAAAAGAGAACGTGATTAATGTCTCTTAAACTCAAGTTTAAGTTGGATGATTGTGACTTTCTATGAATGGAAATTAACCATTTTTTCTACGATGATACTTGCTCACTCGCACTATCCTGTAACAGAGAGTTTTGTTCTGTATTGAAATTATTTTCTTTATTCAGCGAAGATAATTCGCACAAAATAGTTATTCGTACCACAATGTGTTGCTGTTCGGCGTGTATGCAAACTGTTAACTGTAGAATATGTTTAACTGGTGAAAACTCTTGAATGTTTAAAAACTAAACTATTGGATTAAATTCTATGAAAGCAAGATAGATTGCCAAAACGAGACTCCAGGTCGTCCTCAGAACCTAAGGAGTTATTGCGTGTTAACGGAGATTGATTCTTATGTACACTCACCGATGTTTTAATAAACAAACAACAACGTTTCATAAAACTACACAATATAAACAAAAGAAGTGGGTGCGAATAGAATTGCCTATGCCTCTGTGATGTTACAGTCAAAACGCGATATAAAAAATACAAAACGGAATTGTTCGTAGTATCGCATCTTTCGCAGTTTAGCTTATTTTCAGATTTTGAAGCACTATGTGGCGCCAAGCCGTTTAATTGCTTTCTCACAGAAAGATGTCATGAAACATTTAATGCACGTGTTTGTTGGATAAATTTCTTTGAATAAATCAATAATTATAATTTTATGTACTTAGAGAAATACACCTTTTTTCCGTGGATGAAACGTATGCAACATCAGACATATCGTTGCTATGCCAGCCCGATTGAGTACATTGTAATATGCAGAAAATAATCAGAAATCTATACTTAATTTCATTCATTTTAATTATTTACATAATATGAACTGCTCTATTGTACTGTATGATTTTATCAGTAAGCTTTCTGAAACCTTTATAAGTGACTTTCCCCTTAACTTCTGTGCCCACTGAACATGTATACAGAAGTATTTAGTGAATGGCCACATACATGTATGTTGTTGGAATGCTACAGCGAGTGAACATTTCCTTATAGTGGTTCAAGATTATAAACGTTGCTTTCTTAGTTTTACGACCAAAATTGTATGCTTAAATGATATCAAAATGTCGAAACTATATTTGCTAAAATATTTTGTTCTGAATCTACATTTATACTGTTGTGGCGAACATCTTAAAACCGCTATTCTTTCCCAAACATAATGAATATATAGTTGCATTATCGTAAGTTTAAACTGCTAAAAGCAGCCAATGACTGGTATTGAAATGAACAGATCAACTACAATAGGAAACATGTATCAGATAATGAGTGTCGTATATATCACTCTGGACGACACTTTACGCACGTGCATTAAGCCCGGGGTTCTCGTGATTCGCATTATTTAATAACGTCGCATATTACCTAGAAAAATAATTGTGCACTATCGTTGTTATTCCTTTACTGCACAGAAAGTGGCCACGCGGTCCCTGTTCATAGAGAAGGGCCGGTACGAGGAGGTGGGGGAGACGCTGCTCATACCGGAAGACTATAAGGGTAAGTAATGACGTCATAAGTGTGACGTGTTATACGTATTGGCGTAGTCCTACTATAAGCATGAGGGTAACTGTGAAGTCATTGTGACACATTGACGTCATACTTGTTACGCCTTTAACGTTATCTAAAGTATTCCGACTATAACGGTAATTTGATCGTCATATTGGTGACGTGTTATTCGTGATAATTCAGCAAAAATACGTCATTCTTGTGACGCTTAATACGTGATGTAAGTCATCCCATTATATGTGTAAATGTTACGTCATACTTTTGAAGACGTGTACGTGAGATAAGTCCTCTAACTGCAACGGTAATTTTGACGTATGATACGCAATATATATTGTGTCATACTTTTGACGCGTTATTCTTTATGCATTTCCTTCGGACGCGGTACGATTGCTTAACTGTGTAGTTTTGGTGATCAATAGGTTTAACATGTTTGTTTTAAGGCTGGTTTGCCGTGCTTCAGCGGGTTACCGGAAACATACAAGCAGACGACACCATCCCGCACTTTAAAAGCGTAGAGGAAGTCGCAAACTCTAATACCGACCGATTTCTGGTAGGCGGCACAAAGCACCTCACCGGTTTTCATGTGCTCGAAGGCCCATGCGCGACAAGAAAAGGGGAACCACGTGACATCCTACCCGGTGACTTATTGACGAATGAAAGAACGGTAAACGGGGAAGTCAAAAAGCGCTCGCGGTTGTTCAGAAAGCCGAAATACATCACAGAAAAGTTTCTCCTGTGTCACGACGAGGCGGATCGAAAGGTCCTACTTCCGTTCGAGCAGAATGGAATATTTTATCAGATCTCCCACAAGTACGGGAAAGCGCAAAACAATGTGCTTCAGATGAGCGATATCGTTGCCCGGAAGTTGACACCCCGCATCCTTAAACTGGTGTTTGGCCGATTTCCGGTAACGCCGCGTTCGTTTACCGGTCTGATGAAAGCCGAATCGTCATCGCTGGAGACTTCAATCATCGCATCGACCATCGTAAATAACAAGAACATTTTGATGGAGATTCCGATGGCCTCCGCTATGTATTTCCGCGTCGCGGTGATGAACGACGACCTACGTAAGAATCCTTGCTTCCGGAGCGCGATGAGTCTATGCGCAGAGCGTGCCATGGCCTACATGCGAAACATCAAGGTTTGTTACAATTTCGCCGAAAAAGAGGAAGAAACCGTTACCTCCACAAAGGTCTGTAAACAGTTTCCGGAAATAAATTCGGGTGATCAAGACGAGATCAGAAGTTTGGAATATGCCGAAACTCCTTTACCAAAGAGACAGACACGTCCGATGACTCAAGATATTGCACACCAAAACCTTACACGCGGGCGCTCGGCTGAGAAACACGAGTACGTGTGTGTGAGACCCGCGCGTGCGCTTTCCACCGGGCGAATGAGCATTTGCTTGGGAAACAGCTATCTAACGCTTCCGGTGTATGAAGACGATGATGACAACAAGAGGTATTCTGGAAACAACAACACTTTCATGGGAACTGTGTACGAAGAAGATCGCGATGTGAAGAAATCGAATTTGATAGAGGAGGAATCCACCGAACGCACAGACGATTTATTTGCGTCGGTTTTCGCAGGCTTTGATCGGGTGACCTCTATGTCATGTTTCGCAGCAGGATCCTGTGATGGAAACACCAGTGCAAGACCAGACAAAGAAGGTAACGCCGCCGATGCCGACTACATTCTCGTGTCCAGACGTCGACCGACCACAAGTCCCCCGGAGATATCACCGCCTCCTCTTCCCCGCTCCACTAGCTCTTCCGGTGTATCGTCCGGTTCAACGACGTCTGTTAGTGACGGCGCAGGCTCAAACAGGTGCTCGACAGAATCATTTGAATATGCTGTTCCGAAAATGGACGATCCACACAAACTTTTAAAGGGCATTAAAGCATGTGAATCGGCCTCTAAAGCGGGATCCTTCTTGAATCCCCATAAACCAGTCTGCAGACTACCATCGACATTCATGTTTCCGGAAGGACGCATCATTTTGCCAACTGCGGTATCCACACTTCCCGGATGTGATAACCGAAGCCTTTTTGACAACGAAGTCAGAGCATCCGGCGAACCCGTTTACAAAAACATAGAATCACTGATGGAACTTGCTGCCACGCTGAACAAAATCGATTCCGATAACGAAGATGATATTGAAAATAACCCGGACAAAGAGAACGATAAAGAAATCAATGTGAGTGACGGAGTTCTGGCTAAGGAAATAAGCCTCACTGACGACAAAAACACAAGCCTTGCTCTTAAAGAAGCAAATGAGCTCCGTGTTTTAACCAAAGAGGAAACTAAATCGAGTGCCATATTGCAACAAAATAAACATGGGGCTAAGATTAGTGAACATGCAATTGAAATTAACATTGATCCTTCACAAAAAGAAGCAAATCGAATTCCTGTTTCGGATGAAAATATGTATGAAACACAAGAAGTTTCTGTTAAACTGAAACAACAATCGGAAAATGTGTCTAATTCAACTACGGAACAATCGTGTCAGTGTAACGAGAAGACAAATGAGGAATCAAGTGACGCGCATAAGCAGGGTGACACGTTGATTGAAAGTGTATCTGATAAACAAACCAAACAGGAGACTTCGACATTCCCTGCAGATGTCACACTCGGCCTAACCGTTGCGACAGAGAAAGACATTCAGTCATTTGACAACGCTAACGTGGATATGAAAGCGCCAGTCGAATTTCCTTGCGAAGCTGATTTCACAGACGGCTTTACCGTTACAGCAGCGAAAGTCAGTCAGTCAGATGTGAACGTTAACGAGGAGATGAAAGAACACGTCGAATGCCCTTGCGACTATGATAAGGATTCTGCGAGTGGTCCAGAAACCTTGACAAATAATGAAAACATTAATAAAGACAGTGTGGTTGAGCAACTTGACATTACAAGTTCGACGAATGAAAGCGGAGTGGTCATCACAAATAACGTCAGACCGTCGGACAGTGAGAATCTGTGGCGAATCGCAGTAAGGAAGATGTCGGTCAGCGAGGGGAGTAGCCTGAGCGCACAGCCCCTGTTACTGACGTACGCGGCCAAGAGGCAAATTGAATCGTGTAGTAAATCACTGCCTGAATTTTCCATAGACGATATTTCCTCGAGTTTCCTTGCTATGGGTATTAAGGAGTCCTCTATCAACAGGCTCAGAGAACTGGAAGTGGATGGCGTAAAACTCCAGAAAGTGGTCGATGGCGATGTTAACATTCGAGATTGTTTAGACGGTGTAAACCTCGTGGATGAGCAGAAAATATCCATGTTTATTCGAGGGTGGCGTCCAATGGACGCTGAAATACTTCTGTAAAAGTGTCCGGATAAACTGATAAGTCTAATAAACTGGCGTACTGTCTTATTACATTTTAGTTAATATTTTTGACAAAACATGAGATTTTAGTAGTGGTTAGAATTGACTATTAGATTTACTAGTATTGAGGAAGACTTAAACACTCTATGCAAACATCATGTTGGCGAATATTGTGTACATACCAATAAAATGTCACTGCTATATATCTCATTTAAGTTAATTGATATATTTAAATAAATAATATCGGGTACATGTATATACTATGAACATGATCAAGGCGTTAAGGACAACAGAAACTCGGTTGTTGGTGTCTGAATTTTAAATTTAATTATATGGCTTGAAATTTTGATACAGTCAATACGAATCACGCCCGGTCACTTGAATATTCTATAATAAAGTACTCATTTATTCGAGTTTTGTATTCATATATGGCTATCACATTGTTAGAAGAATAACATGTAAATCTTACAATTATGTTGGTGTATTGTTGTTTCATTACTTCCTTGTAGGTTTAACGGGAAGTGTTTGTTTGTTTGGATCACATGACAACAATATCTAGATATGCCATTTTAGTCAAAAAATGTGAAGGAGCCTACAGCATTTATCAGTTGAATATACAATCAAACGATGAATTTTGATGCGACTAAAATTAATTGTAATCAATTATATGGGTTAACTATATGAATATTTCTGCTTAACTATACTATCCATGTAGTAACTTGCCAATAACATAATTTTTGTAGTGACATTCGACATTGCCTTCACAGGCCGTCACTTATGACAGTTTCTTTGTATGTTCTGTTCGACTGTGATCAAATCATTGAATGTATATAAAATACTTCACGTTTGTTCAATCAAACGTGCATTTGTATAAAATAATCATTATTGAACAATAAAACGTTCATTTTAATTGTAAATACTTGGTGAACTTGATTGTTAGTGGCGGAGGTTCATAGATCAGCTTGATGTACTGCATGCCGCGAACCAACTATCGTAAACAACGTTAGTGAACCAAAAACTATTTTGAAACATTCCCGATATTAGTTTTCAATTGCGTTGTCGATGGATTGATGTAATTTTGTTGATAATCACATGTTCTTCAAACGCATGTCGTTTTGATTATTTTATATTTAATTGTTCATATTTTACAGTAGTGACTAACTAAAATATAGATTAACTGAAGAAACGTGTAATTGTCCATTCATATATAGCTACGATTTAAACTGTTAATATTATTTTGCTTATTTTGCTGCAGTGAATACATGTACATACACATACAAAAAAAGCATTAGAACTTATTAGTATCAATCTTGTTTTGATTTTATTTACAGGCACTGATGCATTAAACACACTAGATTTATGCGTGTTATAAAACATATTTTAACACAGATACATATAAAACTAAGGTGAAGAAATTGCACTATTATAGACATTTTACATTTAATGAAAGCAAAAAGTACCAGAGGAGAGTAATACACGATAAACAAGAATCATGTTTATATTTTAATTTAATTACTTGGAATGAATACTTCCGTGTTGAAACCTAATATTGAGGATTATATAGTCCGTAAGACTTCTACGTATAAATGACATCTTCAATCCCGACGTCAATACAGATCACCAATAATGTGTGTTTTTGATGAAGTTCGAAAATCACAATCAGTAAATATACAACGCAAATAAAATGCAATCAGCGCGTTGCGTTAATACATATTTGATTAAATTTGTGTCGATCAGTAGTCTTGATTTTGATTAATACACAATGTGTTGACTATTCATTTGAGATTGAGTATGTTCACTTTAGTTTTTAGCTCTACTGGCCGAAGGCCAGAAGAGCTTATGTCATGGTGTGGTTTCCGTCGTCCGTCCGTCCGTCCGTGTGTGTGTGCGTGCGTCCGTTAGACTTTTTCTTGTTTACGCGATAAAGTCCACAGTTTTCATCCGATTCTTTTCAAACTTGTTCAGTGTCTTTATATTCATGAGGACTCAAACCCTATTGAAAATGGGTTACATCAGACCGTCCGTCTGCCGTCCGTGCGTGCGTCCGTCCGTGCGTTAGACTTTTTCTTGTTTACGCGATAAACTCCACAGTTTTCATCCGATTCTTTTTAAACTTGTTCAGTGTCTTTATATTAATGAGGACTCGAACCCTATTGAAAATGGGTTACATTAGACCGTCCGTCCGTGCGTGTGTAGACTTTTTCTTGTTTACGCCATAAACTCCACAGTTTTTATCCGATTCTTTTAAAACTTGTACAGTGTCTTTATATTCATGAGGACTCGAACCCTATTGAAAATGGGTTACATTAGACCGTCCGTCCGTCCGTGCGTGCGTTAGACTTTTTCTTCTTTGCGCGATAAACTCCACAGTTTTCATCCGATTCTTTTCAAACTTGTTCAGTGTCTTTATATTAATAAGGACTCAAACCCTATTGAAAATGGGTTACATCAGAGTAAAAAGTCCAGAATTATCGCCCCTTGAATTTGTATTGGTCCGAGGCATTTAAGTAGGTTGTTTAATTGGTTGCAATTATAAATTTAAAATTAAATAAAATATAAGCCATCTGATAATTCATTTGGCAAGGATGAAAGGATTTGTGTTTTCAGTATTCCCTTGCATGATGACTTTCCATTCCATTGACATTCCAGCCAGTAGAGCGATTCAGGCCCTCATGGGCCTCTTGTTTAATATTTAGTTTAGCTCAATTGAAATAAAGATTGATTTATACTTACACTTTCTCGATTCAGTTTTCTGAATAGAGGCAGTACTTCGTACTTTTTATGGAGATCTTGAGAAAGCTCCCATGGGACCCGGGACCTGCCAATCAAGCACCATACCCAAACGCCACCACAAATTCACAAACTCTTCAAGTTAATCATTAACGAAAACAAAATAACTCGTGGTTTTTGTGTAAGGTTCGAACGTAGCTAATGCATACATGTCATGCATTTTGTAAAAAATATCGTATTTGTATGGTTCATACAGCAGGAGAGTTTTGTATTTTCAGCCGTTATCATGTATTGATGTAGAGTGACAAGTTGAAATAACACCACAACCAAGCACATACCAAATAAGACCAGATTGAATGCAACTGCATCCACATGAAAAACAATGAAAGCTCAAACCTGTTTTTGGCTACCCGAACCATATAAGTAACCAAGTTATATTGATCATACATTTAAATAAATAATAAAGCATCGCAATGCAAATTAAAAAGCAATTAAGAGAATCTTTATCAATTTTATGAAACATGTAATTATTCAATGGTAAAAAGTGCAGATTTGTAAGTTTCGAAGTCACGATGAAATTTAAAAAACAACACAGAGTGATACCACATATCGGGTTTTTACTCAAATATCTAAAGACATAACATCATATAGCTATTCTCATCATCGTCCTGTAAAACTTGTCGTCTGGGACAATCAACGAATATTCTTTGCCGAACATATTAACAATCTGAATGTTATCAAATAAGTATAGGTAGTATAAGAAGATTTAGTTTACAATAATAATTCAAAGGAAGAATACGAAATAATCTCCAGCAATGCCAACAGGATTGTATTTAGATTTGAACTTGAATCAGTACACTTTGATTACACAAATATAATTAACGACGCACTGAAGAGGTCACTCGTTTTGGCACTGCACTGTTCCCTATAGGGCATGCGTCCAATACGTGATAAGATAACAGACGACATCTCCACTCGCACTCTAGCCCTTCCAAGTTCTCTCCACTTTTTTGACGACTTTTATAAAGGACACAATGACAGCGTCCTATTGTAAGTTAACTTTTTGATTGTTATTTCATCTTCTGATATTCGTAGTTATCATGGAATCTTAACATTTGTCACATCATTGTATACAAGACAGCAGACATCAAACCGTATTCTTGTCTAGATCCTCATCGTTCTTTGTATTACAGTTTGTTCAAAGTGTTGACACAGGATTTTGTAAAACCATGATAGGAATTAATTTAGCAATGATGTAGCCAAACCGTGATCTTGTCTGTTTTTTAATCGTTCTTTTATTACAATTTGTTCAAAGTGTTGGCAAAGAAAATTTATGAGCGAGGATGGCATACATTAAGCAATGATAGCACCAAAATATGTTCTTGGCTTTATTTTACCGTTTTTTTGTGTCACAATTTCTGACTTAAAATGCCTAATGTATTTGACAAAAGTATGAGAACGAGCACGCGTACCTATCGATACATTCTTTTTATTTAAATATTCATCTGAAATACAAGACATTGGACTATTTAGTAAGAAATGAAAGAACTTGCTTATTTAAGGTCATCGCATGTTAGTTTTTTAAACATTTTGCAATTTCGTATAGTAAAGTGTACTCTTGCAATCAACAATTTACATTTTGACATCTAATGCATCATAAACTGTTGAAAACAATTTTCACTGAAAACATCGTTCTATTTTTGTATTCTCAGTTTTCCTCGCTCTGGCACTTGCACACGTTGGATCGCATATAGCCGGTAAAGTAGCATTTTAAAATTATATTGTGTTCTGTCAACTTATGTGGTATAATGTCATTGGTTTATGTTTAATGCATGATAAAAAAACGTGAAATAAAGCAAAGATTAATTTTCCTATTTTAAATACATGGTGGTGTACAACTTATACAACTTTTGTAGCAAACAAATACTACGAAGTTCCACTAATAGATCGCTTATAAAATGACGATTAACTTTTACAATCATCAATAGACACCGTCTCTTTGGCCTTGTGGTAGGGCGTTCGCTTACAGTGACAGGTCGATGGTTCGAGCTTCGACAAGGGCTTTTTTTATATAATCAAAGGTCTACCAAGCAGCTAGTTATAAAAGTCTCGGGGGATTCCGATTGTCTAATAAGTATTGTATTTCCCCCGATATATAAGAAAACACTCGGGAGCAAATGAGATAAAAATGCCAATACTAACACGCCTTTATATAACTATGGGTTAGCATGCTTAACTTACAATCAAATGATTACAAAAAACTAGTATACATCGCCATTTTGTCATAAATGCAACGTCTGCTTTGCTCTTTTACAGAGGCGATCATGTGCTACAAATGCGACCACGTGGCCCACCCACGTGACTGTGAAAGGATTGTGGAGTGCGCGGCAAATGAGGTAAGTATTGCACGTACATAGCGGTTAAATTCAAACAAAGCTGCTAACTTCAAATAAATAAATGAAAAATTAAGATTGTATATCTATCAGAAATACAATAAAAACAGATACATGCTATATTTGTTGGAATCAGTCATCTTGACAACACATTTCATTCGTGTCATATTACACGGTTGGAAAAAAAATATTATAGTAATTGTTTATGTATGTATAATTACTTGACCATAAAGTGCAATATTCTGTTATTGAACATCAAGCGTATACATGTTTAACGTTGTATATTGTCATTTAATGATGATTACTATAACTTTAAGTTTAAATTCTGTACTGATGTAACCATGGTCACTTGCAGGTTTGTCATGTGGTCAGTTACGCCCAGCCCGACGGTCATTTCTACTACGTGACTGGATGTATGGCGAAAACGGTAAATACAAAAAATCGCTGTGTCACGTTGACCTACCCAAGTGTTACTCATTGTCGTCTGATAATGCAGGTTTCGTGTGCATATTTATAATTACATGCATTATAGATGAGAGAAAATCACGTAGACTCAGGAAAGGTATTGTACTTTTTTTATGTGATTTCAGTACATTCACAATTCATAAAAGAAGGGTGAATTGCATACTTTGCAGAATTATCCGCTACATTTCTTGAAATAAAAAAGAAAACATATTTGCATATGGGTTCCATTATATAATTGTGTATGATGTACGTCTAGAATACAAACTAATTCTGTTTTTTGCATATGACTATACATAGGAAAACAAATCGCGATTATGAATACATGAATTTGAGCCACTAGTACCAATGCGATTGAAAGTGTAGCACAAATGCGGCTTTATATGTGCAACCACTTAACTATATTATACCTACAAAAACTGTTAATGACGAGTAATCCACTTTGAGAGTGAACCGCAATCAAATATGTATCGCGGATATAAGTATATTACCTTCTTGAATAGGAATCTTGAGCCGCCAAGTATTTAACCACATATTTTTTTGCACATACTTTAACGTATTTAATTGACCGCAAAGTCTTCTTATCATGAAATGCTCTACAATCAATTTAATTCACCGCAGAACGTGCGTATCATGTAATGCTCTACAATCCAACACGTTCTTCGGGGACAACACGTTCAACTTAAACAGTAAAACTGTAACATTATTGCCTTTGATTAAATTTATAATGAAGGAATAACGCATTTTAAATTCTTGTCAAGCAGGTATTTAAGTATAATCATGTCCATACACTACGTTTCCCGTAAAAAAGCCTTGAATAGATTACCGCTAAACTCGTGTGGTAATCTGAGAAACGTGCATATAACATTTGAATAGACATTTGTTGAAGCGTATATGCCCTTCTGTGCTTTGCTTCTGAGTCGAATCACTCACATATAGTTGTGCTTTGCTTCTGAATCGAATCAGTCATATTTAATTGTGCTTTGAATCTGAATCGAATCACTCACATCTGCTGACCCTCTCTGCATTGTAGTCTTGTCCTGCCACATCGGCGATAGGCAAGCGAGACTTGGCTATCTGTAACCGCTGCTGCGATAGCCACTACTGCAACAAGGAACTGTGCGACGGACCAGGTGAGTAAGCTCCCTTTGTTAACATTAAATCCTCATTAAAAAGGAGTCAAATCCTCAATGCGATGACCCAATGCAGAGAAGAACCAGACGATTGCGCGGATTATATGTTAATTTAAGTTCGAAAACATCGATAGCCTGAGTTGTATTGAGACACTATGGAGAACGCTCATAAATCGTGGATCGAACTTATGACCCCCTTTCATCTATCCACTTCCCCTCTTCGACTCAGAAGTTTGACACAGCAAAGTAAGAAAGAGATTGCATATAACGTCTGATTGCATATAAAGTCTGATTGCATATAACGTCTGATATATCGCCGCTTGCATCGGAACGTGAAAGCTACCAAAATCACCCAATAGTAAACAATTGTATGAAGGAATGTATTACCCTTTAAAGATCAGATACTGTATGAAATCTACACCACGCCATTAATAAAAAAACGAGATTCCGTTTCCAATTTCATTTACAGTAATCGTTTTTTTTTTTTTTTTTTTTTTTTTTTTTNTTTTTTTTTTTTTTTTTTTTTTTTTTTTTTTTTTTGTACTATTAGCATAACACAAATTATATGCCTTTTTAACTGTTAGCTTTCCCTTACAGCCCCGGCCGGACAC
The DNA here is from genome assembly GCA_007657795.1 of Dreissena rostriformis. Classification (NCBI taxonomy): domain Eukaryota; kingdom Metazoa; phylum Mollusca; class Bivalvia; order Myida; family Dreissenidae; genus Dreissena; species Dreissena rostriformis. The sequence continues at coordinate 145,928 of VMBQ01000070.1, read as the reverse complement.
GGTCCACGTTGTTTGAGATGCGACGCGGTGGAGGACCCTACTCACTGCGGGGCAGTCACAGAATGCGGACAGGGGCAGGTAAGTCTGTCACATAGTTGTGCATGTGTTAGAATCCAGTAAACCGGGTTTTATTATAAAATAAGCTATAAAAACAAGCCACACCGTGCGTTTGCTCTATATATGTTTGGGCTAAATTGTATTGTTAATCAAAGAAAGTAATGTCTTTTCAATAAAGAGACAAAATCTAAACGCGTAACATGCCCATGGCTGATACCTTTTACTTCAAATAAGGATATTTTCAGGTTTGCTTCACGAAGGAAAAGTACGTGTTCGGAGAGCTCCGGTATCAACTGGGATGCGCTGATCCGGTAAGAATGATACAAAGTCTAGCTCTGGTATCAACTGGGGTGTGCGAATCCGATAAGTATTTCAACGTCTATCTGTGCTACGTACGTTAGAACGTATAGCGTCTTGCGGGATTTGCTGATCAGAGAAGAACGGAAGACCGCCTAGCAACGGTATCAACTGTGATAAGCTGATCTAGTAAGTACGATAGAACGTCTAACTACGTTATCACCTACATGTAGGCTATGCTGAGCCGATACGTACGGTTTGGCGTCTAAATACGTTATCATCTAGGCTATGCTGAGCCGATACGTACGGTAGAGCGTCTAAATACGTTATCACCTAGGCTATGCTGAGCCGATACGTACGGTAGAATGTCGAAATACGCTATCACCTAGGCTATGCTGAGCCGATACGTACGGTAGAGCGTTTAAATACGTTATCACCTAGGCTATGCTGAGCCGAAACGTACGGTAGAGCGTCTAACTACTATATCACCTAGGCTATGCCGAGCCGATACGTACGGCAGTGTCTAAATACGTTATCATCTAGGCTATGCTGAGCCAAAACGTACGGTAGAGCGTCTAGATACGTTATCACCTAGGTTATGCTGAGCCGATACGTACGGTAGAGCGTCTAACTACGTTATCACCTAGGCTATGCTGAGCCGATACGTACGATAGAGCGTCTAAATACGGTATCAACTGGGCTATGCTGACCCGGTACGTACGGTAGAGTGTCTAACAACTGGGATGTGTTTATCTAGTAGTACGGTTGAATGTCTAGTTATTTAATTACACGCCCTGTGTACAATAATTTGGTCTGTGAGATTGCAAGTGCAAAGTGCACACAACATGCCAAAGACTAAATACTGTATCATACGTATCTAATAAATATACAACTGCATACCTGGCGGTAAGTATCATCATTTAGGAACGCATTGCAATTAAAGTCTCTTTAAGTAACATAAATATTGTTAGACTTATTGTACAATGTCCATTTTCAGGCATGTGCCCCTAGGACTTATAGGGACCTTTTAAACAAACGTGCAGGATTGTGTCAGACATGCTGCTCAACGGAAAACTGTAACAGGGATCTCTGTAAAAACACAGGTGGGTATAATATGTAGTACTTATACCAGACATTTTTAATATGTTGCAATACAGGTGGGTATTGCGTGTAGTACTTATACCAGACATTATTGTTGAGACATGTTGAACTACAAGGGTTAGAACATGAATTACTTAACGAATCTCTGTGGAAATATGTTAAAATACAAGCGAGTTGTAATAAGTATCGGATATCTCTGTAAAAATATGGATTATCTCTAAGCAAAACGGATTGGTGTATAATGTAGAACATATCAGGCACCAATGTAACAAATGAATAGAAACAGGTTGCTGTTACGCTTTCGAGAAAGATCCGTATTTAAGCGGATAAAAGGTGTATTGCTTATCAGCGACCTTTGTAGATTGTAGGTTGAACATCCCAACCCAGTACGTTTTTTTTTCTCACAAACCCTCTGTCTACCATAGGGTCGCCCTAAACCACTAATCACAAAAGTAAACCACCTCTTTCTACGACAGGGTTGTCCCACACCAATATTTGACCACGTGAACCCAATTTCTACGGCCGTGTCGCCACAGACATATATATATAAAGTGAATCCCTTTTCTTCAACAAAGTAATCATACATCCATTTTTGAATCATACAATTTCTTTCTACGACATAGTAACAAAACCTTATTATTTAAACTAGTGAGCATCTTTTCTACAACAGGGTTGCCTTATACCATTATTTTTAACCAGTAAAACTCTTTTCTACAAAAGAGTTGCACCACCCAATATTTTAACCACTAAAAATCTGTATACAATAGGATTTCCCTACACTATTTAATCAGTGAACCTTTTTCTACAACACAATTCCTCACACCAATATTTTAACCAGTGAACCACTTTTTACAACACGGTAACCCCACACCAATATTTTAAGGGACCTGTTCACGTGTTGACAAATTGACAAAATTGAAAAAACAAAAGTTTAAGATTTGCACATTTTCGTTGTAGTAATGTTTTTTTGCAAGGAAATAGTAATCCCGAACGTTAACCATGCTCTAAACTATCCATTATATGAATCTTTTGACGATTTAAAAATCTGAAAATTATAAAGCGTTACAAATAATTGAATAATTTAAAGAGTTCTGTTATTATCGTTACATTTTGTGACATTACGAGATTGCTTATCCAAAAAATAAAATACGTCACTCACTGTAGAAGCACGAATGGTCGAGCTGTTTAAGCGCAAGACTTTTACTCCAAGGGTCAATGGTTCGAGCCCAGTTGTGGATTACTTTTTTATTATTTCTTTCATTTTATTCGTGTTTTATACTGGAGCCCTTTAGTTCCGATGTTTACATTTACCAATTGAAAGCATTTTTATGACAAACTTCAAAACATTCCAAAATCTGCGAACAAGTCCCTTTAACCAGTGAACCTCTTTCTACAGCAGGGTTACCCCACCAATATTTTAACCAGCGAACCTCTCTCTACAAGAGATTTGCCTACATCAATATTTTAACCAATTAACCTCTTATTACGGCAATGAGACCCAGTACCTATATTTTGAAAGTTTAACTGTTTCTAAAAAGGTAACAAAACACAAGTTTAACCTGTGAACCCCGTTTCTACATCAGGATCGCCTCACGCCAATAATGTAACCAGTGAACCTCTCTGTTCCGCAGGGTCGCCAACACCAAAAGTTTAACCCGATAACCCTATTTCTGCAGCAGGGTCGCCATAAACACCGATGTTATAACCAGTTATCCCCTTATTACTGTAGGATCACCCCAAACAATTAATATTTACCAGTGCAGGGTCGCCACACGCCATTATTAATCAGTGAGCAACATTGTACGACAGGGTCACAAAAATCAAATATTCTAACCCGTGAACCCCTTTCTACGACAGGGTCGCCCCACACGCAGTCTCCGTTCACCGTCGCCACCGCCATTCCCACGTCGCAAGGCGCCGCCACATCGACAGGTCCGATCGCCGCCACGACCACGTGTACGTTACCTAGTGACATATATTTTATGAATTTATTTTTGTACTGTCTTTGCTTATCGGTCACATATTTCCGATCTGTTGGAATTAAACGTCGTCACCCACTCACAACAGTTTAAAAGAAAAATAATAAGAAACTATCTGGACGTTCTGATTTGTAATAATGAAAACACAGGCATGTTCTAGAGTGAATAACCGCGCGTCTGAGCGACAAAGATGTCTTGTTAAGCCCATAAATATTGACCGTGAAAAAATGTCCATTGATTCTTACACGATCTCTAGCAAATGGTCGTATTTGTAAAGAGCAGTGTATTTGACGTCATGTTCTGATTTGAATAGCGAATACTTTTTTGATGTGACCAAAACGACATTGAATTGAAATAACAAAACATATCTTATTTGCATAATTAAGATATTCATACAAGTTAAGACATAATGAATCAAAGTTATCTTCTACTACTTCGACTACTTCATCAACTACTGTCATATTAATGAGCTATTCCCCCACCCCATTCACAGTCGCCTACAACCTGCAGGGGTGCCACTACAAGGGCAAGGTCTACCACCAGGGTCAGACCTGGGACGAGGGGTGTGACTTCCGGTGCACGTGTGAGGACGAGCGCACGGGGAGATACGTCTGCCAGGACATGTAGGTCGTAGTGAACGAATAAAGTTGGGGTGCACTGACACGTGAAGTGATGTACGCAACCAGTAATGTACTAACAAAGACGTAATTTACTAAACATAATGTGTTATGTACTAACAAAGTCGCAGTGAACCATGAACTCGTTGTGCACTAAAAAGATGTAGTGCACCTTGTCGTATTGTTTAATAAAGTCGTACTCTACTGAAAAGTCGCCGTGAACAAATACAATCGTACTATAATAACACGTTCGTAGTTCATTAATAAGTCGTAGTGCACTCAGACAGTCGTAGTGCACAGTTTTTATTGCAAATTTTATCCCGATAAATCCGTTTTGTTTAAGATGTCGGTTATTATCAAAATGTGTTTTTGAAAAGAACTTCTTTCGAACTCTTCCTAACCTTTTCGACACTACAGAAACACTCGTTTTATTTTGCTTGGCCTAAATATACACATTACAAGTTTTACACACTGTCCCCCGCAGATGCCCTACCTACATCAATGTTCCCCAGGGCTGCACTATGGAGAAGCCAGCCGGGCAATGCTGCGAACATCCGGTCTGTCACACCGGCTTCATGAACTTCACCACCACCAACTACACCGCCGCCATCTTGATCAGTAAGTGCACGTGAGATATGTCCACGATCTGTGTCGGTTTTCACAATGCTACTATCAGGAATCGCATATTAAGATCTTTCTGTGAACTGAATGATTAATCACTAAATATCTTAATATTGTTGTACATGTACTTGTTTGATGGACTTTTTGTTTGTGTAAAATAGCTTTTCCTTTAAACAGCCACAAACTTATTTTGGACCAACAGATAAAATGCGACTGACAAAGTAATTCATAAACACTGTATATCCCTTGCCCCATTATAAAATGTTGTGAATTGCAACTAACTTTTAATTTTACCGGTTTCCATAATATGAGCAGCGTATTTATATAAATATGAGCCTCGCTCTGGGAAAACCTGGCTTAATATATGTGCGAACATTGTCGTCCCAGATTATCCTGTGCAGTCCGAACAGGCTAATCAGGAACGACACTTCCCTCTTTTATGGAATTTTTCGTTAAAAGCAAGTCTCTTCTAAACGAAAATCCATTCCAGGCGGAGAGTGGCGTTCCTAATTAGCATGTGCGGCACTTTACGTACATGCATTTAAGCCTGTTTTCCCAGGGCTCATATGTATTTCACCTGTTATTTCTTCATTGCAGCCAAGTGTGCCTACAAGAACAAGACGTACGAGCAAAACGCCGTGTGGAGGGACGGTTGCGACTACGAGTGCACGTGCATCGACGCATCACGTGGTTACTACCGCTGCACCTCGTTGTGAGTATAATCGTACACGTGCATCGACGCTTCACATGTGAGTTGCAAAGCACGTGCTATAATGAACGTTAACATGAATCGACGCGTCGGGTGGTTACTACTGTTGTTCCTCGCTATGATTAGCACGCGCTATATGAATGTGCACGTGTTTAGACGCTCCACGTGGTTACTACCGCTGCACCCCGCACATAAGCAACACACGCTATAATAAACGTGTAGGTGAACCAACTGGTCACGTGGCTCTCTTTGTCTTTCATTTTGTCTGTCGGTCATTTGTATGTGCTCGCAAGTCACTTATCTATGAACATATGACTGTATATGGGTCAATAGTCAATTGTAAACGGTTTGTATTCTGGAAATCCGACCAATACTGACAACTTCCTTTTAACTACATATCAATCACTCGACAGAAGGTTAGCACGATTGGCAATAACACATATGTATTTCAGGTGCTACACGTGGAATTTGCCGCCCCAGTGCCACCTAGCGGAACCAGCCGCCGGAAAGTGCTGCAAGACCCCGTCGTGTCCCGCGCAGTATACCATCAAGTTCCCGCCTGGATATGTAGAAAACTGAAACCGACGCATCGATCTTTTCATTTTTCCACGAATAAAATGATTCCAAGTCACTCCGTCTCGTTCTAAACGAATATGGCGTACATTAATTTCCGAAATCTAAACTGCCTTTGTGAAAACTACCAAGTTTATAACGATAACGACGAAGACGATGCTGGTGGGGATGATGATGATGATGATGATGGCCTTGTAAGGGTTATTAATGCAAATTGTGATGATGGTCCTGTTGTTGCTGCTGATGAAAATTATGCAGCTTTTAGCAAAACTGCTGCTGATTAGGATGATGTCAACATATATTGTATACACACACAACACTGTCGTGCATTTGTAAATGATCGAAACCGGAACTATGCTCTTTGAAGACAAGCTGCAACGTGACTCAAAGCCGGTATTACGGAAAGGCATTTACGTCAGAAATAACTGCAAACATAATACTTAATGGTTTGACAACTTAGTGCTTATTAGTAATCTAAGGTCTTTATACCGTAATTAGACTACTTTTTTTTATCCTTTGCTTCATTATATCGGTCGTTTCATCGAATGCGTAGATTGATGCAGTCGTTTCTGTAAGAAATTGTAATCATCATAATTACATTACTACGCGTTACTTTACAGTAAAACGTAGGAAATGTAACTAGGCGACGTGAACCTATTTATTTTCTATATGGTTTCCACATTTATTTAACATTTTATAGTCAAATTCACCAGAGTCGTCTCAAGTTATAATAAATCAACAATTATCCCCACATCCTGCAAGTTGCCCTTGTAAAATAAAATGAAAACGTTGGCAATACATGTGTTTGTTTGTTTTTTTTGTGTTTTTTTTTGTTTTTGTCAAAATTGTCGTTCCGCCAAAAACGAACACCATACACTTGAGAATTAATTAAAATATCACAAAGACCAACGCGAACATTTGTAATGAAACAGTGTACAATTTATGGTAAACTAAAATCAATTAGAGTTATTTTGAATTGGAATTAGATAGAAGCACGTATGTTATTTTATTGTATATTATTCGTTTGTTCACATATTGTTTTGCAAGTACAATACATGTATACTAATACACGTTTATATTTAACATTTGCATATAAAGATATCTATTTTTATCTGAAACATAATTGATATGTTTCATAAAATCATAATAGTTTATAATATTTGACAAAAAAGTAGGGATAAATATATAATTAAATAATCGACTTTTTATGAATCCATGGATTTTTTAGTCTATAAAATGTCTCAGTAAGCTTGGGCTAGAAAGCGGAAGTGAATACGTGATACAGTATAGTAAAGAGAAACAAAAAATCTTGTTGCAGGTTTGTGCAATACATTTTGCCTACAACCATGTCCATGGAACAGTTTGTATATCGACTCCTTCACCGCAATGAAAACCCATCACGAGGCCTGAAGCCGAGAGATGAAAACGCTGTTGATGTTACAGTCGAATCACATGTGACGGGCAAAAGGAAGTCGCCGTACATCACAAAAGAGACTGTATTTATGTTCGTAGGACTTGCCGTAGAGAAAATTCATAAACAATTAAGATAAAGGCAACAACTGGACCCGAAAAAAAAAAAAAAGTAGATGAACTTGTCGTCGTGAAGATTGATATAGACAAGAGCTAAAGATTAAGAAACCTAACATGAAGATAATCGACCTGAGTGACGAAACTGTTTTATAAAAGAAATAAAAGAATCAAACACACGCGGGCGCAGATATGCAAGAAAATACAAAGAAGTCCTGATAAAAGGTTCGATACCGGCATGTTGCGTTCAAGAAGAGGAAACGATTATTGTGAGTGAACCAGATGATCTTCTTGCTTACACAGAGAATGAAGATTTAGTGGAAGATCTCACCGATCAATTCATGCAGGGTGCGAAGCTGAAAGACTAAACAGTTGTCAGTTATGTTGTCTGAGAAGAAAAAAATTATGTGTGGAACCCATGATTAAATAAGCATGTTGCACTCCGTAGTGCAATACACTCATAACATTGTATTCAAACTCGAGATTCAGATATAGTTAAAGCTTCAAAGAGAAAACGATTATTGTGCGTACCTGTGTGTTTAAGTAATATACTGGGTCTAGTGAGCTGCTCGACTTAAACCAGATAGACAACATGCAAGTCAGATTGCTTTAGCGTAAATAAGTTTGTTTGGGGTTACATTTCTTAGTATTGTACTTTTTATGTCCCCCAGTATATACTGGGGGACATATTGTTTTTGCCCTGTCCGTTTGTTGGTTTGTGTGTTGGTTTGTTCGTTGGTTTGCACAAACTTTAACATTGGCCATAACTTTTGCAATATTGAAGATAACAACTTGATATTTGGCATGCATGTGTATCTCATTGAGCTGCACATTTTGAGTGGTGAAGGGTCAAGGTCAAGGCCATCCTTCAATGTCAAAGATCAAATATATGGGTCAAAATCGCTTAAAAGGGGGCATAGTGTTTCACAAACACATCTTGTTAGTATACGAACTTAATTGAGACTGCTTTCTTTGATGCCATCGGGGCATGGTGGACGTCATTTATCGGAACAGGATACTATGTTGTCATCGGTTCATATTATAAATTAGCGAAAACTGTTCTGTTCTGTTGCTCGGCATAGTCTGTTTTTCCATAATACATATAACTTAATATAGGGGCCTATCGGTACCAATCCACTTTATCACAACATCCAAATACATATAATGTATAGGAGTGTAGGAAGATTTTAATAAAAGCCAGCAACAGGGAGAATCTGGAAGAGGGTGGAGTTGTGCGTAGACATGTAGTTATACACGAAGTGTGAGTGAGTTATTCATTTATGTAATTGGTGTAAATATTTATTCTCTTAGTGTGTAAGTAAAATGTAGTCTTTAAACTGTGATGTGACTTTTGAATTTATGAATTTTCTCCCTGAAAATTGTAAGATAAGTAAAGGAAGGAAGGAATTTTATTTTTAACTATTTAGTAACTGGTCGACATAATTAAAAAAAAAATACAGAGTATAACGACTTTTCGTTGAATTCTTAATAATTGTTTTAAGAAGTTACCTAACATATTTTAGTCAGAATCTTTGCTATATTTGTTCTTAATTCGACTTAATGATAGAAAAAACGTAAAATGTACTGTACATAATTGAAAATTTGTATCCATATTTCAAAGAACACGACAACAATCAATTCCTACATACATGTAGTTTGAAGATTAAAGACTATCGTTCTTTTTATCTTGTAATACATATTATATAATTCAAAGTCACTTGAATAGTTTTCCTCCTTTTAGCAGTAATGTTTACATAATGAATGTTAGATGTTATAATATGGCTTCAAATATGTTTTGGATAGAAACGACTTAATTAAGGTCTCTTATAATTCTGTCAACTAGCAACAAAACAATACCCTATTGTACATATTAAACACTGATTAGTCGAAAGTGGCAGATGAAATAAACCAACACCAGCACCTAATGCAAAAAAAGACAAGAAAACGCGTCTCTTATGCTATGTTTTGACAAATGAAAATAGTTTTATTATAGAACGTACACATAAGCATGATTTTATGCAAGATATATACATATGTAAGACGAAAGTTATATCATTAATTCTAGCGGGACTGTACGATTTTGTCAAATATTTATGAATTTTTATAAAAATGTATTAAAAATTTGTATACATATATTTCAATATAAATTAAAATAAAAGTTAAGAAGAACATGTGTCGAAAAATGCGAAATAAGCCAGATATTTAAATCTAAAATTGAAATTGGCTTCCAGCCGAATTCGCCAGCATATATATAATACATGTACAATGTGAATCTAAATTTAGTTTTAGTGCAGATTCGTTCATACGACACAAAGACACTATTTTGTTTCCTTACAAATACGAGTAAAAGTGTCGGCATCGGCTTTAACCAGCGCTAACTTGTCTTTGCTGCATTTTATGAAATTCGTCTTCAAAGTATAATTTGTATTGCCTATTTTCAGTCATCGTAACATAATTTAATCAATATATTAAAATTTAACACATGTAAAAAATCGTACAGTCCCGCTTTAAATAGAAAATAATTAAAGTAAGTCCATGTTCCACTGGAAATGTTTATTTAAGGCGTTGTAAATCTTAGTATTACTTAATTTATTTGATCCTACTAAATATTTGTTAAATATATCATCTGTGCCATGTTTTTTTTTAATGATTTTTCTGTATTTAAACACTACTAACACTGTTAAATGTATGTTTAGAAAATACTTTTGGTCAATAGTCAATATTTATCGCTAACAGTTGTTCTATTTTTGTGTAAATATATCAAAGTATAGCAGATAACCAGATACGTTTGTTGTAGTATTGAAGTTTTTTAACAAATGTGAAAATAAAGTATATTAATTCCTCTGTCAGGGTGGGATCGCTGCTTTCCACCCTGACTGTAATGGATCAAAGATTTTACGTACGTCGACTATTTCAACCTTATCGGCATAGCACACATATATAGAGGCTCATAGTTTATACCACACAATGGGAACATTTCTTCAGTTAACCGAGTCTACAACAAGAGTGCCAATTGTCACAAGATGCGCCCGTTCGAAGGTTTTTTACACAATGCTAAATGCTTGAAATGCTCTAAGTGACCTCGTGACCTAGTTTTTGACCCGACATGACCCATATTTGAACTTGACCTAGATATTGTCTAGATACAACTTCTGGCCAAGTTTGGTAAAAATCGGATGAAAACTACTTGAATTAGAGAGCGGACACTGCTGTGGACGCCGCCGCCCGCCAAGGGTGAAACTATAATACGTCCCGTTTTGAAAAACGGGCGTATAAAAATGTGGACACCGTCTTATATCCTTTGACATGGTTAATAGGTTTTTATTATTGGGAATCAGTAAGATGTCCATAAACATTGATCACACTTACCATCAATTTGTAAGAAGTTTGAATAAAATAATTAAAAATGGTGTACTTTTATTAAAAGTAAATTCTCTAACCGAATTATTATTACCAAATCGCCCTATGACATGTACGCGTGTAGCTCCTTAAATATTGCAAAGTTTAGAGAGATAAATTCCGGGGGAATGTAGAATAAATTATTTAAAAAAAAAACTGGAATTAATTCACTTTAATCAGAAATAAATCAATATTCGTTCAAAAATCGAAATTTACCAAGTACATTTAAATACTAGTTTAACAAGCAAATTCGTAGAATTGATATCCCCCGCAACATATCTTTTGTTTAGGGATGGGTGCAAATCAGACGGATGAACATACTACAAAACAAAGGGCCATTACTCCGTTATTAACAGATGGTGTACAATGCCATTTGGCGTGCATCATCCTCTTATCCATATATATACTCATACCAAGTTTCAATGAAATCCGCCAAAGCACTTCCAAGATATGGCTCCGGACACAAAAGTTTCTATAGCAAAAAGCATTTTTTCAAGATACAAAGGGCCATAAGTCTGTTATTAACAGATTGCGTACAATGCCATTTGGCGTGCATCATCCTCTTATCCATATATATACTC